>JAJPUD010000670.1:0-78831 GCA_023553655.1 Myrmecobius fasciatus
GGGGGGTGGGGGGAAGGAAAGGAAAAGCTTGGGGAAAAAAAAAGTTTTTTTGCAAAGGTCAATGTTGAAAGGTCACTCATATGTTTTGTAAATAAAAAGCTTTATAAAAAAAAATCTCTTTGTGATATAAGCCCAATAGAAACACTGCTGGGTCAAAGGGTATGCACAGTTTGAGAACTTTTTTTTTATTAAAGCTTTTTATTTGCATAACATATGTATGGGTTGTTCCTCAGCATTGATCTTTATAAAGCTTTCCATTACAAATTTTACCCCCAGTCCCCACCCCTCCCTTATATGGCAGGAAGTCCATTACATGTTAATAATGATAAAATACTTGACAAGTTGTTGTGCAAGAAAAATCCTATCTACAAGGAAAAAAAATCAGAGAAAGGAAACACACTGCAAGCAAACATCAATAAAGAGCATGAAAATGTTATGTTGTAGTCCACATTTCATATCCCTCTCTCTGGATGTATATGGCTTTCTTCACTGAACAATTGGAACTGGTTTGAGACAATTCTTTGTTGCAGAGAGCCATGTCCATCAGAGTTGATCATCATATAGTATTGTTGTTTCCGTGTATAATGATCTCCTGGTTCTGCTCATTTCACTCAGCATCAGTTCATGCAAGTCTCTCCAGGTGTCTCTGAAGTCATCCTGCTGGTCGTTTCTTACAGAGCAATAATATTCCATAACATTCATATAGCATAATTTATTCAGCCACTCTCCAATTGACGGGCATCTACTCAGTTTCCAGTTTCTAGCCACCACAAAAAGAGCTGCCACAAACATTCTTGCACATGTGGGGCCCTTTCCTTCTTTTATGATCTCTTTGGGATATAAGCCCAATAGAAACACTGCTGGGTCAAAGGGTATGCACAGGTTGATAACTTTTTGAGCATAGCTCCAAATTGCTCTCCAGAATGGTTGTATCTGTATCAGTGTCCCAGTTTTCCCACATCCCCTCCAATATTTGTCATTATCTTTTCCTGTCATCTTAGCCAATCTGACAGGTGTGTAGTGGTATCTCAGAGTTGTCTTAATTTGCATTTCTCTGATCAATAGTGATTTGGAGCAGCTTTTCATATGACTAGAAATAGTTTTAATTTCATCATCTGAAAATTGTCTGTTCATATCCTTTGGCCATTTATCAATTGGAGAGCGGCTTGAAATCTCATAAATATGAGATAATTCTCTATATAGTTTAGAAATGAGGCCTTTATCAGAACCCTTAAATGTAAAGATGATTTTCCAATTTATTGCTTCCCTCCTAATCTTGTCTGTATTAGTTTTGTTTGTACAAAAACTTTTTAACTTCATATAGTCAAAATCATCTATCTGGTGTTCAAGTAAGAGTTCCAATTCTTCTTTGAACACAAATTCCTTCCTTTTCCACAGGTCTGAGAGGTAAACTATCCTATGTTCCTCTAATTTACTTATAATATCACTCTTTATGTCTAAATCATGAACCCATTTAGATCTTATCTTGGTATGTGGTGTTAGGTGTGGGTCAAGCCCTAATTTCTTCCACACTAGTTTCCAATTTTCCCAGCGGTTTTTGTTGAATAGTGAGTACTTATCCCAAAAGCTGGGGTCTTTGGGTTTATCAAACACTAAATTGCTGAAGTTATTGCCTAGTTTGTCCTGTGATCCTATCCTATTCCACTGATTGCTCTATTTCTTAGCCAGTACCAAATGGTTTTGATGACCACTGCTTTATAATATAGTTTTAGATCTGGCACAACAAGGCCACTCTCATCAGCCTTTTTTTTCCATTAATTCCCTTGAGATTCTTGACCTTTTGTTCATCCAAATGAACTTTGCTATTTTTCTAGATCTGTAAAAATAATTTCTTGGGAGTTTGATTGGTATGGCATTAATAAGTAAATTAGTTTGGGTAGTATTGTCATTTTTATTATATTCACTCAGCCTACCCATGAGCACTTGATATTTTCCCAACTGATTAGATCTGACTTTATTTGTGTGAAAAGTGTTTTGTAGTTTAGTTCATATAGTTCATGACTGTTCCTTGGCAGATAGATTCCCAAATATTTTATGCTATCATCCATTATTCTGAATGGAATTTCTTTTTCTATCTCTTGCTGCTGAACTTTGTTGGTAATATATAAGAATGCTGATGATTTATGTGGATTTATTTTGAATCCTGTAACTTTGCTAAAGTTGTGAATTGTTTCTAGTAGTTTTTAGTTGAGTCTCTAGGGTTCTCTAAGTATACCATCATATCATCTGCAAAGAGTGATAATTTGGTTTCTTCATTACCTACTCTAATTCCTTTAATCTCTTTTTCTTCTCTTACTGCCAAAGCTAACATTTCTAATACAATATTAAATAGTAATGGTGACAGTGGGCAGCCTTGTTTCACTCCTGATCTTATTGGGAATGGTTCTAGTTTGACTCCATTACATATGATGCTAGTTGATGGTTTTAAATAGATGCTACTGACTATTTTAAGGAAAAGTCCATTAATTCCTATATTCTCTAGTGTTTTTAATAGGAATGGATGTTGGATTTTATCAAATGCTTTTTCTGCATCTACTAAGATAATCATGATTTTTGTTAGCTTGGTTATTAATATAGTTGATTATGCTGATAGTTTTCCTAATATTGAACCATCCCTGCATTCCTGGTATAAATCCTACTTGGTCATAGTGTATTATCCTGGGGATGACTTTCTGTAATCTTATTGCTAATATCTTATTTAAGATTTTTGCATCAATATTCATTAGGGAGAATTTTACTTCTTACTGCAAAAGTGAAAACAAAAATCTGAAGAACCTGATCTCTGATTCCACTCAGAATCAGACTGTCTGTACTCCCTCTGGTGGAATAACAGGAGGACAGGAATGATAATTGCTTAGAAACAGGCAGACTTGTAGCAGTGTCGGAGGGAGCACTTACATGGGTAGACTCCTATAAAATTGACCCTTTTGGAAATTTTGGTTTAAAAGATCAAGGATTCTGAATGGGACTCACTGTCCCAGAGGCCTGATAGGGAAAAAGCCTAAAGACTCTTCCTTTGCAAGATTATTTCTCACAAGATGCCATCCATGTAGAAGTCAAGCTAATAGCAGCCTACCAAAGGAGATCCTTTGTGAGGACCCCCACTCTGATCCTACAACTTCAGTCAACTGGCCATGTGACTAGCAGACCAGAATCAGCTAACAGAAAGTTGATGCAAACTCCAAAGTCTCTCCAATGTACTTCTATTCCTTGTTATCATATCTCCCCAGGAGCAATCTTCTTGGACTCTTCCTCATGGAGAGTTGCATTAGCTAAACAAACTGATGGATGTCCTCTTCCTAGGCTTGTAGGGACTAGGATCATTGAGCAACCCTCTGTTATTATGTGAAAGAATGCACAAGTAGTTAGCATAGCCCACGAGTTCTTAAGAGGTCACTATTAGGACATGTCTGTACACATAACTTTGAAAATGGTTATCTTCATAATGTCTCATCTGCCAGTGTAGTTATATCCTTGCTTTCTCTATTTTTTTTTATTTCCACTATTTAAGAGATCATATGTAAATTTAGAGGACTTAGAGATCATTTACTATGACCTGCCCAAATCACAGTTCTCTACAACATCTGTGTATCACCAAAAGAATCTTGTATACTTACTACATGCATGTCACTAAGTATGCACTAGAGATAAAATGTAAAAATCATCAATGTCATGATTTATAAGAAGAAACATTTATAAAGTATGTCCCACTTGCTAGACACTATGCTAAGTGATGGAGATAGAAAGAAAGGTTAAAAAAAAATTGGTACATTTTCTATCCTCAAAATCCAGACATCATGTGGGGTTTTTTGAGATAAATACCATTTTTCCAATTATATATAAATAGTTTTTAACATTCATTTTTATGAGATTTTGAGTTCCAAAGTTTCTCCCTCTCTCTCTTTTCAACCCCTTCCCCAAGACAACAAGCAATCTGATATAGGTTATACATGTGTAATCATGTTAAACATATTTCCACATTAGTCATATTGTGAAAGAAGAAACAGAACTAAAGGGAAAAGTCACACAAACCCCAAAAGTCAAAATATTATGCTTTAATATGCTTTCAGATTATATAGTTCTCTCTCTGGGATGTGGATAATATTTTCCATCATGAGTGCTTTGGAATTGTCTGGTATCACTATGCGGCTAAGAAGAATTAAATCTATCATAATTGATCACTGCACAGTATTGTTACTATGTAGAATGTTTTCCTGGCTCTGCTCACTTCATTCAGCACTAGTTCATGTAAGTCATATAAATATAGTGCAAGAATATTCCATTACATTAATATATTACAACTTGTTCAGCCCTTCCCCAATTGATAGGCAATCCTTCAATTTCTAACTCTTTGCTACACAAAAAGGGCTCCTATAAATATTTTTGTCCAAATAGGCCCTTTCCCCTTTTTTATGATCTCTTTGTGATACAGACCTAGTCGTGCTATTGCTGGATCAAAGGATATGCAGTTTGATTGCCCTTTAAGTAGAGAAGAATATTCATTCTTTTAGAGCCTAGGTAGGATGGGCTTGAACATTTCTGGTGGTTGCAGGGTAGGGAACACATTAGCTTCCAAGATAAGCATATTTCACTTTTGAATAGCTTCATTTCTTATGAGATATGCTCTTATATCAGGCTGAAATTTGCTCCCTTATGCCTTCTACTTAGTGATTCTAGTTCTGCTCTCTATAGCTCTACAGAATAAGTCTTATTCTATAAGCATTGTTTTGCCCACAATAATGCTTTCCCTTTGGATTTAGTATCCTGGTGAACTTCAGTTTGCCATGCCTTCTTGGATCAAGTACCTTTCTCATAGGGGAGTTCTTCCCAGGATCCTTTAGTGATTATCCCTAATTACTAGCAAGCTTCCTAGGTAGGAATTTAAAAATACTTTCTCTTCTCCCAACCCAAAGACTTTTTTTTTCTGGTTAAGACAATGGCCAAAAGGAACTGGAAACTGAGCGGCTGCCCACTTGGAGACTGGCTGAATAAATTATGGTATATGAATGTTATGGAATATTATTGTTCTATAAGAAAAGACCAGCAGGATTACTTCAGAGAAGCCTGAAGAGACTTACATGAACAGATGCTGAGTGAAGTGAGCATTAGCAGGAGAACACTATTTAGGTTTGAGCAATATAGTTTGAGAAGAAAACTGACAAATTGGATAAGGTTCAAAACAGGGCAACCAGGGTGGTGAGAATATTCAGAGGGGACAAGATAGCTGTGTTCAAGTGTTTGGAGATTTATCATGGGAAAGAGGTATCAAGATCAATTCTGATGGACAATAGCTCTTTTCAACAATGAGGTGATTCAGGCCAATTCCAATAAACTTGTGATGGAGAGAGCTATCTGCATCCAGAGACTATGGGGAATGAATGTGGATCACAACATAGTATTTTCACCTTTTTTGTTATTTCCTTGCTTTTTCCTTATCATTTTTTCCCTTTTTGATCTGATTTTTTGTGCAGCATGATACATGTGGAGATATGTATAGAAGAATTGTACATGTTTTAACATGTACTCAATTGCTTGCAGTCTTGGGGAGGGAGTGGGAAGGAAGGATGGGAAAAAAGTTGGAACACAAAGTTGTTTTGTTTTGTTTTTATTAAAACTTTTTAAACATATGTATGGGTAATTCTCCAACACTGACCCTTACAAAGCTTTTCGTTACAAATTTTTCCCCCTTATTCCCCACCCCTTCCCTAGATGGCAGGAAGTCTACTACATGTTAATTATGTTAAAATGCTTGACAAATTGAATATATGTATACATATTTCCACACTTATCATTGTTGTGCAAGAAAAATCGTATCTATAAGAAAAAAAATCAGAGAAAGGAAACACAATGCAAGCAAACATCAATAGAGAGCATGGAAATGTTATGTTGTGGTCCACATTTCACATCCCTCTCTCTGGGTGTATATGGCTTTCTTCACTGAACAATTGGAACTGGTTTGAGACATTTTATTGTTGCAGAGAGCCATGTCTACCAGAATTGATCATTATATAGTCTTGTTGTTACCGTGTATAATGATCTCCTGGTTTTGCTCATTTCTTTTTTTATTATTATTATTAAAGCTTTTTATTTACAAAACATATGCATGGGTAATTTTTCTTTTTTTTTATTATTAATACTTTTTATTTGCAAAACATATGTATGGGTAATTACTAAACATTAACCCTTACAAAGCTTTCTGTTACAAATTTTTCCCCCCTACTCCCCACCCCTCCCCTAGATAGCAGGATATCCACTACATGATAATTATGTTAGAATACTTAAGTCGAATATATGTATAGTTATTGCCACACATCATTTTTTTGTTCAGGAGAAATCGTATCTATAAAAGAGAATAATCCGATAAAGGAAATACAATGCAGGCAAACATCAATAGAGAACATGAAAATGTTATGCTGTGGTCCACATTTCACATCCCTCTCTCTGGGTGTATATGGCTCTCTTCACCGAACAATTGGAAGTGGTTTGAAGCATTTCATTGTTGAAGAGAGTCATGTCCCTTAGAACTGATCATCATATAGTACTGTTGTTGCCGTGTACAACGATCTCCTGGTTCTGCTCATCTCACTCAGCATCAGTTCATGCAAGTCTCTCCAGTCCTCTCTGAAATCGTCCTGCTGGTCGTTTCTTACAGAGCAATAATATTCCATAACATTCATATACCATGGGGCGGCTAGGTGGCGCAGTGGTTAGAGCACTAGCCCTGAAGTCAGGAGGACCTGAGTTCAAATGTGATCTCAGATACTTCCTAGCTGTGTGACCCTGGGCAAGTCACTTAACCCCAATTGCCTCAGCAAAAAAAAAAAAAAAAAGAACATTCATATACCATAATTTATTCAGCCACTCTCCAATTGATGGGCATCCACTCAGTTTCCAGTTTCTAGCCACTACAAAAAGGGCTGCCACAAACATTCTTGCACATGTGGGACCCTTTCCCTCTTTTAAGATCTCTTTGGGATATAAGCCTAATAGAAACACTGCTGGGTCAAAGGGCATGCATAGCCTGACAGCTTCTCAAGCATAGGAACACAAAGTTTTGCAAGGGTGAATGTTGAAAACTGTCTGCATGTATTTTGAAAATAAAAAGTTATTATTTAAAAAATAAAATTTAAAAAAGAGGTATCAAGACATATTCCATTTGACCCAAGAGGGCAGAGTTATGAGTGAAAGCTGCAATGAGGCAAGTTAGGTTCAATTAGATCTGTCCAATGGGCTGCTTTAGGAGGAGGTAGTGGGTTTTTCCTACCTGGAGGTCCTCAAGGAGGAGCCTGGATGCCTAATAGTCTAGAGGGTTAAGTAGAGATTCCTTTTGGGCACAGGTTGAACTATTGACATTGAGGCCTCTTTCAACCACAAATTAACATTACTTTGACTAGATATAGACAGTTTTTTTAAATGAAATGATAATGAAATGAAAGAGTAAAGATTTTCAACTATAGACCAGAGAACTTGATTCTGATTCCTGGTAAAATTCTATAACATAATTAAAGTGATGGTTTGTGAATCCTTGGAATGGGGAGTGATGATTGCTAACAGTCATTATGGCTTCATTAAGAGCATCAGTAAAATTCACATGGAGTCACAAAGAGCATGCTATTCAAATTTGTGGTTGATTCCTCATGAAAAGAATAGCTAATATTCTGGATGATAGAATTGGAATCCAAAAAGATCTCAGCCCAAAATGGTGGCGTGAAGCATAGGTGAAGCACATAAGCTTAAATTTGACTGGGATAAATTAAAACCTTGTTAGAGTAAGTGTTGAGGAGGGGGTGGGGTGGGGAACTGTGCATAGAAGTAATATGGACCTCCCAATTCCTCCCTTCCTTACAAAATTATTAGGCTAGAAGATCAATGATGAAAAACTGTTAACTCTGTTTGGTCTCATACCATTCACCCAAAACAGGTATTTTCTAACCATTTAGTCTATTTAGAAAATGTATTACCCAAAAAGAAGGCACAAGGTGACCTAAGGCATGGACCATCTGTGACTATTACAGTTTCAGAACATAACCCACATTTGTTCTCTTAAAATGATTGCCTCCTCTATTTGTAAATGCTCCCAAATTGTCCATTTAATAATTTATTCTAAAAGTCACCAGGAATCAAGATCAAGGTCAATTTGATCTTGTAATTTGTAGTATTGTAATTTGAAGTATTCTCTCTGTCTGTCTGTCTGTCTGTCTCTCTCTTTCCTGATATCTGTATATCTATAGAGCAGTGTAGTAGCATTTATTCTATTTTTAAATTAATTTTTTAAATTAACAATAATTTTTTTCCTAGCTTCATCCTCCCATTGGGAAAAAAATAACCTCTTAATATGTATAATTAAGCAAAACACATTTCCACAATGACCATGTTCAAAAACATATGTATCATCTTAAGTCTACTATCCTCTATCAAAAAGTGTGCTTCATTATTGGTTCTTTGGAATTACCCTGTTCTGGTTTAGAACAAATCTCCTCAATCAGAGCACAGTTTGTTTGTTTTTTTACTTATTTTGGAACATACTTCATTTAAACCAACTAAACTAAACTCAGAACAGCTATTGTCACCTTACTTATGCTGCCTAGCAATATCCTGGTTTTTTGTTGCATCCATTTTCTTTGTGAAGCATCTACTCTTTACTTCGCTGCTGCCCTGTGAATAGCTTGGTGGTGAGTGATAGGGTTATGAAAGCTGTAAATCAGCTTTCCCCCTTTCTGTCATCGTCTCTGCCCTTAACTGACAAGCATGCTCTCATCTCATTGGTTGAAATAAAATGAGCCAGAAGGAGGCTCACAGGCCGACAATGGTTATTTTACATATGGATAATTAATGGCATTCTCTAGACATATTTAATCCGAAATGGGTTTTTTGATACAGATGATGTGAAAAGCACCATTTAAAAAGATTCATTATTATTAATCATCTCTAGGAACAGAACTAGCTGCTACAGAGTCAGCTGGGTAACTCATGAATATCTTTGTTTATGGCAAAATCCTACAATAATTCTTGGCTGTCCTATATAATAGAAAGGACATTCTGTTGCAGGGAAGGATCAAATGGAATCTGACGACTTTAAAGATGGGGCAGATCTTAGTTACAGTTGTAGTCCAGGGTCTACTGATACCAGGTGCAACAGATTGTAGAGATGATGGTGGGCAAGAATAGTACTTAAAAGGGAAATCTAGTGCAAGTATTTTTAACTTGGGATCCTTGTACTTGGGCTTTGCTTAATAAATAATTAACAACTGCATTTTCTTTGTTTTTAAAAACAGTATTCTAGTAGAAAAGAATATTTTAACATATATTGGTATATTTGCTCTCTAGGAAAGGGGGTGGGAGAAAGGAGGGAGAAAAAATTGAAACACAAGGTTTTGCGAGGATGAATGTTGAATATTATCTTTGCATATATTTTAAAAATAAAAATCAACAAAAAAATTTTTTAAATGCCATTATTCTGAGACGAGATCCATCACCAGATTGACAAAGGGGGCCCAAGACTCAAAAAAAGGTTAAAAATTCTTCCCTTTCTGGATCTCAGTTTCCATGTGTATAAAATGAAGGGAATGGATAAATACTTCACAAACTTGTTTGTTCTAAAAAAAAAAGATTTTCTTAAAGATCCTTACAGATGAGCTTTGGGTACACCATTCCAGGGTCACAGAGTCCAGTTGCACAGTGGGCACTGGCTGGGATAGAGCTGGTTGCTCTGTCTTCCATCTCTTCTGCTCTGAAATGGGTTGGCAGGAAGAATTTCATCCTTGGGCTTTACAATGCTCACAAGGCCAGGCAGGGGATTTTTAGGGCCAGTCTTGCCATTTGGGTCCCAGAGCAACATGATTTTGACTTTAATTCCCAACACACCCTGTCTGAGGTGGTGCACAGCTATGTCCAGGTAGTGGTTGATGGGGACTTCACTTTGGATCATCCAACCATCCACAAACTTCATGGTCTTGGCCCTCCGGCCTCTGATCTTACCAGACACCACCATCTCACATCCCTTTGCTCCACTCTCCACCCCAGAATAGCCATCCTCAGCCATCTCCTGGTGAGAAGAAACTCATTCAGCTCAGGTTTGAAGATATCAGCAACAAAATTCCTTCTTGGCCATCTGCACTACCATCTTGCACCAGTAGGGGGGAATGACCTTCAAACTATGGGAAATTGCCAAGGATTCTCCCCAGAGCTTTTTGTTTATATGAATTCTGTTAATTTTTACTGTATTAGAAATAAAAGCATCCTATTCTTGACTTGCCAGATGAGATTATTGCTAAGACCCCTTCCAACTTTAGATTTATGATAATAAAACAGCTTGAAGCTAAGGAAACTGTTGCTCACCTATAGAGTATCACATTAAAAATAGGACAGGAATAACTGGAGTCCATATCTGAATTCTACTGTGATTTCCTTCTTGGCGGTTTCAGCTTAGATCCTGGTTTCTCCCCTTTAAGATACTTCTTGGGTTTCTCACTTGGTTGTCTATCCTAATTTTGAATGTCACTGATTTCTGACTCATGCCCTTCATACTCCCTTCTGGAATTCAGGCTTAATCCTTCTTCTCACTCTTGAATCTACTTCAGATTAAAAGTATTGTTATAATAGAGTTCCTTGAAGATCCTGCTTTTGTCTGAATTAGTGCATGGTCAGTCATCTCAGCTTTGTCTCAGACTCGTGCTTATGCCGAGGTGCTTGGCAAATCAATTCTTTCTTGCCCTGAACCACCAATCCCTTAATATCATAGTTTCTAGTATCCCAGAATGAATCTGTGGCAGAGCTCTTACCTTTTGTAACCCTGGGAACTAACGCCAAGTAGCACCTACATGGTAAGCTAGCCAACTGGTTAGGAGCCAGAAGGTCAAGATCATGGAGTTTATTTGGTCAAGCCAGTTAACTTCCCCTTATTCCATGACCATGGGCTGTAATGCTCAGCAAAGCAAGCTGTCTTATGTGTCATTGGCCCCAAGGGTTAATGAATATGGATGAATTAGCACAAAACCCATCCCTCGGGGAGGGGAAAGGAGGGAAACAATTCAGCATATTTGTCCACATCATCATCTTTGTAGACAAAGGATGACATCAATCTCGCTTGTGCATTTTGTATACCTGCAGAAGAGTTTCCAGAATTCCAATTTTGCTCACCTGAAGTGGATGTCATACTTAACCAATGCTTGAAAGTAGTTTTTTCAATTACATCCTACTGACTTACATCTAAAATAAGCCATTCAGTTATGGAATGTTATTGTTCTGTAAGAAACGATCAGCAAGATGATTTCAGAAAGGCCTGGAGAGATTGATGCTAAGTGAAATGAGTTGAACCAGGAGATCATTATACATGGCAACAAGATTATACAATGATCAATTCTGATGGACTCGGCTCTCATCAACAATGAGATGATTCAGGCCAGTTCCAATGATCTTGTGAAGAGAGCCATCTACACCCAGAGAGAGGACTCTGGGAACTGAGTGTGGACCACAGCATAGCATTCTCACTTTTTTGTTGTTTTCTTGCATTTTGTTTTCTCACTTTTTTCCTTTTTGATCTGATTTTTCTTGTGCAACATTTTATTTGTGGAAATATGTATATAAGAATTGTACATGTTTAACATATATTGGATTATTTGCTGTCTGGAGGAGGGGGTGGGGGAAAGGAGGGAAAAAAATTTGGAACACAAGGTTTTGCAAGAGTAAATGTTGAAAATTACCTATGCATATGTTTTGAAAACAAGCTTTAATAAAAAAAAAATAATAAGCCATTCAGTTCTTTCATGTGGAGGATTTCACGGTCAAATCATTAACCCAACTTGATTTGTATTAAAATGTTCCCCAGATGAAAAATATTAAGTCAACAACATTCAACCCAAACACATATACCTTCAGGGTTGAGCATTCTCAACAATCCAGGTGATGTTCCAATGCTTCCCTCGCTGATAATTGCCAAAGGTTGGTGAGTCTGTTTATACTCCCTGCTACACAAATGATTTCTAATTGGGAAAATAGCTAGCATAATAATAGCAAGCATTTATATAGGACTTTAAAGTCTACAAAAACTTTATAATCTTATTTGATCCTCGCAACCACCCAGGAGATAGTATAGTGCCTTATCTCCATTTTAATGAAGAGGAAACAGGCAGAGGTTAATGATTTGTCCAAAGTCACATAGCAAGTATCTGAAGGAGCTGATGTCCTATGTTGCTGATACCAAGTACAGAACCCTCCCTCTTACTCTTACTGTGCCATCCAACTATGTCACTTACAATGAGGCAAATCTTTGTCCAGAAGGGTCTATTTTTTCAGACCTAGACTGACTTCTAGATTCACTTGTGGAGATGAATGACAGGTGTCTAAAATGTAGAACATGGGGCCGAGACACAAAAGTCAGACCTGAGTATAAATATGGCCTCTGTGGGACCCTAAGTAAGTCACTTAACCTGTTTGCCTGAATTTACTGAGCTATAAAAAGGGGAAACAGCACCTACCTCCCAAGGTTGTCTCAAATGAGATATTTGTAAAGTGCTTAGCACAATGCCAGGCACATAACAGATGCTATATAAATGCTTACTCCTTTACTTTTCTCTTTCCAATAAGTCAAGGGCAGAACTTTGGGATTCAGACAAAAAAAAATCTGTTCTGTGCCTTGGTTTCTCCATCTGCACAGGTAATAAATCTTAATTTCAAAGTTGTAAAGAATGTTAAATTAGTCTGTCATTAAATATTAAACAATAATTAAAAAAATCCTCTGCCTTAGGGCCCATTCACATGCTCTCAAGAATGTGAATTCTATAGAGGCCTATGAAATAAATATATGTATGCTTGCTATTTCCTGGAAAATTGCCATTTTATTCAAATCATGCCAGTTCAATTATAGACTAACAGAATTCATAGACACTGTGCCAAGCAAATGGATATCACCTCACTGGGCAGATATCATACTCAACTAAAACCTTAAAGACTTTTGAAATTCTGTGGCTCAGACGCTCATATATTGTCTCAAAACTGAACTCCTGATTGCCTAAAGTGTAAAACCTAAGGCTCTGTTATTATGGCTTTGCTCCATTTCCTTTCTGGGATCATTCTTGCCTCTGATCTCAGAGAGCTTTTTGTTGGCTATCTCCCCTAGGTGCATATTACATATCATCCTGTATGAAGTTATTAGTATATGCACCTGATCTCTCTCTACCGGATGTGTCCTTCAGGAGGAAAGGACCTATATTATTATCTTTGAAATCTTCTCCAATACTCACTACAGTTCCCTGCTTCCCCTTTTTTCATTTGGTTTGGACTTCTGATTTCACTGGCATTGGCAATCTCTGTTGTGAAAGATTTTTCTGCAACTTTTTGTTTTTGAGCATTTTTTTGCGTCACAGACCCCATTAGGGAAGCCTCTAGGTACTTTCTCTGAATAATCTTTTCAAATGCTTAAAATAAAATCCATAGGATCGCAGAGAAAATCAAGAATAAATTTTTTTTTAAGTTCAAGGACCACAGATTAAGCACTTTGGTTAAAGTTGGGAGCAATGCACTGAGGGGTTTGGAGTCACATAGCCATTAGGTGTCAGAGACCAAACTTCCACCTTGAGTTTTCCTGACTCTAATAGGTATTCAATACCCACTGAGGTGTCAGACTCAAATAGAAATGGGGGGGGAGGGCCCCACCAAACATTCATAAGGGTCACTGTGGCCTGTACACTGACACAGATAGCCACATTATCTTGGCACTGGGGAGCGTCACTGGCCAACACAGCCTGCATTTTTGACACGTTCATAATTCGGCACGCTGCTTCTGGAGGTGCTTAATAAATTTTTATTTGAGTTGAGCATCAATAACAACATGCTGTAACATTAATAACGTCATGAGTGAAACAGAATCTCTGCTCCTCACAAGGGAAGGAGTAATACAGGCAGTTTCTGCAGGTGCCTTAAGAAGCTTTACTGGTAAAGAAAAGAAAACAGAACATTTTGGGAGGTATAATTTGAAAGAGATAAGGCCATAGGGTATCATTATTGGGCCGGGGGGACAATTGGTCCTTTTTGTATGAGGAGAGAGGCCATTCAGCCTTCTTTCTGTCAGAAATCTGGTGGTTTTATTATAGCATGGAGAAAACAAGGCAGCTTAGCACACCAGCCCTTAGATTTCTGAAGAGGCATTAATAGTTTTAGGTGGAAGTAACATTGCTAAATCTCCCCAGGACACTGAAATTGCAGGGGTAGGAAGATTAATCAGATTTCAAGGTGAAAAAAAATGGTAAGCCAGGCTGTTTTTGCTGTTCTATTCAATTAAAAAATAAATCGATCTGCAGCACGAATGATACAATTTTCATATAATAACTATGCTCTCCTGTGGTTAACTTGTCTTTTGAAAAATGAAGTGGGGGGAAAAAAGAGTAATTTTCTGCAAGACTCAGGCAGTCAGAAGCTGGGGGAAGTTAGGGAATTAGAAAACATTTTCTGAGGAAACCTGGGTGTTCCACGCTGGTAGTCTCTTCTTAAAATGATGTCAGATTCTAACAGAGGAGGCAGGGTAATCATTTGGAAATCCAGTACAGACTCTTTAGGGAACAAAGAAAATAATCATTATATACAATACACTGTACTCCCACATGCAGGCCTGGAGGAATAAGACTTAATCTTCTCCAATCTAGGAATGGCTCTACCTTGAAGGATAGATCTGTCCTGTAGAGGGGAAGTCTATTGAAATGCCGCAGTATTATTAAGTGGGCTCTTATAGAGCTCCACTTATTGCAAATGACTTTTAGAAGCATGCATGTACATGTGCATGCAGTGACAGGGGTCGGGGGACATGCAGGTTTGGAGCCTCTGTCCTCCATCCTTAGGCTTGACTGGCTTCCCAAGTGACCTGGGAACAATATTACCTTCCCAAGGGGCCTATGTGGATTGACTGGGTACAGATATCTCTGACAGAGATTAAAAAATGAACCCAATTTCAAGGCTGGCATTTGGGAAAATCCTTGGCCTAAGTTTTAAGAAATCCAGGACTGAACCACAAAAACACTTGTAACACTAGTTACCCAGTTTAGGAGAATGAGGGCTGCAAGTCTTAGATTAAAGTGAACGCCATAAGTCAGAAAGCCCCAGAGAGCCCAGGGAATGCTCTCCTAGTCAGCAAGGCAAAGGAGAAAAAGGGGGAAACCCAGGATCTTATCCAGAGTGCCCCTGTCTGGGCCCTTCCACTCCCACTATAAGACTCATGAGTATTCAAGGTTGTTCTGGGTCTTGGAAATCAGCTTCAGGGGAGCATCGTTTGGTCCTAGGACCCTGACTCCCACCCCTTGCCCCAATCCCCCCAGATCTGTCCTGGATTTAGACACTTTTCCCAGAGGATGGGCAGGGAAAGAAGAAATTAGGGCTGAAATAGCTCCTCTCCCTTCCACTAATCCCCTCAAATCAAGCCCTCCCCATTCTGGACCTGGCACTTCAGATTTGAATTACAATTAGGAGAGCTTCTAAAAGGTGGAAGAGCAGAGTGGGCAGGATCGTGTGTGTGTGTGTGTGTGTGTGTGTGTGTGTGTGTAGGTGTTTTCCCCATGGCATTCAAGGCTGTGTGGGAGACAGATGAGAACCCAGTCAGTGACTCTGGAGGAGCTTCTCCCAACAGATGGGCTGTGAAAACACCTCCCTCTCCAACCAGAGCTCATATGAATAATAGAAATCCTCAGGGAGTTCCAGCTTCTGTCCCAGGACACTCTGCAAGCAGTTATCCACAGGTGCAAACTCTGAGTCCTGGGGCCTATCGTAGCGCCGGCTGTTGAAGGCTTCGATGTTGGCCCTTAAAGTGCACTCTTCGGCCTGGAAATCCCAAGGCCTGGCATCTATGTCTGCATGGGGGAGAGGGAGAGGGATGATAACAAGAGAAAACACCCTTCTGATCCAGCTACACCAGTGACAGATTTCAGGTCCCATGCTGGGGATGCAAATACAAAAAGACACCTGCCCTCGAGGGGCTCAGACTCCAATTTCCCTGGTTGGTTTCTGAGGTCACAGAGGAATTCAGGACTCCCTGTGACAGCCAGATCCAGTAAGTCAACACATAGCTGGAAATGGCAGCTGAAGAAGGGAGTTTGGTCCAACGAGTCACAGCAGAGTCCCTGGTGAGTTAATGGGGAGAGTGGTCAGTTTTCAGTCCTTTGGGGCCACCCACAAACTTCTTTGGAAGCAAAAGTGGGAAATTTCAGCTTCCAAGAGGTGGAAGGGAGGATGGGGCACAGTGGCTTGCATCTGAGGGGATTTGCTGCTAAGAAACCAATCCCCCACCTATTTCTCTGCAGTCTCTTCAAAACGTACTTAATGGGAAGTGGTCTCCCACTATTCCAAGATAAGAACAAATCTTTGTTTCATCTGTACTCAGAGAATGCTTTAAAGTTCACAAAGCAGTTTTCCTCACAACAACCCCAGGACATAGATAGTACAAATATGACTATTCTCATGTTTACAGGTGAAGAAACAGAGGCATTGAAAGGTATAGTTACTCCCAGGTACATTGCCCAGGTGGGACTGGGAGTAGACAAAGCTCAAAGTTTACAACAGCATCTTCATCTCTTTGGGTCCCCTCCATGCCACTTGGCCTTTTACTTCAGGGCTAAGGATTAGAAGATTTATTTTACCAAGGATTCTCTTCAGAACTGTTCAAGCTATGCTATTTTGTCACTTTTAATTTGTATTCTTTATGCCTCATTATATTGAGAAGCAAGGGAGATGTTCTAGGAAGAACACCAGACTTGAAGTTTGAGCCCCAGTCCTGAAACTTGTTTGCTGTGTGATATTGGGTGAGTCACTCCACCACCCCACCAAGTCTCAGTTTCTTCATCTGTAAATTAGGAATAATAATACTTCCAATCTAATCTATCTAATTCTTGGAAAAACTGCAAGCAAAGTATTTGCAAGTTCTACTGGCCTTCTCTGAAGGCTATTGTGATTATTATTCTACTTTATATTATATATATATATATAATTATGCATTATTCTGAATTGAGGATGAGGCAGGGTTGCAACAAGGTGTCAAAATAAATAAATGTCAGAAGTATCTGATAGATTTGCCAATTGTTGAACAAGTTATTCACCTACCAAAAAACATCCCAAGAATTAAAATTGTTAGTTACTTTCCAGGACAGAAGTGGTCTGATGATACCCAGAGCAAACCAGTAATAGATACATATCTTTGTTTTCTGAACTCATCTAAAGTTGAGCATGTTATAAATGGTAACAAGCATATGCTACCCTACTAATAAGCCTTTGTTAGAGCTACATAAGCATAGAACAAACCTATATTTGTGTAGGCAACACCAGTACATTGGAAAAGAAACCACCTCTCTGTAACCAAGGTACTAGCTAATGGACGCTTTATTTCAGAACACACAGGTCAACTTTACCTTGTGAAACAGATGTGTTCTAGGAAACTGTACAGATTGAGTCCTATTATAAGGGAACTATGAGCACTTGGATAATGCCTCCTCATCCTCATTTCTGAATAATGCATAATAATATTATTACATATATAAAATATAAAGCAGAATCATGAATAATCATAAGAGCCTGCATTAATAAAAGGCATAGAACTTGCAAATACTTCGCTTGCAGCTTTTCCAAGAAGACCTGGGACTCAGTTTCCAGTTCTGTAGCTTGTGACTTTGCCTGCTGCTAGCTGGCACAGTGGATAAAGTATTGGATTTGGGAATCAGGAAGTTCTGAGTTCAAACCCTCTCTCACACACTTAGTGGCTGTGTGACTTAGGGGACAAGTCATTTCATCTGCAAAATGGGGATAAAACAAGCAGCTACCTAACAGAGTTAGAAGGATCAAATAGATAATATATCTCATAAATGCTCTGCAAAACTTAAACTGCTATAGCAACATTAGTTATTCTCCTCCTCTACAACATTAGGGATTTGGATTAGCTGGTTTCTGTGGCCCCCTTCTAACATTTTGTGATTCAGTGAGTCCTCTTTTGGAGAATTGAATCATCATTCTGATTTCTCTCTTTTATGAAATTATGTTTGTTTTAAGGCAGAACTTACTTAGATTTAACAAATGGGTTCATAGAATGTTAGAGATTTAAAAAAAGACTTGGGATTCTGCTGGTCAGCATCCTCCTTTAGGCCTCCACAGGCTTCAAAGCCAGCTTGGGTCACATACATCTGCTCTAGAATTGTCGCTCTCTGCAGGACCCCTTTGCCCTGGAGTCATACCATCTCAGAGTTAAATTGTGCAGACTACTTCTCACTCATGTGTGCTTTCATGGAACCAGAAAAAGAGGCCCAGAGCAGCCAAGAGGCCGGCCCAAGGTCAAACAGCCCATTTCTCCTCAAGCTTTCGGCCCCTCGGGACACAAATGTCCCAACTCGTGTCCTCCCCCCGAGGTGGCTGCAAAGGGACTCAACCTGTGATGGTTCCTTGCTAGGTGCAATATTGGGGGGGGGTAACAGTTTCTCTCTTTACAAGAGCAGGCAGGAGCACTCCCTGGGGTACAGACTGCTCACCGTTGCCGTAGGCCCAGTCGTCGTTCATACGATGTCTCACTTTCTGATAGATGGCCGACATGGTCTTCATGTTGCTTTTCCTCCACTGGCGCCCCAAGTACTTGGTCTGGATCTTCAGCAGCTTCAGCACATACAGCTGGAGCATGGCCTGCTTGACCTTAAGTGCCCGCTTGAGGATTGGGGCAGATTTGAACACCACCAACATCTGCTTGGGGGGAAGGAAATGGGAGAAGTGGGGGGGGCTCGTCTGCATCCCTGATGATTCCTCCCCCCTCAGATAAGCAGGCTAGCCAGAGTTCTCTTCTGGAAAACAAGGGACGCTCTCCCAGCCAGCCCATCTCTGAGCACTGGGGATGCCGACAGACCCAGAGAAATTATGATTGACTTGAGATCATTGGCTAGGGGCAGTCTGCCCGAAGGGTGACTACTTTCCGTGGCCTGCTGCAGCACT
The DNA here is from genome assembly GCA_023553655.1 of Myrmecobius fasciatus. NCBI lineage: Eukaryota > Metazoa > Chordata > Mammalia > Dasyuromorphia > Myrmecobiidae > Myrmecobius > Myrmecobius fasciatus. The sequence continues at coordinate 18,964 of JAJPUD010000670.1, forward strand.
GGCAAAATGCAGCAACATCACATCCCTAATTCAGTTTCTAACATATCAAGGGCAAGGGGCCAGTTAACACTACCAAGGCTGCAGGCAGCCAGGAGAAAAGCTTCGCCCTTCAGAGGTGCCCACAGGTGCACGTGCCCTGTAAACATCTTGTGGCTCCAGACTGTGCCCTGCCCCCCATAGCACAGACAAAGACAGACAGACAGACATAGACAGACAGACACAAACAGAGACACACACACACACACACAATGGGGATTAGCCTCTCATTAGCACATCCCCTTTGGGCTCTGCTTAATCTTTATACAGCAGGCTCTAAGATCTTTACTAAACACCTTCAAGTTTAGATCTTAAGGCAGGGATTTTTCCCCCCATCACAAATACATCTGGCATTTTCTCACTTCAATTACATCATAGACAAACTCTTACGAGCCCCTAAGTAATTGTCCAATGGATGATTTTCATTCTGCAAATGGAAAAACTGAGGTCTCGAAGTGTCTTGTCCAATGTCACATATCAAGGTAATGGCAGAGGTGGGACTTGGACATCTGCTCAGCCTAGGGTCCTTTTCTCTATAGCATTTTCTTTGAAGGATTTCCACAAACAGGACAGAACTTCATTACATTAGTGGGCATCAATGATCAGTTACTGACTCCCTTTGTCACTGCCTGCCAGCTCATCAGCATCTCTAAGGTGCTACCATGAAGAGTGAGCCCCATTATAAATGGCCAGCTGTGGGGAAACAGCCCAGAGACAGCCCATTGAAACAGGGAGCTGTCCATGGTTAGGGAGAGCCTGTTCTTTCTCAACCTCCTGAGAGTTAATTCAAACAGGCACTAGGATTATGTCCTAAGGAATAGAATGGAATTTTAGCTTCACCATTCTTTCATTCTTAGGGCCAAAGTTTCAAAAGGTTCAGATGACTTAGAAAAGAAAGACCTCGATTCAAATCCTACCCACCTTTGACACTCAGGAAGTCTAATCACTTGACTACTCTTAGCATTAGTTTTCTCATCTATAAAATTGAGGGGTCAGGAAGGGAAGGTTGATAATATCTGTGGCACTTATTTCATAGATAAGAATCAAATAAATCACCAAATAAGAATTTATAAAGCACCTACTATGTGCTAGATACTAGGACTACAAGAACAAAAATAAAAGTCTCTTTCTGAAAGTAACTTACATTCTGTCAAAAGTAGACTTTTCTGTCAAAAGCCTTTGCAAATCTGAAGGCATTATATCCTTTCCAAACTATCATAGTAACAACTATTATTATTTACTTTAACAACTATGTAATCATGGGTAAATCAGTGACAATTGATTTTCTCATCTGTAATATGGTAGTGACAGTAGTGTTTTGTTTTTTTTTTTTTTGGCTGAGGCAATTGGGGTTAAGTGACTTGCCCAAGGTCACACAGCTAGGACATGTTAAGTGTCTGAGACCAGATTTGAACTCAGGTCCTCCTGACTTCAGGGCTGGTGCTCTATCCACTGCGCCATCTAGCTGCCCTGACAGTAGTGTTAAATATAAATAACACAAATATGTAATAACACAGGCCCTCTTAACATAAAGCCATAGCTTTGTTTTTTAATTGAGGACCTGTGTGATCTCAAGTCAATCATAATTTCTCTGCATCTGTCTTCTCATCTAGAAAATGAAGGATTTAAGACTACATGGCCTACAAGATTCCTTCCAGCTCAAAATAATTTTATGATCCTAGGAGATCTAAATCTTAGCATGCTTCCTTACATAGAGCAAATTCCTAATAAATATTCATCAAATTAATAGAAAACTAATTAATATTCCTCTTATAGTTAGTCCTACTGGCTCAGTTTTCAATGTTAGGTTGTACCCCAAGGGTTGATAAGGAAGGACCATTTCTGGCACATTTGCATCTAAATTACCTTGGGCAGCAATCCAAGACAGGACACCATTGTGCTAAATTTGATGTTCTGTGGAGCAGGTTGTGATATGATGAATTTTTTGAACCCCATCAGCCCACCAGAATTTTTACTCATGAAATTTTTAGCAGCCCAAACTACAGTTAATATTGACAATGGACCAATCAAAAGACATTCATTGATAATGCTATCTTTCCAGTTTTTTTGTTTGTTTATAGCACAGGAATATCTCCCAACAGCATGTCGTCCTGGGTCCTCCCACTAAGAATATCCAGATGTCATTGAAACTGGAAGAACAAACTTGCCTCCCAAGAGCCTCTCTCAGAAAAAGTCAGCACTGCCTGACTCTCTGAACATCTACTTGGACAAAAGAAAGTTCATGGGATCTTAGATTTAAAGCTGGAAGAGACATTTGAGGTAGTCTAATACCACGCCCTCATTTTACCAGGGATGATCCTGAGGTTGGCAGTAGGAACATAAGCTGTACCAAGTCACCCAGATAGGAAGCAACAAAGAAGGATGCAAAATCAGACCCTCTGAATCTAAATCCAGTACTTCTTCCATTATGGCTGTACCACCAAGAAATAAAGTTAGAGCTAGAAGATCTTGTCCAACCTCTTAATTTTTTTTTCTTTGGTGGTTCAGGCATTTTCAATTATGTCTGACTCCTCATGCCCCCTTTTGAGGTTTTCCCAGCTCACTTTACAGATGAAGAAACTGAGGCAAGCAGGATTAAGTGACTTACCCAGGGACACACAGAAGTATCTGAGGCTGGATTTGAACTCAGGAAGATGAGTCTCCCTGACTCCAGATCTAGTACTTGATGCACTATGGTGCCCAGTAAGCAATTAATCAATGTTTATTGAGGTGTCAGAGGAGAGGTCGAATAATGTGAGAGAAAGAGCTCACCAACCTTTGAGTCAGGAGAGATCTGTGTTCATATTATGACCTCAACCCTTACTGGCTCTTTGACTCTGGGCAAGTCACTCAGTCTCAGTTTCCTCAGAATAACAATAGCACATGTTTCAGAGGTAAATAAAGGCCCTTTACAAGCATTAAAGTCCTATATTAATATGAGGATTTGTTTGGTGTCATGGTTATGATTCCTATCGTGGGTTTGGTTTTAATGGGCTTCACAGAGTCTAAGGAAAAGTACATTATCTTGCTATTATTATCTTGTTCTCATGTTTTATTATTGCTATCATCTCGTTCTTCTCATTATTACTGTCATTATCATCATTATTAGAATACAGCTTTTTAGTGGGGCACACTCTGCTATACAACCTCTTAACCCCAGCTCACCATGGTCCTGGAATGCTTCCATTTGGTCAGTTTGTTAAGTAGCCTGAGTAAATTGATACAGGAAAATAGGTTCCTCCAGCAGAATTGATTGTTGTCTCCAGCTTCCTATAAAAAAAAAAATTAAGTACACATGGATGTAACATCACTGCAGCAGTCCCAGAACTCTCTTTTTCAGGTCTATAATTGGCACTGAAATTTGTTCTTGTTCAGATGCTTTCAGTCATGTCAAACTAGTTCATGACCCCTATTTGAGGTTTTCTTGGCAAAAAATGCTGGAGTGGTTGGCCATTTCTTTCTCCAGCTCATTTTACATATGAGGAAACTGAGGCAAACAAGATTAAGTGATTTACCCAGCAACACAGCTAGTAGGCATTTCAGGTCAGATTTGAACTCAGGAAGAGGAATCTTCCTAACTCCAGGTTTAGCATTCTGTTCTCTGCAACACATAGCTTACTCTGAAAGTAGCGATGGTAAAAGCAGTTCCTTTTACTGACTCAAATTTATAAGACTACAAGTCATTCCCCAATTGATAAATGGTCAAAGGATATGAACAATTTTCCGATGACAAAATTAAAGCCATCTATAATCATATGAAAAAATGTTCTAAATCACTTGATTAGAGAAAGGCAAATTAAAACAACTCTGATGTACTATTTCAAACCTCTCAGGTTGGCTAAGATGACAGGAAAAGATAAAGATAAATGTGGGAAGAGACTGGGATACTAAGGTATTGTTGGTACATTTGTGAAATGATCCAATCATTCTGGAGAGGAATTTGGAACTATTTCCAAAAAGGCTACAAAACAGTGCATACCCTTTGATCCAGCAGTGTCTCTACTGTGTCTGTAACCCAAAGAAATCATAAAAGAGGGAAAAGGATACCAATGTGCAAAAATGTTTGTAGCAGTCCTTTTTACAGTGGCAAGGAACTGGAAATTAAGTATATGCTCAACAATTGGGGGATGGCTGAATAAATTATAGTATATAGTATATGTAATGGAATATTATCCTTCTATAAGAAATAATGAGCAAGGGGCAGCTAGGTGGCACAGTGGATAGAGCACCAGCCCTGAAGTCAGGAGGACCTGAGTTCAAATTTGGTCTCAGACACTTAACATTCCCTAGCTGTGTGACCCTGGGCAAGTCACTTAACCCCAGTTGCCTCAGCAAAAAATAAAATAAATAAAGAAATAAATAATGAGCAAGCTGATTTTAGAACCTGGAAAGACTGATATGAGATGATGTCAAGTGGGCAGAACCAAGACAACATTGTACGCAGTAAAAAGGTAATGTCATGATCAACTGTGAAGAATTTGGCTATTCTCAACAATGAGGTGATTCAAGGCAATTCCAATAGACTTGGGTTGGAAAGTGCTATTCACTTCAGAGAGAGAACTATGAAGACTGAATATGAATCAAAGCATAGTATTTTCACTTTTTGTTTGTTAGTTTGTTTTTACTTTCTTATGGTTTTTTTTCCCTTTTGGTCTGATTTTTCTTGCACAATATGACAAATATGGAAATGTTTAAAAGGATTGCAAATATTTAACATATATCATATTGCTTTCTGTCTTGGGGAGGGAGAAAGAAAGGAAAAGAGAAAAATTTGAAACACAAGGTCTTAAAAAGATGAATGTTGAAAACTATCTTTGCATGTATTTGAAAAAATATATAATACTTTTGAGGGGGGAAAAAGTAGCTCCTTTTCAGACAGGGATTCTAGAAAGAAGTTCTCAGCTGAAGAAGTGCCCCTCCCAGTTCTTCTGCTCAATGATTTACAAATATAACAAATCTACAATTTACCTCCAGTACCATGAAACATTCAACTGTTGGCTACCAGGCATTCTATGTCTACAGGGATATGAACCAGAAGGACAATGGAGGCTAAAGAAATTTTTCAGTTGATATTTGAATAAGTTTCCTCTTGTGACTTTTTGCTTGGGCATCAGAAAAGAAATTACATTCCTATATAATACTACTTATCTATGCAATGCTTGCAATTTTGTAAAAAAAAAAAAAAGTCTTTTTCTGAAACTTTTTCTCATCTACCCTCTGCTAGAGTCCTCTGTGTTAGATTGATTTAATATTCAGGAAACTTGAGCCCTTCAGCACCTCATCTCATCTACCCACACGCTGGTAGACTGCCCCGTTCCCAAGCAGGAGAGAGAGGAGGAAAAAATGGCAGATGGTCCATTCTCACCAGATGGCTCCTTTCCCTTCTAGGCTTCATGTCTGTCTGTGAGCATCCAACCAATAAACTGGTGGATTTCGGATTAGAAACAGGTATCCACTCTTAGTAACATTTTACAGTGACAGAATAAAATATGGCTTATGTGATTTTAGAACTGCAGAGGTATATTAATCATCATTACTAGAATGATCCCTTACATTTATGCAGGATTTTTCAGGTCATAAAGTGCTTTCCCATCCATTATCTCATTCCAATTAGTGGCTTTTATGGGATGGGCCAACATCATAGATTATGGGATTTAAAGCCTGAAGGTACCTTAGAGACCAACAGGTCCAAGCCTCTCACTTTACAGATGAGGCTCAGAGATGAAATGATTGGCTCAAAGTCATGGAAGTAATGAATAGGAGAGCCAATATTTTAATCCAAGTTCTCTGTCCCCCAAATCCAGCACTTATTCCAAAAACTCATAATCAAAGCATTGGCAGACCTGCCAGGTTAACTTAATCATAGATTGAATAGATCCAGTTGGAATCAGAGACTATCAAATTTAACACCCTCCCGTTACAGATAAACGAACTGAAGCTGAGAGACGTTATTTGACTAGGGCAATATAGGAAGTAAACATCTGAGAAAAGATTTGAACTGAGTTCTTCTAATTGCAAGCCCAACTCTCTATCTACTCTATAATGTTCTAAAGTTCTTAAGAAAGGAAAAAGAAAGTAAAAACTGTGGGAAACACTAGCTATGTGTTCCTGGGCACATCACTTAACCTATCTATCTCAGTTTTCTCAATTGTAAGATGGGAATGATAATAATAGCACCTACCTCACAGTGTTGTTGAGGATCAAATGAGATAATAAAAGTATTTAGCACTGTGTCTGGTACATACTAGATGCTTTAAGAAAACTCTTCTCCCCTTCCAAAAAAACAAACAAACCCACTGGAAATAAGGCAATTTATATAATAAATAGGGAATAAAATAATCTACTACGAATATTATAGTGGAATTTCATTGAGTTGAAAAAAATAATGAGTATGATGAATTCAGAGAAACACGGGAAGATTCATAAAAGTAGAAGTCGGAGAAAAATTTTCCCAATGATTATAACAATGAAAATAAAAACCACACTAAAAGGCAACTAAGCTCAAGATTAATTGTAACAGCCAATCTTGATCTCAGAGAAAAGATGATGGAACTTCCCTACTCTCAATAGAGAGCTAGGGATTTGGGGTTTGGAATGCTCTCTACTCTCTTTGTGGTGGTCCCTGTATGGTTTTGTTATTGGCCTTTTTTTGAGTGGTGGTATTGTTACAAGGGAGGGCGATAGGGTAAAAATGTCTGGAAATGACTGGAATAAAAAACACAAAGTGATCACTAAAGTTTTAAAAAAGGAAAAAACCTTCATAACCTTCATTAACCAACAGCTACAAACATAATAAATTTAGTTTGACAAACATGTATTAAATACCTACTATGTGGAAGCAATATAGTAGATGGTCAAAATGCAAAGATAAAATAATAATTCATTATTAATAAATCTGTTGTTAATAATAAACAATAAAATTCTTATCTCAATGCTTCTTCAGGGTTTACAAAGCCCTTTCCTCAAAGTTCTACCCACAAAGTTGTTAGGACAAGTATTGTTATTCTTATTTTGGAGAGGAGAAAAATAAGGTAGAGACACATTAAATAATTTCTCAGTGATCACAAGGTAGAAGAATTGGGACTCTCACACAGGGCTTTTGATTCTAAAGTCAGCAATTTTCCCATTGTGGCTGAACTGCAATAGACCAGAAATTAGGGGACTTGGAGTCTGGTCTCACTTCTGCCACACATTAGCTGGACCTCAATTTCTTTTGTAAAATGAAGGGGTCGGATGACATGACCTATAAGGTCCCATTCCAGCTCTAATGTTCTGTAATCTATAATTTATTCCATCCTTCTCCAGCTATTCTAACAATGAATGCTTGAGAAAAGGCAGGCTGGCTCTGCTTAAAGGCTGGTCTCAGGGGACCCCGGAAAAGGAGCCCCAAATTTTCTCCTCCTGATGATGGCCTTATCAGGCACAGACTACTCTGTGCTTCCTTCCCAAAATATTTTCTCTAGAGACTTAGTATCAACTAACCCTCTTCATCTTGCTTCACAGTAAACTGCCTGAGACTTAAAAATAATATAAGTCTGTGAATAGCCTTTTCTGGAGAGTTTAGACTCAAATGTGTTTTGTCTCTTTTGCTTACCATAGCAGGCCTTCCGTAAAAATCCCAGGAGGCATTTCTCTTGTGCAGGCCAAAGACTAATGTTCTCTCCCATGCCCCCTTAATTCTTCGTGAACTTTTTCAAATTGGCTAAAAATAAAATTGTTTTTTTTCCCCTTCCTCTTTAATGCAAATCACCTTATCTCTTCTTTTGTCTGTCTCCCTTTTGGTAGAAGGGTCAAAGTACCAATGAATAATATATATTTAGGTGAGTGAGACTCTACAAGAACATATTCTATGTGTATCACATGACCTATAGAAATATCAGCTCTGAAATGTCAACCTGACAATCATTGACCAAACCGGAGCTCTGGGAGCAGGGCCCAGCCCAGTACAACATGCCCCTTCATTTTCTCCCTTTCCAGAGCCATGCAAAAAAAGATACATATTCCTTTCCAGAGAAAATTTCTCCTAAAAAATAAAAAATTTAGACACTTCCAAATGGTTTAGAGGTTGTTTAAATTAGAAGTGTCAAAATTGTGGTCCTAGTTAAAATCTAATGGGGGAATGTTTAACAAAATAAAAATTTTAAAAATAGAATAAAGATAATGATAATTTATGGTTTTCTAAGTCAGTAGGCAGCTAGCTGGTAGAGATCTGTTCCTGTTTGACTCTGACATCATCTAGATGACTCTAGAGAATTTTAGAAATTCCTTATTTTTTTAAAAAAGAGTAATTTATTTTAAATATGTCATCTTTCAGAGATTAAATGCATTAATTGTTGCTTCCTGGTTTTCCAGAGCCATCTCTAAGATATGAGGAAAGCTACAACCCAAACCTCCTTCCACTTATCCCTAAATCCTGTAAGACATCCATGTTGTGCTCATGTAAGCCTACAGGCATTTCAAACTCAATTAAGTCCAAAGCAAAATCCATTAGATTTCCCCCAAAACCCTACTTCTCTTCTTTATATTCCTATTTTTGTCCAAGGCACAACCATCATTCTAATCATTCAGACTCCCAACTGGGAATGAACTATTCTTTAAAAATTATTTAAAACTTGAATAGAAAAAGAAAACATTGTCATGCACAGAATATATGAAAGGATTCAAAATATGATTCATTAAATTTCTGTATCAGGAAAGCCTATATAATAAATGCCATATATTGTAGTCAGAGCTGTCCTTCTTTGCTTTCTTATAGGTTTTCTTTTGTTCTCTCTATGTATTTTTTACTTTATTTTCCCCCCTTTCATTCTCCCCACCTTTCTCAAGAAGGCTACAATTGTGTATATATTTTTAGGTATATACATATATACACATATTTATACATATGGATCTTTAATTACACACATATATAGACATAAATATTCACTTACATGCTTGTTAAGGCCACACTATGCTTCTTTGTTCTGTTTCTCTGAAGGTAGATAACTTCATCATTCATTAAGTTCAAATCTTTGTATACTTTTCTAAATCCACCACCTCATCATTTCCTATATGACAGCAATATTCCAACCTTATGCTATCTAATTATTTTAAATAATCTAAAACAAAATTGATGTGCATGGCTGATAATGTAGCTTATTTTTTTCTCTTTTGATTAAATCTACTTTAGCTTTAACTTTGTCTGAGAGCAATGATTCTAATAAATTCTATTCCTGATCATTATTATGTTTGGGTGTATGTATCGCTTACTACCTGTCCCTGCTGACTCTTCTGCTTTACTCCTACCTGCTACCTAGCATTGCTATTATTCAAGCTATCCCTCCTCCACTTTTTCCCTTCCTTTTTGCCCCATTCCCATCTACACTCTTCTATACCCTCTTATCTTATGCCTTCCAACTCTTTATTTCTTTATAAATTTAGAAGACTTTTATACCCTATTAGATATACATGTATTGTCCCCCTTTAAGCCATTCTGGGACTGAACTTTGATTCTATCCTCACTCTTCCTTTCCCCCACACCTCTCCAGTCAGTTGCTAAGTACTGTCAGTTCTTTTTCACATCAACAGCTAATATTTACATAATACTTATATGTGCCAAACACTATGCTAAACACTTCCTAATTATCTCATTTGACCTCATCAGAAACCATTTTACAAATGAGGAAACTGAGGCAGATAATAAGTGATTTGCCCAGGGTGTCATAGCTAGTAAGCTCTTGAGATCAAATTCAAACTCTGGTTTTCCTGTCTGCAGGTCCAGCACTCTATTGCACCACTCTTGCTTCTGCCTGCCCCCATTCTGTTCACATGACCACTGCCCTAATTCTTGCCCTGTTGCTTCTTGCTTGGACAAGTACAATGGTTTTTCTGCTTCTGGTCTTTCCCCTTTCTAATCCATTCTCCACACAGTTACTGAAACAACATTCTGAAATTCTTTCCCTGTTACGAAAGTTCTTTAGTGACTCTAGACTTAAATGCCAATTCCTGTTTGGCATTTAAACCCCTTCTGGGCTTAGCCTAATGCCCATCCACAAAGGTCTTTTCCCACTTCCACATCTTTGCCAGGTTGGAATGCAATCCTTCCTCACATTCATATCTTAGCTAGCTTCCTTCAAAACTCACTTTGTGTCACCTCTAACACTAGACTTTTCCTGACTCCCAGAAGCTCACTAACTGCTGATCCCCCTACTGCTTGCTCCCAAATTACCTTGTACGTCTTTGGCATATATCTTCTATTTGTTTATAATTTATTGTTTCCCTTAATATAATTTGAGCTCGGGGCAACTAGGTGGCACAATGAATAGAGCACTAGCCCTGAAGTCAGGAGGACCTGAGTTCAAATCTGGTCTCAGACACTTAACACTTCCTAGCTGTGTGACCCTGGGCAAGTCACTTAACCTCAGTTGCCTCAGCAAAAAAAAAAAAAAAAGTGAGCTCCTTGAAAGCAGGTTTTGGGGGTTGTTTTTATTTTCCTTCATATATTTAATATGTTTGACATATTGATTAAAGGAAGATGGTGACCATTTGTTTTGGCCACAGAGAATCAGAATGATTGGTACTACATGTACATAGAATTTTAGAACTAGAACAGCCTTGTGATGGAACATACAGCTCACTCCTTAGCCAAAATAAATAAGTCTGGCCAGCATTATGATCTGCTTTTATTATTTAGATGACAAAAGCTATGTGTATTGATTACTAGACAGACTATTGTTGTTCGGTAGTTTCAGTCATGTCCAACTCTTTGTGACCCTTTTGAGGATTTCCTTGGCAAAGATACAGAAGTTATTTGCCATTTTATCCTCCAGCTCATTTTACAGATGTGGAAACTGAGGCAAACAGGGTTAAGTGATTTGTCCAGAGTCACACAGCTAGTAAGTGTCTGAAGCTGCATTTTTGAAATATTCCTGCATTCATGCCCAGCTTTAGAGCAGAGAAATTAATTCAAAAGATTTCAGGCTTTTTATTCCCCACTCTCTCTTAACAATTACTATCTCCCCCAATTTTCTGCTGCCACTTTCCTCCTTCCAATTCTCCACCTATTATCCTTTCAAGGTCATACTCTTTGAGAGGATGGAGGCCACCCAACATATCAAATCACCTCCTTTCCTCTGTTCCTCAAATTCTAGTGTCTTTCCTAGGCCTTCTTTCCTCAGGCCACACTTAATCCCCTTTATAGCTAATCCTTTAAAGTCTTCATCATCTTACTTCTATTCCTTCCCATCTCCCTCCAGGATCTTGTCCATCAATGGTTCCCTTTCCCTCATGCATCATTAATCTCTTCCTTTTCATATGCCTTCAGACAACTCCATGTATCCCCAAATACTAGAAAGCTTTCTATTTCATCTAGTTTTTACTCTCACCTCTCCTCTTTACTTCTTGAAAGAGTTATCTAACCCTTCTTCACTACCTACTATTTCTTTAAATCAGGGGTGCTTAAGAGGGTCCATGAACTTGGATGGGAAAAAAATTACAATGATTTTCATTAATGTCTAATGGAAATCTAGCATTTCCTTTAATTATGTAAAATCACCATTTGAAGGATCCAGATTGCCAAAAATCTCCCCCTGCTCCATTTTCTATCCATCATTCACTAATGAAATTTTCCTAAGTCTCAAATTCTATCTTGTCACCCTCTTACTTAATAGATTCCAGTGGCTCCCTATTGTTGTTCCCAGTCCCAAATACAAAATTTGTTTGGCATTCAAAGCCCTTTATAACTTAGTCCCCTTCTATCTTTCCAGTTTCCTAATGTTTTACTCTCTAATACATACTCTTTGATCTGGTGATTGGCCTCCTCGTTGTTCCATGAAGACACTCTCAGCTTGGGACATTTTTCCTGGCTGTTCCCCATGCCTGGAACATTTTTCTTCTTCTGCTCTGACTACTGACCTCCTGGCTTCCTAAAGACTTCTATAGGAAGACTTCCTAACCCCTCTTAATTCTGGTCTCTTTTATTATTTCTTATTCATCATTTACATGGCCTGCTTTGCATAATTTACTTGCATATTGTCTTCCCCATTAAATTATAAGCTATTTGAAGGAATGGACTATCTCTTACCTCCAGAACTTAGCCCAGTGTCTGGCATAAAGCAGATACTTAATAAATAGTGATTGATTGATTGAACCCATGGCTTTAAATCCCTGAAATCTGACTTTAGTCCATACCCCTATTATACTAAAACTGTTCTCTAAGTCATTAGTGATCTTGTAATGATCAAATCCAGTATTCTTTCTTCGTTCCTATTATCCTCAGTCTCTGCAGCATGGAACTCACCAGATATATTCTCTTCATTTGGATTCAGAAATACTACATTCTCTTACCATCCACCTGGACATTAACTATCTGCTGAGAGGTCTCCCCATTTCTATTCTCATGTTCCTATGTATACATTGGATCATGTCACCACAGGCCTACCCATAGATCGTTCCCAATTCCACACTGCTTACCAAACAAAGATTTGCTTGGTATTCAAGACCCTCCATCATCAGGTACCATCTTAACTTTTGAGCTTTATTCCATATTACCTTAATCTGTACATAGTACTTTAATGCTGTTCTCTATAGCAAAAATAGACTTTTCTTTCCCCCAAGAGACAATTTGTGCTTTTTTCCCTCTATGCCTCTGCATGTGTTATTACCTAAACTTGTTCTACCACCAATCCTTCACTTAATGAATTCCTAGACAACTTTTAAAAGCCCAACTCAAATGCTACCTCTTCCATTCTTTTACCTCCACTATTACTAATAACTTCCTTCCTTGGAGGATAACTAGCAATTGCTTCTGCATTATTCTACCATGTTTCTCTTAAGCATGAGCATTATCCATGTTTTCATATCTTCTCCCCTATTGGACTGTAAGCTCCATGAGTACAGAAATTGTATTTTATCTAAACTTTGTATGTGCCCCGGAAGCTAACACAATGATCTGTACTCTTGTTTCTTAACTGAACAAATGAATAAATAGATGCAACAGCTAAGGGGAGAAGGCTATATATGAATTTCTTAGAGTTGTTCCTAGAGTCCATATATACATTATAACAAAAGCATTCTGGAGATAAGTTATTATCTCCAAGAGAATGTAAGTTCTTTGGAGCAGGGACCATTTTGATTTTTTTCTTTGGATCTCTAGGCTTGAGAGGCAATTTGACATAGTAGATGGAGCCAATATTAGTATAAGGAAAATAGGGAAGTACCTGGATATAGTGGAAACAGTTCTGGAAATGGAGAAACAGGGTTCAAATCTTGCCTCTGACACTTCTTGCCTGGGTGATCTTGTATAAGTCATTTAACCTAAGTAACTGGGAAGTTGGCAAGAGGAGCTATATGGAATAGATTGATGCAATCTTTCCAGAAACACATTTAGAATTCATTTGATTATTGTTTCAGAACAAAAAAGCAGGGAAAAGAAGACTACTGGTAATAAGATGGCTAGTAAAGCATAACTGGAGGGAGTCCTAGATTGAAGGGGAAACTTTCTGTGGGTTTGGATGTGAGTTTAATCTGTTTCCATTAATTTATGAACAATCTTGTTTCTGTTTTGAGCCTTGTGCACCTATGTACTTATAAGAGGAGTTGGTTACTATAGTTTGGAAAATATCAAGTACTAATGTTCTCAGAAGTGGAGGCAACAAGCTAGAGAAGATATCACCAGAATATAGCCAGGTCCTTCTTGTCAAGTGAGTAGGACACAAGAGTTACACTAGAAAGAAGTTTCCTGTTCCAAAGATGGGATTATTCTCTTTGTGCTAGGTTCAGTCACAAGTCTGATGATCTGGGAGTTGACTCTTTCAGAGAACTAAATGTACATGTTAAATCTAATCAATTTTGAATCTTCCAAGCAGATGGTTTAGTGAAATCTTCCACTGATAGCTTTTCATGGCACCTCCTGTATGTCTGTTAAGCAAATGTTGATATACCTTATCTTAAAACCACAGGTTGTTACATCTGGAAGGGTTCTTAAAGATTATCACATCTAAGCTTTAATTTAGCCACAATATTCCTTGGGGTTTTAATTTGGGGTCTCTTTCAGGAGGTGATCGGTGAATTCTTTCAATGGTGATTTTGCCTTTCGATTCTAAAACATCGGGGCAGTTTTCTTTCAGGATTTCCTGGAAGATAGTGTCTAGGTTCTTTTTTTCATCATGGCTTTCAGGAAATCCAATAATCCTTAGATTGTCTCTCCTAGATCTATTTTCCAGGTCAATTGTTTTTCCTAGGAGATATTTCATATTTTCTTCTATTTTTCATTTTTTTGTTTTTGTTTGACTGATTCTTGAAGTCTTATTGAGTCATTCACTTCCATTTATTCAATTCTAATTTTTAATGTATTATTTTCTTCAGTTACCTTTTTTAGATCCTTTTGTAATTGGCCAATTTGTTCATTGCATACTTTTTCCATTTCACCAATTTTGTTTTACAGTGAATTGGTGTGTTTTTCAAAACTCTTTTGCAGGGCATTATATCCTTCTTGCACTGATCTCAATTCATTTCCCCATTTTTCATCTAGCTCTCTTTTGAGATTCTTTAAGCAATCTTCCAGGAAAGCCTTGTGAAATGGGGACCAGCTCATGTCTCCCTTTGTGGCTTCCTCTGAAGTTGCTTTACCTATAGGAACTCAGGATCTGAGGTCTGTTCTTCTTTCTCTCCATAAAAGCTGTCTGTGATGAGAGTTCTTTTCTGTTTCTTACTCATTTTTTAGAGCTTGAGGTCTATTTAAAGCAGAGAAGCGGTGGCTGTGGTAATTTTCCCTGAGGGAATTCGGCTGGTTGACTTCAGGTGCTGGGCTCTCTGGACTGGGACTGGCATTTTCTATGGGTTACAATTTACCTTTTACAAAAGGCAGATCTGTCAAAGCACCTGCCCACAATCAGGGCAGAATGTCTCGACAGCCTCAAATAGGCTCCCCAGGTGCTTAGAATCTGCCCCAATGGGTCCAGCCCAGCTTCTTGCCCTGTCTCCTAGAGCTGCGCCTGGCAAACTGACCAATTCCCTGCTGGACTGAAACAGACCTGCTCCGGAGCTCTTCAAAGGTACCATCTGCAAGGAATGTTTTGTAGTACAAATATTTGTGAGTTCTTTGACTTAAAAATCAGTTTAAAGGCTTTATCTACTGTTGGTTTGAGAGGTCAGAGGAGGTCACAGAGAGTTGTCTTGGCTCCGCCCCCCTAAGTTTTAATTTAGAATTAGGAAAGCTAGTCCCTGAAAGTTAAATCACTTGACCAGAGTTATATAGCTAGTGATTGTAATGCATGATCTCCAAGACTCCTTCCAGCTCAACTACTTTATGACTATCTTTTTCTGCAGAAAAATTCCCCCTTCATTTTATTACTCCCTCTATCTTTGAACTACCAAAAAGGGGAATAGGGTTTTCTTGAGCTTAACAAAAAAAAGGAAAACAAAGTTATGATAAAATAGGAGCTGTCTGTGACCCATTTTTATATTTCAAGTCCAGATCTAGGGCAAATTGACTTACAGTGAAATCAGTTTTCTAGTGAATTCTAAGTTGATTCGAAACCTTGTTGTTGCTGCTGTTTAATCATTTTTCAGTTGTGTCTTACTCTGTAACCTTGGCAAAGATACTGTAGCAATTTCCTTCTCCAGCTTATTTTCTAGAGGAGGAACTCAAACAAACAGGAATAAGTGACTTTCCCACGGTAATAACATGACTGAGATTGAATTTGAACTCAGATCTTCCTGACTCCAGACTTGACATGACATTCTATCTACTGTGCCACCTAGTTGCCCTGATTCAAATCTACATGACACTAAAATCAAAAAGCCATTTAGTGAATCTAGCGGAGGGAAACTAGAGTTATAAAAGCTTGAATAAATGCTTAATAAATGCTTGTTTCCTTCCATTCTTCATCCCGAGACCAGTTATTATTGCTATTTTAAATCATTTTTTATATATTCTCAGTCTCAGAAGGGCAGCAGCTATCAATAAAATTTTTAAAAATCTATTATGTTCAAAATCTAAATATCATCACAAATAATCCAATAATTTGCTATCATGCAAAGCCTTCAGTAAATAAATGACCTTCAATTTTTGTGTCTTTTATTACTAAGTTCTTGAGGAATCAGAATGGGAAATAAAAAGCTGTAGTCACCAACCCTGACCACCAGATGACACTGTTGTTTCATAGGAAGACTGGAAATCTTACTTGTGGCTCAAAATCAAATTCTAGCATCAATTCATAGATATGTTTACTAGTTCAGTTATCCTCAAAGCCTTAGAAAATAAAACAATCTCCCATATTAAGTTTATTCCAAATTTGCCTCTTAGGGAGCTACATCAATTGAGATCTGAAAGAACTATATTCTGTCTCCAATTTACCAATTGGTCTACATTCTAAAAGCTTATTTGGGGGATAAGGTATTTGGGAGGACCAGCACATCTGGTGTGGAGTCATTTTCAGAGCCACTTATCCACTTTTGGTGTCCATCGGATTTACCTATCTCTCGATTGTGGCTCCAAGAAGCTTTTGCATGAGCAGCAGATAAACCCCAGTAAACTACCTTAGTAGATGGGCTAAACTAGGCTGAGCATAACAGACTGTTCTCAAACCTGTCAGTGAGTTGGAAGGCTGTCTACCCCAAGCAAGTGCAGACTTTCCCTACTGGAATGAGAGGATGTAAACATTCGTTCCAATGGCCATGAAGACAGCTGAAACAAGTGTTGTGCATCACTTAGAGATGATCTACTGTATCTTGGACTATCGACAGTTCCCACTCACCAGATAACTTGGGAGTTCAATGACTTGCCCAGAATTACATAGCTAGTTGTTAAATATCTGAAGCCAGATTTAAATCCAGGTCCTCTTGATTCCAGGGCTGGCGCTCTATGCACTGTGCTATCTAGCTGCCTTATCACCAGTCATCTTGACTTTTGTCCTGCCACTGGATTTTCATTAGTCAGTAAAACAGAGTGGGAATGACAACTTTTTACAGCTTTACCTCACTCAAATCCAAATTAGGCACAAATCAAACAAAACAAACAACAAGAAGTTGGTCAGTTGACACGCAGGATATATATTTCCACAGGAATTGTGGTTAGATTCCCATACTGGCCCCCACAGGCCTATTTAAACTATAATATATATGAAGCATTGTCTTAATAATGGCATCTCAATCACATGTAACATTGTTTTTAGAGTAAAATTCATTTGGACTCCAGGAAAACAAGTTTTCTCTACTTCAGAGGTGAGATGCTATGGGCTATTACAGAAGTATGGCAGAATAGGGAGAGAGGAAGGAAATGACAGAATCTGGCCCATGTTTCAAGGTAGTTGTAAATTATTATTTCTTTGTTCTGTATTTATTTACTTCAAGATAAGGTTCCTCTCTGAACTACTGAAGCTTTCTTTTGGCCAGTGGCAGATGCAGCAGTCTGTAACACATCACCAATTAAGAGCAGTACAGACCAGTAGGAAAACAAAGGTGAGAACTAGTTGGGACAAGAACTAACTAACCGACCGACAAGGATTCATTGAGAATCCATTAGGATACTGTCAGATATTAGGTTGCAAAGACAAAAATGAAAGTCTTACCTTCATGGAGCTTATATTTCAATGGGAAAGAAGATATTGGGGGCAGCTAGATGGTGCAGTGGATAGAGCACTGGGCCTGGAGTCAAGAGTACCTGAGTTCAAACCCAATCTCAGTCACTAAACATGTGTGACCCTGGGCAAGCCACTTAACCCTAATTGCCTTGCAAAAAAAAAAGGGGGGGAAGGCTAGGTAGTGCAGTGGGTAGAGCACCAGCCCTGAAGTCAGGAGGACCTGAGTTGAAATCTGATCCCAAGACATTTAATACCTGGCTGTGTGACCCTGAGCAAGTCCCAATTAATCCCAATTGCCTCAGACAAAAACAAAAACAAACCAATACACACACATAACCAAGAAAGTATGGATGGTTTTCAGTGAGAAGTCAATAAGATCACATATTTATTGAAGAATCAAAGTATGTTTCTGCACAGAAGAACACATACACATTGGGGAGGAGGTAAGGGACCCTTTCTATAAGAAAGATAATGTTGCAAAATATAGGAGGAGGGGACTACTAGTCAGTACATTTAGGTACAAATTCAGTTCTCCTTTTTTTTTTTCCCTGAAGTTTTGTGACTTCAGAAAAGTAATTTTGCCTCCCTTATAAAGCGAGGGGAAATCAGAAAAACAAAAAGATTGTTTTTTGTTTGTTTGTTTGTTTTTAAGAGCAATTAAGTGGTGCTATAGGCAGAGCACTGGGCCTAGCATTAGGAAGATGCCTCTTCCTCAAATATTTACCAGCTTTGTAATCCTGCACAAATCACTTAATCCTGTTTGCCTCAGTTTCCTCATCTGTAAAATCAGAGAAGAAAATGGCAAACCATTCCAGTATCTTTGCCACAAAAAAAAAAAACCCACCCAAATGGAGTCACAAAGAATTGAACATAACAATAAATTGTGCTCTTTTTAATTCTACGAGGTGAATGAGATGGGAAACTGAGGACTTCTCAGAATAATGATTGTGAGATTGGTAGAGTTTTTCGTTGGGGGATCCTGTTGCAGGAAGAGAGATAAATTGTGGCTTTTTAGAATATCAAAGGCAAACCAGAACCAGTCTGCTAGTTGTAGATTTGGAAAAGGGTCTGGTTGATATCAAGGGACCTTGAGTGGTCGGGAAATGCTTTGTTTTGAGATTGACAGGCCTGGGTGTGGGTCTGCCTTTTCTTTCCCTATAAGTATGTGGGCTCAGGTGAGCAGTGTGTGTACTCCTTCCGCTCCTGGCTTCGGCCTGGAGAAGAATGATTGTCCCAGGGAATTTCGAGAAATTCAAATAAACTTCTAATCTTCACTTTAAGAAATCTCTGAGTAATGATTTTAAATCGGGAATCAGATTTTTATCCCACACAGAGGGAACATAGAAGAATTAGAGAAGAATGAGAATCACTGTTTCAACAGATAGGACAACAATGATAGATAGCTGATAGAGAAAAGACAACTGTTGAATTTTTATTTTGCTCCTATTTTCCCTGTTAATCAAAATGATCCTTGAACCTGAAAGGACTGAATAAAAAAGGCCAATGAAAAGATAGTCCATAAGGTAAGTAAGAGGACAGTAAGAAAGCTACTGCTGCTCTGGAATTCAAGGGTCCAGGCCCAGAGGCTTAAGGAAGGGTCAATGTAATTGGTGAACCTTTGTCAATGATATATAAAAGCTCAAAAATGAGGGAGAGGTAACACAGGTCTGGAGAAGGTAAAATATTATTTCACTTTTTCAAAAAAGGAAAGAGAATGGGAAGGAAAGGAACAGAGTCTACAAATAATAGATCCAGGAGTTTGAGTCTGGCAAAATTCTAAATTCTGTGCTTGGTGACATTTTAACATTTTTTAAAAAATCAATGCTTTTGATTCAGATTTGTCTTTGTATCTCTAATATAAAGAGCTATCCTGTGCTATTACTTCCTCCACCCACACCAATATGTAGGCACACAATAGGTACTTAATATATATTTGTTAAATTGAATTACCTGTTTAATTTGAGTTCCCATGCAACCCAGATAGAATAGAGACTCCTGGAGGGTTAGTCTGCTTTGTTATATCTTTGTATTCCAAATATCTAAGTGCATAGTAGGTATATAACATATAAATGTTTGTTGAATTGGATTGAATTGAAGTCATGGATTGCCTATACTGCGAATCCAGGTTCATTTGTATGAATACCTTCCCAGGTCATTTCCTCAATAGATTTGACTAATGTTTCCTCAGGAGGGGTTAGAGCAAAATGTTTTCTGTAGAACATACATCATTTATACTAAACATTAGAAGGAAAAAGACTTATGCATATCCTCCAGGAAGATCATATAATAGCAGTTTAACAGTATAGAGCCAGGAAAAGTTATCTTGCTGTTCAGTCAAAATGCTGGCACAAATTCAGTTCCATGATTCACCCTCACTTCTCTTTGGTATTTATTCATTCTGCTGAACTAAATGCAGAGATTTCTCACTAAAGTGACAAACTTTTTGGCTCATTATACCATTTCCTAAGGCATAAGGGGTAATGGTCTTGATTGGCAGAAATATCCACCAGTACTAGCCATACCAGATCTCAAATTGTATTATAAAGTGATAATTATCAAAACAATCTGGGAATGGCTAAGAAATAGTGGTGAATCAGTGGAATAGATTAGGTACAAATTACATTATATTAAATGACCAAAATAATCTAGTATATGATAAACCTAAACATCCAAGCTTTTGAAACAAAAACTCATTATCTGAGAAAAACAGCTAGGAAAACTGGAAAACAGTATAACAAAAACTACGCATAGACAATCATCTCATGGAATACTTTTTCTGTCAGGTTTATGGATAAGGGAAGAATTTAAGACCAAAGAAGATATAGAGAGCACTATAAAATGTAAAATAGATAATTGCGATTACATAAAATTAAAAGGCTTTGTACAAACAAAACCAATGCAACCAAAATTATAAGAAAAGCTGTAAATTTTGTAATAACTATCTCTGATAAAGACCTCATTTCTCAAATATATAGAGAACTCAGTCAAATTTATAAAACTACAAGTCATTCCCCAACTGATAAATGGTCAAAGAATATGAACAGGCAGTTTTCAGACAAAGAAATCAAAGCTATATACAGTCATATGAAAAAATGCTCTAACTCTGTTGATTAGAGAAATGTACATTAAAACAATGCTGAGGTTATCACTTCACTCTTATCAGAGTGGCTAATATAACAAAAAAGGAAGATGTTGGATGTTGGAGAATATGTGGGAAGAACACTAATGCATTGTTGATGGAGTTGTGAACTGATCCAACCATTTTGGAGAGTAATTTGGAACTACACCCAAAGGCTTATAAAACTGTATATACTCTTTGGTCCAACAATATCACTGTTAGGTCTATATCCCAAAAACATCCAAAAAAGGGAAAAGTATCTATTTGTATAAAAATATTTATAGTAGCTCTTTGTGTTGTCTAAGAATTGGAAATCAAAGGGATGCCTATCAACTGGGAAATGGCTAAACAAACTGTGGTATGTGATTGCAATGGAATATCATTTGCTATAAGAAATGACAAGCAGAATGATGTCAGAAAACCATGGAAAGATTTAACATAATTGTTGCATGGTGAAGTGAATAGAACCAGGAGAATGTCACAGGCAGTAATAGCAATATTGTTGAAGAATTTTAAATGCTTTAGTTATTCTCAGTAATATAGCCCAAGATAATCTCAAAAGACTAATGATGATAGCATATTATCTGTCTACAGGGAAAGAACTGATATTAACTGAATACAGACTGAGGCATCCTATTTTTCACTTTCATTTTTTTCCTTTTATTTGGGTCTTCTTATACAAAATGACTAGTATGGAAATGTTTTCTGTAACTGCATATGTATAACTTTTATCTGATTATTTACTATATAAGTGGGGGTGGAGGGAGGAAATAAAAGATAGAGCTTTATAAAAATGTTTAAAAAGTTTTAAAAGAAGAAATACCCACCAATGATGAAACCACAGACCTTTTGGAAGTAATCAAAAAGTATAATAATGATGATAAATACTGTGCTCTTATAACTGACATTTACATAGAACCTTCATAATCATTTATACATATATATACATATAACCCTCCATATATATTCATTTTCATAAATCCTGGAAAGGAGTGAGTGGAATGTACCAAAGGTAGCATAATCTTCCTTTTTATAGTTGGAAAAACTGGGATAGAGTAAATGTTTTGGCCAAAGACACAGAGCTAGTAAATGATAGAGCAGGGACTATAATATAAGAGACATTGCAATCCTGGCCTCTTGATAAGGCTTTTTCGATTATACCCTAATAGCTTTCTATTTATTATTTATACAATATTCATTGATCCTTTGCCCCTCTCTCACATCTCTCCCTGTGAGATGATATATTCAACTTTCTAATGCTTCTCCCCTCATTCACCAAAATCAGTTCCTTTGCCTCATCAGTTATTTATGTTGCTCTTCTCTGAGAGAGTATGGCATTAGACTTGTAGTCAGAAAACTTCAGAAACTTGCTGGTTAAATATTTTCAGTTTACAAACTTGGTTTTCTCATATGTAAAATAGGAGTGGATAATAATTATGCCTAGAGACAGAAAGTTGGTATAGTGGATAGAATACTGGACTTGCAATCAGGAAGACTCCTCTTCATGAGTTCAAATCCATCCACAGACTAGTAATTGTCTATTAACCCTAGGCAAGTCACTTAATCCTGTTGGCTTCAGTTCCCCATCTGTAAAATGAGCTGGGGTAGGAAATGGCAAACCACTCCCATATCTTTGCTAAGAAAACCCCAAATAGGGTCATGAAGAGTTGGACACAACTAAAGTGACTCAACAACATAAATATACCTATACTACAGAATTGTTGTGGGAAACAAAGGAAATTAATTATGTTGAGTATTTTGCAAATCTTAAAGCACTACATAAATATTGTGTCCTATGGCTCTCTTCAACAATGAAATGTTTCAAACCACCTCCAATTGTTCACTGAAGAAAGCCATATACACCCAGAGAGAGGGATGCGAAATGTGGACCACAACATAACATTCTCATACTCCTTGATTGATGTTTGCTTACATTGTGTTTCCTTTATCTGATATATCGTTTGTGTAGATAAGATTTTTCTTGCACAACAATGATAAGTTTGGAAATATGTATACATATATTCGATTTGTCAATATTTTAACATAATTAACATGTAGTGGATATCCTGCCATCTAGGGGAGGGGTGGGGAGTTGGGGGGAAAATTTGTAACGGAAAGCTATGTAAGGGTTATTGTTGAAGAATTACCCACACATATGTTATGCAAATAAAATAAAATTAAAAAAAAATATTGTGTCCTATTCCCATTCTCCTATTCTCCAAGCTTCTTCCAGCACACCTGAGCAATCACTTAAGACCCAGAAGGAATGAAAAGCAAACACTCCCTTCTTCAAACTGTTTCTCCATCTGTTTCAAAGCTTACAAAATCCCCTTTTCCTTACCAGGCTTTCAGCAGTAAGTTCTGGCAAATCGTGGATGGTACAGGAGGGATAATCCAGGACTGAGATGCTAGAAAGAGAAAAGATGAGGAGGACCAGCATTAAGGAAGCATACCAGTAGATGAGTCAAAAGACCACAAAGATACTTCTCCCAACAGGATCCCCCCATTGCCTTCTGCATTTCCCATTGAATAGGCAGAGGCCAGCAGCAAGCCATGACCATTTGTTCCATCCTGTGGGACCCAAAAAGACAAACTCCAAGACCAGTCTCTCCTGGATGGGTGAAAAGGGCTAGAAACAGATATAATAGGTTGCTTGTTTATTTTTTTTTAATTGTATTAACTGATCTATGGAGATACTTCCCAAAGCCAAATAATCTAATTCAGTAAATTTTTATTGAGGACCTACTATGTACAAAGCACTGAGGATACAGAGAGAATAGAAAACAGTTCTTGCCCTTAAGGAGGCTACACCTTATTGGGAGAACACAACTTCTAAACAGATCCATGTATACTGGATAACTTGAAGAAGAGAACACTAAGTAATTAAGAGGATCAGAAAAGGCTTCTCATAGAAGAAGGTATACAGTTTGAAGGAACCTAGTGATTCTAAGAGGTGGAGGGGAAAATGGAGTTCATTCCAGGCACAGGAGACAGCATGCACAAAGACACTGAGGTGGGAGAAGATGCCAAGTTTGGGAAACAGTGTGGCTGGAACATAAACTTTGTGAAAAAGAATAATGTGCAGAAAGACTGGAAAGGGAGGCTGCAGACAGATAGCACATCCCAGTGTGGAAGGCTGAGGGAGGATAAATGCTCTCCTGGGCCTCTCATAGCATCTCTTTCCAAAGCCAGCAGCTTCTGAGGAAGCCAAAATGCTTTCTCTGTGCCATCCCTGAAGCAGAAGCTTTGAGTGGGGACAAGGGGATAAAAGAGGGATTTGCTTCTTATAACCAGGACCAATCTGGCAGTTCAAGTAGAGTAACAGGATATGTCCCTGAAACAGGTGGAAGATGGAGTTGACGGAGACTAGCAGAGAACACAGTACAGCACGCAGGACTCAGAAACTGAAATAGCTGGGAAAACCAGGGGCATGTGCTTGCACTTAAGCCACAGATTTCAAATGTTTGCCTCTTCAGAGCTCTAAGGTTCCCCTTAAACTTCCCCATGCTTCCGCTTCTTCATATGTACAATGGCATCAAATGACTCGAGGGCAAGAGGACTGAATTCAAAATCGGAGAAGCTGGATTCAAAATCTCACTTTACTACACCTGTGCCACCTTAAGAAGGTCACCTCAACTTTTTCTGGGCTGTAGTACCCTCACTTGTAAAAATGAAGTATGGGTCTAGTTTTAAAGCTCCTTCACAGCTCTAAAACTGCTTGTTGTTTCTTGTTGGGTTAGAACTGAGATTGAACTGGTGGAAATATTCTGTATTAATGCAGAACAGCAACTGAAATTCGAAGTCTAGAGAATGAGTTGTCTGGAATCCTTAGTGGCTAAGTGACCTCTCCAGGGTCACAAAGTTAGCATCAGAGAACTCAGGTCTTCCTAGTTCCAAGATAAGCTTTCTAGTCATTAGGGCATGCTGCTTTTCCTGTGATGTACTTTGTATAGATAAAATGACATTATAGATGTAAAATGTGTAATTTTAATGGCTCTAGCAGCCACACCCTTTTGCCATCCCTTCCTGTTGTTCATTTCTCAAGTCTGCAGGCTTTCCCCAAAAACACAACTTCTAGGTACCTACAGTGACAACCCGGTAAAAAACAACACGAGGGGTGGCCATCCCACCATCCTCAAACAGCCTGCAAACATGGTTATGCTGATGTAGCCTAAGATCAAATGAACTAAAAGAATAAATGTAATTTGAAGCCCCAATATTATACCATCTAGAGCATGGGAAATGAGAGTTCTGGGGTTTTTGATACCTCACATGTAATACTGCAGCTTGTTTTAGATCCTCCCACAAATGGGAATCCATCCAGAAGAGAGTGACCAGGGTGGTAAGGGAACTCAAAACCATGCCAAAAAAGGATCTGTGAAATGATCTAGGGATATTTGTCCTGGAGAATCAAAGACTTAAGAAGGACATGACAAAGCTTTTAAATACTCTAAGACCTCTGTGATGTAGAAGAGAGATTATCTTTATGTGGTCTTAAAAAGTAGAATTAGAACTAAGGGTAGAAATTACTGGGAGATAGATTTGGACACCACATTAAAAAGAAACTTCCCAACAACTAGAGCCACTCACTAATAAATGGATTGATCTTGTAGGAAATAGTTCAAAGGTGGAAAGGACATCAGAGGCACCTAGTGCAACCTGTACCAGAACAAAAATCTTTTCTACAATGTCTTACTTTAAGTGATCATCAGACTTTTGTCAAAAAGCTTCCCAAGGAAACCTATCCATTTTTCGATAAATACTTTTTTTTCTTTAAGTTCAGGTTCTTTATTACTTTTCACCCCGTCTCAGAAAGCAACAATCCATTTCACTTTTAGTCAACTCTAACTATTAGGAAGTTTTTCCTTTTAACATGTCAAAAATTAGTATCTCTCCAATTTCTATTCCTTCTGTATAACTGTCTCAAATCTCCCTGTTCCAATCAAAGCTCCTTACAACTGGAGAAAGTGATTTTTCTTAAATGTATATATGACCCTGTCATTTCCCTTCTCAATAAACTCTAGTGTCTCCTTATAGCCTCAGGAATAAAATTTAAATTCTTCTTAATTTTTGAAGCCCTTTAACTTTCTTTTTTTTAATAAAGCTTTTTATTTTCAAAACATTATTATATACTTGTTAAGCAGTTTTCTCCACAGCAAGAATGGATCTATCCTCAAAAATAATCTCAAATGCCTTATTCAAAAATATGTCTATCTTAGCTGATTTCAGAAAAGCCTGGAAAGATTGATGTGAACTTATGCTGAGTGAAGTGAGAAGAATGAAGAGAACACTTCACAATACCAACAAGACTATGTGATGATCAATATGACAATTAGTTTTTCTCAGTAATACAATGATCCAAGACAACTTCCATAGACTTGGATGGAAAATGGCAATTGCTTTGAGAAAGAGAACTATAGAAACTGAATATGAATTCAAATAAAGTATTTTCTCTCTTGTGTGTGTGTGTGTGAAGATGTACTTGTTTTTTATTTTTTATGTTTTTTCCCTTGTGGTCTGATTCTTCTTGTACAACATGACGAATATGAAAATATGTTTAAAAGAATTTCACATAAAAGAATTGCAATTTATATTGCTTGCCGTCTTGGGGAGGAGGAAGGTAAGGGAGAGAGGGAGAAAAATTTGGAACACAAAATCTTACAAAAATAAATGTTGAAAACTAATTTTACATATATTTGGGGAAATTAGATACTATTGAAATTTTTAAAAAATTAAAAATAAAAATAAATTTTAAAAATATATAGGTCTGATTCCTTGTATATGGTCTTGCAAGGAAGGCTTGATACAGAACAATAGGGGCCCAAAAGGTTGTTTTCAGGCAGAACCTGAGGTCCCAAGGAAGTTATCCTTAATATGTAAGTCCACAAGAAGTTACAGAAATTTGGGGATGCCAAAAATTACTTCTCCTGGTACTTGTAAGGCTTTTAAAAATTCTCTGCTAATTTGGAACTATGTTCAAAAAGTTATCAAACTGTGCATACCCTTTGACCCAGCAGTGTTTCTACTGAGCCTATATCCCAAAGAGATCTTAGAGGAGGGAAAGGGCCCCACATGTGCAAAAATATTTGTGGCAGCCCTTTTGTAGTGGCTAGAAACTGGAAACTGAATGGATGCCCATCAGTTGGAGAATGGCTGAATAAATTATGGTATATGAATGTTATGGAATATTATTGTTCTGTAAGAAACGACCAGCAGGATGATATCAGAGAGGCCTGGAGAGACTTGCATGAACTGATTCTGAGTGAAATGAGAGAACCAGGAGATCATTATAGATGGCAACAACAAGACTATATGATGATCAATTCTGATGGACATGATTCTCTTCAACAATGAAATGTTTCAAACCAGTTCCAGTTGTTCAGTGATGAAGAAAGCCATCTATACCTAGAGAGAGGCCTGTGGGATCTGAGTGTGCTCCACAACATAGCATTTTCATGCTTTCTGTGCATGTTTGCTTGCATTTTGTTTTCCTTTTCAGGTTTTTTTTCCTTGTAGATCTGATTTTTCTTGTACAGCAAGATAACTACATAAATATGTATACATATATTCGATTTGTCATATATTTTAACATAATTAACATGTATTAGACTACCTGCCATCTAGGAGAGAGGGCGGGGAGAAGGAGAGAAAAATTTGTAACAGAAAGCTTTGCAAGGGTCAATGTTGAAAGATTACCCATGTATATGTTTTGCAAATAAAAAGCTTTAAAAAAAAAAAAAAGAATTCTCTGCTAGTACAGGTCTTTCTTTCTAACTTTCAAAAAGTCCACTGCAGATAAAATGTTTTCAGAATGGGAAGGGCAGATACCTCACCTTAATGATTTTAGATTTGTTAAAATATTACAGCATAATAAGAAATTACAGGATGCTTTCGATAAACTTGAGACTTACATGAACTGGTGTAAAATGAAGTGAGTAGAACCAGGAAAACATGGTAATAGCAATATTATATGATGATCAACTGTGAATAACATTCTCAGTCATATAACGAAAGACAATTCTGAAAGACTTATGATGAAAAATATTATCTATCTTTAGAGAAAGAACTGGAATCAGTTTAAAGCCTACCTTCAAAACTTTCTTAATTATTCTTGGGGAATTTTTTGAAATATAATTAATATGGAAATGTTTTGCATGAATGCTAATGTATAAGCTATTTCAAATTGCTGGCCAACTCAAGTAAGGGAGAAGGAAAGAAAGAAGTCAGAATATTGGAACTTGAAAATTTTAAAAACATATTTTCAAATTTTTTTATTTTATAAAGTGAATAGAACCAAGAGAACATTGTACACAGTAACAAGATTATGTGATGATCAATTATGATGGACTTGGCTCCTTTCAACAGTGAGGTGATTCAAAGCAATTCCAATGGATGGAGAGAACCATGTGTATCCAGAAGAGAAATAGAAAAGCTGAATCAGAGCATATTTTTTCACTTTTTTTGTTTGTTTTATTTTTCTCATTTTTTTTCTTTTACGTTTTGATCTGATCTTTCTTATACAGCATGACCAATAACATGGTAATATGTTTAAAAGAATTGTACATGTTTAAACTATATTGAATTCCTTGCTGTTTAGGGAAGGGAGGAAGGAGGGAGAAAAAATTGGAACAAAAGATTTTGCAAAAATGAATGTTAAAAACTATCTTTGCATGTATTTGGAACAATAAAAAGCTATTAAAAAACAAAAACAAAAAAAGAAGGAATGCAGCTGTGTGATGGTAGGGACCACTTAATTTTTTTTCATGCCTAGGACCTTGCACTAATAGATGTTTAATAAATATTGATTTTTAAAATTGAAAAAAAAATATTGACATGTAATTGAGAAAAAAGAACTTTGATCAAAGCTATTACAAAAAAAAAGAAAGAAAGAAAAAGTCACAACACAAACCCAAATAACTCTTTCCCCTTCCAGAGGAGTAACAACGAAATCACCTCATTAAAATCACGTCATCAAAAGGGGAATGAGGGGGAGGATGAAAGGAGAGACACAGAGAAACAGAGAGGGAGGAGGATGGGGGGTGGGGAACGGGATGGAGGGGATGGGACAGAGAGAGGGAAAGGACAGGGAGGGAGGGAGAGAGGGAAAGGAGGAGGGAAGAAGGAGGGAGAAGAGGAGAGAAGGAAAGAGAAAAAGGAGAAAAGGGAAGAGGAAAGAGAAAGGAGGAAAGGGGGAAGAGGAGAGAGAAAGGAGGAAAAGAGAAGGGGGAGGGAGGAGGGAGAAAAGAGCCATGTCTTATCTCATTTGATCATCTCTCTAAAAATACAACCCTTCTGGCCTAAAAAAAAGGCCAACATCATAGAAATGTTAAATGATTCAGAAACTTCCCAAAGGAGATTTTAAAACATTAATCTAATTGGGTTCATTTGGAAATGGCCAGGGTGTCTCTTGGAAAAACAGAGGCTAGAACAAGGGAATCCTAGAGTCTGAGATCCTCAGACTAGTCTCTTCCTTGAAAAGACAAAAACTTATTTAAGGGCCAATTAAATTCACTTAAATAGATATTTGACTGCCTCCCAAGGTTCAAGGCACTTTATTGGTGCCACTTATCATAAAGGGATGTGAGGTAGACAATTAGTCTTGGCCAAGAAAGGTTTAAATCCTAAAAATGAACTAGGATCCAAACTACCAAACCCTTCTCCACATCTCTCCTCATTCACATCTTCAGGGCCAACAGCTCAGAACTGTCCTCTCCCTTCAGGATCCCAAATTTCTGTATATTTTTCCACCTTCCCACTCCCCAGAGTGACCCTTCCAATGCCCCATTCCAAAGGGCCTCAATCTTATTGAGTTTATCCATTTAGAAAATTGCCTATATGGCTATCCTTCTTCTCCTTCCCCATCCCCCAAGTTGATAAAGGTTTAATATATTAATTCTCTTAGGGGTATGTGAATTAATTTCTGTTTTACTACTACTACTACTTTACATAAGGTATTTTACTGCCTACACTGTCCTATACATTTTCTCATTTAATCCTCCCCAATACCCCTGTACAGTAAATAGGATCCCTATTATTTTCATCTTATAGTGAAATCAGAGAGGGAGAAAATAATGATCCTATGGTCTAAGCAGAAGTTCTTAAAGTGTGGTCCCTAACAATCTTTTGGGGGCCTGAGAAGTCAAAATTATTTTCAGAATAATATTCAGATGTTTTAATATCTAACACAGCATTATCCACAAAAACAAAAACTCATTGAGGGATCCTCAATTTTTAAGATTATAATGGGGTCCTGAGGCCAAAAATGTTTGAGAATCACTGGTCTGGTTGCTTTCATCCTTCATTCTTGAAGTGGAAAACATACAACACTCAAGAGTCAGAAGACCTGAGTGTGACAGTAATATATTTTGTGACTTTGGCCCTTAGTTTCTTAATCTGAGAATAAGATGCTCTTTAGGAATCTCTTCTGCTCTTGATGCCCATACATGGTGTGCATGACCCTAACTAAGGTCCTTTCTTGCACTAGGATTCTATGACTTTATGACTTACTTGAAGTTACAGAACTAGTAATTAGTTGAGCTCAGACCCAGACTTGGATCTTAATTTGGGTCAGTATTCTTTCCCAAATGCAAAAAAAAAAAAAAAGTCCTTTCTAGAGAACTCTTCAAAAACAAAAAGCCTTTTGTGATAATGGAAAAATTTTAGACACTTGGAAGAAAAGGGGTAGATATATAGGCCCTCCTCCTCCTCCAGACTCCCTTAGCAGTCATGCACTTTTCTTATAATTAGTGCCTAACCCTAACCATTCTTTTTGATCTAAAACACTTCCTCAAAACTCACAGATGTTCATTCACACAATTTCCATGACTCACAAGTGAGAAGCAAGCAGGCTTCTGCCATAACTAAGCACCTGGATCACATCATTTGAAGAGCACCTACTCTTGCTTTTGAACCTTGAGGGCCTGCTCTGGCTAGAGGGGGGAAAAAAAAAAGGTAGAAGGAAGATCAGAAAAGACTTTCTAGGCCTCTCCTGCTCCTGAGGTCCACCTAAAGGAGGCACTTGAATGACTCAAAGGCTCTAGGATTTCCATCTTGGCTATAATTTCATCCAGCTCTCTCACTTCCTAGATGAGGGGATCACACAGCTTAGAATAAGGAAGTCATGGGGTAGTAGTGGATAGAGTCCTGGTGCTAGAGTCAGGAGGACCTGAGTTCAAACCTCCTCAGATACTTACTAGCTGTGTGAGGCTGGGCAAGTCACTTAACCCAAACTGACTCTCAAAACAAGCAAACAAAGAATAAGGAAGTCATTTTCTCAGGGTCAAACAAAATATATGACCTAGCTGGATTCAAAAGAAGGTCTTATAATTACAACTGTCTTCTTTTAAATCATAAAAGAGCAGGGTTATACTTTTGCAAAAACTTCTGGCTTTGGGGATGAAAGAATCCCTAGCATTATGTATTCATTCAGACCTCAAACTAAAGCTAAGACATCTAGAATTCTACTACCCATCCCAATATCTCCACTACCCACCCATCCACTCAGTTTCTTCCATCCCTACTTATCAAATTGTTGCCTTCTTAATTGGACTTCAAGTTCTATGCTCTTCTACCCAACTCTCTCCTAGGGTCAGTCTTATAAGAAGGTCATCCAACCCTCAAAATAAAATAAAATCCTTCTCAGATGCCTAATAAGATAAGCAAATTCACCAGTAGAGTTTCATTTCTTTAAGTTTTGGGGGCTTTTTGTCTTTCAAAATGGCTCATTAAAACACAACTGTGTTTGGGAAGGGTTAACACCTAAATTCCTGTCAGTTAATTTTCAAAGATGACAGCTAATTAGCTGATCCAGCAGGGCCCTCCCAGGATTGGGAATCTGAGGTGAAGGCAGGTCTCCAGGAAATGAGCAGCAGAGACAACTCCATTCAATTTCCAAAATACAAACTGCCTTCATCCTAATTTTGCACTACCTCCTATCCATTACACAGACTCTCCAGACCACAGAGCAAGTAACAAACCTCTTGACACTAAAGAATCATCACCCCCCCCATATGTGTTATCTCCTCCTATTAGAGGAGAAAAATTGTGTTTTTTAATTCTATCTGTAGCACTTAGCATAGTGCTTTGAACATAACCAATGTTAATTATTAAATTCAATGAATATTTATTAAGCATAGCATTATAAATTTAAAACAATCAATAATTGTGATTTTAATTATAATTTTTAATTTCATAAATTAAACATTTTAAATTATTAAGAACAATAACTTAAATGGTTTTTCATTCATTCAGTTACCTGTTTTTGGCTGTGATGTAGGATAAGATATTTTGATTGAAGAATTTCAGGATCAAGGGAATACAATTAGCAAACACCAGATGTTGAGACACATATTCAAACTAAATCAAAAGAACAAAAGGGAGTTGTGTGTAAATATGGTATCCTGAAGATGATAGTGATGGAGAGAAAAAACACATTTTAAGATTGAGGGAACCTGAATCCTTCCTATTTTTCAGTCATATCCATAGCACCAAGTATCCACTCCTCATTTCCATAGCACTTTGCAATAAACAAAGTGCTTTCCTCAATGATATTGCATAATTCCTAAGTGACAATACTCAAACCCAGGGTTTCCAACTTTGAGTCTAGCTCTACCACACCATATGGCTGCCATATCTGGAGTGACTCAATCTTCTGCCCTATCTTGGAATTGTTCTCTCTTTAGGCATCAGTTTTCCAATCTGTGAAATGAGGCTATAGCTCTTCTACCCTCGCTACACAGCAACTGTGTAGTAAGTGGACTTCATCACAAAAAGGTAAATGTGACAGTAGGCAGAAGTGATGAGATCCTTGCAAAAAACAGTTTTAAAAATCCAGATAATCATGAAGTGACATGTTTTTTGTTCATCCAAAAGGAGCTGAGGAATTCCCTTAGAAAGAGCTATCCTTCATAGCCCACAATGGCCCTACTATCCAGATTTAGACAGGGCAGGTGCACTCAAGTCCCAACAACTGCAAGCAACTTAAGAGAGAATGAAAGGAGGCACTAGGCTGGGACTGCTGCTCAGTTACCAAAAGTCCAACTTCAAACAGACACAGTGAACTGTGTGTGCTCATGATCTCGGAAGGGAGCCAGGAATGGTCAAGGTATGGTCAAGGTGTCAGAGATTCATTTCACTTTTCTGAGACAGCACAGTCTCAGTGCCCAAGAGGAAGATGGGTTGAGGATACTGTTAGTCATGGAAGAGAGTCACGGAGACCCAGATGTCATCAATAAATATTTACAAAGCATCTAATATGCACCGCCCACCAATCTAATAAATACTGGGGATGTAAAAGGCAAATGGAAAGGATGTCATAGTGCTTCTTAGGAGGATAGGGGGAAGGGAAAAGGCACTCTTTGTCCAATATTAAAGCTGAAAGGGATTTTTACAGAGGAACAAGTTGAGGCCCAGAGGCATCTAAAATTGTACAGCTAATTATTGGCAGAGCCAAGATTAGAATGTAGTTCTTTCCCTTCTGATCCCCAAACTAGCAAACACTGTATTGAATCACCCATCTTCCAAAATATATAACATTTCTTTAAATTACTTAATCCCAGTTGTGCTGTAAATTAAAGTTCCAAGCTTTCCTTGAAGAAAAAAGAAAAGAAGGTATAGTCATTGGCAAGCTCCCTTACCCTGGCCCTTACCCAGGGACAGAGAGCAGGAGTGAGCTCAGACATAGACTCTCAGAGTGGGAAGGCACTTCAAGGGCCATACTGATACCTGAAAATAAAATCTATTGCTGTTTTGTCTTTTGTGAGGCAGCTGGGGGTGTCCAGAAGCACCCAACTAGTAAGAGTCAAGTGTTTGAGGCTAGATTTGAACTTGGGTCCTCCTGACTCCAGAATTAGTGCTATAACTACTGTGCCATCTAGCTGTTCCCTGAAAACAAAATCTAACTTAAGTATACCTAAGAAAGGGCCATCTAGTCTCTGCCTGAAGACTTCCAGTGAAAGGAAACTCACTTCCTCCTTAGGCAGCCCATCCCACTTTTGGAAACCTCTCTTTTTTAGAAGATCAAGCCAAAATCTGCTTCTTTGAAGCTTTCATTCACTTGTCCTAGCTTTGCCTTCTGTCCTAAGCAGAAAAAGTCTTAATTCTTTTTTCCTGTGATTATTTTGGAGGCAATCAGGTTTAAGTGACTTGAACAGAGTCACACAGCTAATAAGTGTCTAAGGTCAAATTTAAACTCCTGTCTCTAGGACCAGTGCTCTATCCATCGTGTCATTTACCTGCCCCAAATTCTTCTTTCACATGATAACCCTTTAATATATTTGAAGGCAGTTGCCAAGTTCCCTTCTCCCTTCCTCCTTCCCAACTTCTCGCTTCTCCAGACTAAGCAACTGAATTCCTTCCCTTGATCCTTGTCAGAAATGTTCTCCCATCCCTTCACCATCCTCTGGATTCTCTCCCGCTGGTAATATCCTTTCTAAAATGTGGTACCCAATATGAATATTATGGAATATTATTGTTCTGTAAGAAATGACCAGCAGGACGATTTCAGAGAGGCCTGGAGAGACTTGCATGAACTGATGCTGAGCAAAATGAGCAGAACCAGGAGATCATTATACACGGCAACAATAATACTATATGAGGATCAGTTCTAATGGACATTACTCTCTTCAACAATAAAATGTTTCAAACCAGTTCCAATTGTTCAGTGAAGAAAGCCATATACACCCAGAGAGAGGGATGTGAAATGTGGACCACAACATAACATTTTCATGCTCTCAATTAATGTTTGCTTGCAGTGTGTTTCCTTTCTCTGATTTTTCTTTCTTGTAAATATGATTTTTCTTGCACAACAATGAAAAGTGTGGAAATATGTATACATATATTCGATTTGTCAAGTATTTTAACATAATTAACATGTATTGGATATCCTGCCATCTAGGGGAAGGGTGGGGAGTAGGGAGGAAAAAATTTGTAACAGAAAGGTTTGTAAGGGTTAATGTTGAAGAATTACCCACACATATGTTTTGCAAATAAATAAATAAATAAATAAAATAAAATGTGGTACCCAGAACCAATCATCTAGATGGGGACCAATGAGGGCAGAGTATAGCAGGCCCTGGACCTGGATAGCAGGAAGCTTCAGCTTAAGGGGAAAGGAATGGATCATCAAACTTCTTGTTTCCAGCAATTCCTCCTTTGTCTAGAGTCACCACCAAAGGGAGGGTGGTGACCACAGCATTTTAGGACTTTAGGTTTCTGCTTTGCTGAATTATGTTTAGGAGGAGAGATGGACATAGCTATGTTATTTCCCACCATCTCTCTCTTCTACAAGACTTTTATCATGGGTTTATCTCTGGTAGCTCACTGTGCCCAGGAAGAAGAAATTGTCATCCACCTCAAATTTGTCAAAAGACAAAGATGTCCTAAAGGAGTCCCTGCCTATACAGTTGCCAAATCATCCACACTCCTGCACACACACTGATTACAGCTCACAGAGGCTTAACACATTAAAATTTCTGGTCATGTCACCCAACCAGCTCCCCTCCAATTCAATAAACATCAGTGACTCCCTATTATCTCCTCCAAGATCAAACAGAAAATCCCATTGGGTTTATGAAGCACTACAAAACCTGGCTCCTCCCTCCTCCCTTCCAGTTTTCTTACACTTTATACCCTTCCACATACACTCAACCCAATACCACCAGCTCCTTCCTGCTCCATACACAGACACCCCAGCTCGGTGCTTTCCCTGAATGTTCCCAAAGCCACAAATGCTCTCCTGCCTCATCTCCACTTCATGCTTCCCTGGTTTCCTTCGTATCTCAGCTAGTTCCCCATCTGGAAAATAAAGTAGCTTTCCTGCTTCCTCATAAGCCTAGGGGATTAGCTTCTATTTGCCCCATCTGTATCCTGAGCTTGTTTATGCATCATATCCTCCACTCCACTGGACTTTGAACTCCTTGAGAGCAGAGGTTCTATTTGCCTTTCTTTGTATCCTCAGACTTAGAACAGAGCCTAGTACAGACAGGGCACTTACCAAAGAGCTTGTTGACCGACTGACTGCCTTGAGTGTGTTTTGCTCTTAGCTACCCCAGGAGGTAGGTCTTGCAAATATTATTATCTCTATTTCATAGATGAGAAAGCTAAGGCTCAGGGGAATTTGTTTGAGAGAAATGGCTAGTGGAACAATGGGTAGAACACTGGAGTTAGGAAAATCTGAGTTCAAACGTAGTTTCTTCCCCCCCTTCTCTCTCCTGGCTTCCCTACCTCCCTTCCTCCTTCCATTCCTTTCTCTCCCCCTCCCTACCTTCCCTTCCTTCCTTCCTTTCTCTATCCTTGCCTCCCTCTCTCCCTTCCTTCCTTCTGACAATTGGAGTTGTGACTTGCCAAGATTCACACAGCTACTAAGTGTTAAGTGTCCGAAGGCAGATTTGAACTCAGGTCCTCCTGACTTTTTCGTGCGTCATCTAGCTGTACCCAAGTCTGATTTTTCATGACGCCATTTTGGGGTTCCTTTACACTTGACTATTCTTATAAACAAACACACCAAGTACCCTCAGAAGAGCTGCATTCAAATCTTGCTTCAGACACTTACCTCAGCACATGACCTTGGCAAACCACTAATTCTCTCTTTGGGTATCAGGGTTCTCTGCTTAAAACTAAAAGAAAGACCTCCCTGTGAGGGTTGTTGTGAGCCTCAAATGTACAGATAATATGTGTAAATTGCCTTATATACCTTGAAACTTCAACATAAATGTCATCTACCATGATTATATTACTTCTCTTCTGGCCAAAACCTGAAGAAGACTCAGATAACCCTGGACTCCCAATGCCCTGAATATTTCTTTGGGGTACATCAAGGTGTCAGGATTTCCTGTGGGAAATCGCATACCACATAGTCTAGGGTTGAGAAAGTCAAATTCAACACACATAAATACACAGACACAGACACACACCCCCGAACGCTATCCAAAACTTCCATTTCCCATCTCCCTCTACCAGCCACAGATTTATTCTAATTTCCAAACTAAAAGGGGACTCAGTTCCTGACACAGGTCCAGGAAGGCTTGTTTCCTCTCTGTTCTCACTGAGAGAAATAATTTCTAGTTCCCTTCTTTTCACTCCTATAGCCACCACCCCAGTTCAGGTCTCATCATCTCTAGCCTGGTCAATGACAAGTTTATTTAAATGGTCTTCTTGCCTGAGGGTTTTCCCCATATGAATCTATCCTATTGAGTCACCAAACTGTTATTCCTAAAGCACAGGTCTGATTATATTCTATACATGGATGTCACCAACTCAAGAAACTTCAATGATTGCCTGTTACCTTTTGTATCAGATACAACTTTTCTAGAATCTGTAACCCTTTATAACTTAACCCTTAGCTTCCTTCCCAGGCTTCTGGCACTGCCCTCCACAAATACTATCCTATGCCTTACTCCTGTCAGGTAACTCGCTATTCTTCTTTCCCCACCTCTTCACTTCCCCCTCCTCCCCAGGCCAGGGTTAGAATGCTCTCCCTCTTAACCTTATAGGACCCCTGGTTTCTTTTAAGCCTTATTTCAAGCATGCCATCCTCCAGGAGGCCTCTCTCTAAATTTCCAACTGCTATTGCCTTCTCTTTTAAGGCCATCTCTCTTAAGTCTGTATTTATTTTGTATGAACAGATTTGTGTATGTGTAATTTCCTCCCCTAAAATGTAAGCTCCCAAAGACATGGATTGTTTGTTTTGATTTGTAACCCTCAGCACAGTATCTGGCACACAGTAAGTACTTTCTGTTCTCTGATTTGTTAACTGACTGATTAAGGGACAAATATCTTGTGTGAGGGGAAAAAAAAAGAAAGCAAGCAACTCAGTTTGGCTGAGTGTCTCTATGAAAGTTCTTGTCATAGCCTCTCTGAGGGGAGGCAGCTTATGAAATTGAAAATTGATATCCTACTTTATTCTGTATTATTCTAATGACTTAGTCAATTTATTATGATCAATGACTACATATCAGTTGGCCTTCTCATTATGAGTTTGAGCTCCCAGAAGGCTATAATTTCAGTAGTCTATTATGAATTTAAAAATAGGTATTCCATGATTAATAATTAAGAATTATATCTAATCAGAAAGAATGTTTATGAATCAAATAAGACTTGATTGTATAGGCCCTATTATTAAAATTTATGAGAGTTCAATTTCCCTATTCCCATAGGGTAGAGTTCAGCCACAAAAATTCAAATGTTGATTATAGTGGGGAATGAGTTAATATATATGTTTGCCTACCATGAAACTTTACAGAGAATGTTAGTTATGAGATACTGCTCCATCTGATGAAGAAGAGATATAACTAGCACCAACCAATCAGAAGAAAAATATGTCTCTCTAGTCACTGTGTAAATGCTATAAAAGAACTACTCTGTTAGAAGTATCCTTGACTACTGAGGAGCCTTAGATCCAATTTACTGGTCTTTGCTAGCCATACTAATAAAGTGAGCATGTTTGAAACTTTGTGCCTCAATTTCTCTCTATCACAGCTTTGGATTGCCACAGACCTCTCCCGGGTGGGACTTGGGGACTCTCAGCTGCTCACCTGGTAGATGTGGTTGAGTTTAAAGTGCTTCAGCAGCAGAAGCAGCACAGCAGAGACACTCTTTACAATGATCTCTTTGTGACGGTTCACATCGATGCCCAGCTTCATGCTCTGAAGCACAGTAATGCTGGAATGGAAGAGAAGAAAAAAGAAAAGGATGAAGAAGCACCCAGAGAGTGGACCTGGAGTTAGAAGTTTGGGGTTTTAGTTCTGGTTCAGTCAATTATTAGCTATGAAGCCTTGAGCACATCAAACAACCTCTTTAAGCCTCAGTTTCTTCATCTGTAAAATGGGGACAATAATACTTATACTGTGTATAAGTCATGGGGGGATTTGAGGAAAGTGCTTTTTAAACTGTAGAGTATCATAAACTATAGGTATGACAAATTACTATTAAAATGACAGCCCCCCCATGTAGCAGTGGGACCCAGATAGTGAGTGACAAGCATTCAGAAATTTGAACAGAAAAAATTGTGGCTCTCAGGAAAAACTAATTCCCTGCGATGGAATAATATAAAAAACATTACTATAGTGCTTTTAAAAGTTGCCCTTTAGGGCTGGGTTAGATAAGAAGAATTATCCTCATTTTACAGATGGCAAGCTTTGATCCAGAAGTAAGGAAGTTATAATTGCCCATCTACCTGCAGCTACTAAGTGTCAGGATTTAACTCAGATCTCCTAACTCCCAGATCTTGTGAAAGGTTGCAATTCAGGCCCTGTGAAATAAAATACATTTTCCTGTCCCTTCTATCCCTGGCAATTTAGGGAAATTGTGGGATACTCCATACCCAGGCCCAAAGAAGGAGCCTGAATGAATGTCCAGCCTCCTCTAAATGTGCAAATATATGTGAAACAAGGCCCTGTGTCCCTGCTCTTGCGGTAAGCAAAGTATGATGTTCCTTTTCCCCTTAGGATGAAACGGGTGCTGTGGGACTCCCTTCAGGACCTCAGGTATCTTTTTGGGGATATAAGGTAGCTCAAATCTTTGTTTTGATTTTTCTCCTTTGGGTAATGATGGGTTTGGGAACAAAGGAAAACAGGGGTTGTGTAAAAGACATAAATGCCAGTAACATGATACAGTACAGTATGGTCTTATGGGTCAGAAAGCCTGGGGTTTAATTTCAGTTCTGCCTCATACTATATAGGATTTTGGACAATTCATTTAATGGGTCTCAGTTTCCTTTTTTCCAATACTGATTGCCTTTGAAGTTCCTTCAGCTCCAGTCACTAAGTCTTTGGTTCTTAGTTTTTTGACATATTAAAGTCCCTTTCAGCTCTAAATCTATGACCTGCCCTACCTCCATTAGAGAGTATTTAGATGAGGTCAGCCAAACCAGTTGAAGCTGTAGAGTTCACTTATCTAGCTAGATAAGTTTCAGAGAGCAGTGCAACAACTTGGTGGCACTAATCTGGTGCCTTTTACATTTCCTCCTGTGCCGTGCCAGGCTTGAGAGGAAGGTGTCTGTGAGGGCCCTCTGCTGTTCCAGGAACTGGACACAGGAGTCCTTCGACTCCTATCCTTCAATGGAGGATGGGAGAAATGATGGCAGGTACAACAGATGCAGCCAGAGCTGCTCAGTCCCCTATCCCTAGAGAAAAAGGTTGGTCAGAATATGTAGGATCCACTTCAGTGCTGCCCAAAAGGAAGCCAGCACCTGGGAGGGGGACAGCAACCTGGAAAGCCAGACTAATCACTAGAGCTTAGGGGTTTGAACCAGAAGCCAGTTGAGCAATCATGCCATACAAGATCACATGAGCTGACCAAATAGGATTTATACCAGGAATGCAGGGATGGTTCAATATTAGGAAAACTATTAACATAATAGATTTTATCAATAACCAAATTAGCAAAAAACATATGATAATCTCAATAGATGCAGAAAAAGCATTTGATAAAATACAACATCCATTCCTATTAAAAACACTAAAGAGTATAGGAATTAATGGACTTTTCCTTAAAATAGTCAGTAGCATCTATTTAAAACCATCAGCTAGCATCATATGTAATGGTGATAAACTGGAACCATTCCCAATAAGATCAGGGGTGAAACAAGGTTGCCCACTATCACCATTACTATTCAATATTGTATTAGAAATGCTAGCTTTGGCAATAAGATAAGAAAAAGAGATTAAAGGAATTAGAGTAGGTCATGAGGAAACTAAATTATCACTCTTTGCAGATGATATGATGGTCTACTTAGAGAACCCTAGAGAATCAACTAAAAAATTATTAGAATTAATCCACAACTTTAGCAAAGTTGCAGGATACAGAATAAATCCACATAAATCATCAGCATTTTTATACATCACCAACAAAATCCAACAGCAAGAGATACAAAGAGAAATTCCATTCAAAATAACTATCGATAGTATAAAATATTTGGGAATATATCTGCCAAGGGAAAGTCAGGATCTATATGAGCAAAATTACAAAACACTCTCCACACAAATAAAGTCAGATCTAAACAACTGGAAAAACATCAAGTGCTCTTGGATAGATTGAGCAAATATAATAAAGATGACAATACTATCTAAACTAATCTATGTATTTAGTGCTATACCAATCAAACTCCCAAGAAATTATTTAACTGACCTAAAAAAATAACAACAAAATTCATCTGGAAAAATAAAAGGTCAAGAATTTCAAGGGAATTAATGAAAAAATGCAAATGAGGGTGGCCTAGCTGTACCAGATCTAAAACTATATTATAAAGCAGTGGTCGGGCAGCTAGATGGCACAGTGGATAGAGTACCAGCCCTGAAGTCAGGAAGACCTGAATTCAGATCTGGTCTCGGACACTTAATACCTCCTAGCTGTGTGATCCTGGGCAAGTCACTTAACCCCAATTGCCTAAGCAAAATAAATAAATAAAGCAGTAGTCACCAAAACCATTTGGTACTGGCTAAGAAACAGAGTAGTGGATCAGTGGAATAGGTTAGGTTCACAGGACAAAATACTCAATGACAATAGTAATCTAGTGTTTGATAAACCCAAAGACCCCAGTTTTGGGAATAAAAACTCACTATTTGACAAAAACTACTGGGATAATTGGAAACTAGTATGGAAGAAATTAGGCATTGACCCACACCTAACACCATATACCAAGATAAGGTCAAAATCGATTCATGATCTAGGCATAAAGAATGATATTATAAACAAATTAGAACAATGTAGGATGGTTTACCCTCTGTGGAGGGGGAAGGAATTTGTGACCAAAGAAGAACTAAAGGTCATCATTAATCACAAAATAGATAAGTTTGACTATATCAAGTTAAAAAGTTTTTATACAAACAAAATGAATGCAGGCAAGATTAGAAGGGTAGCAATAAACTGGGAAAATATTCTTTACATTCAAAGGTTCTGATAAAGGCTTCATTTCTAAAATATATAGCGAATTGACTCAAATATATAAGAATTCAAGCCATTCTCCAATGGATAAATGGTCAAAAGATATGAACAGGCAATTTTCAGACGAAGAAATTGAAACTATTTCCAGTCACATGAAAAGGTGCTGCAAGTCACTATTGATTAGAGAAATGCAAATTAAGACAACTCTGAGATACCACTACACACCTATCAGATTAGCTAAAATGACTGGAAATGATAACTGTTGGAGGGGATGTGGGAAAACTGGGACACTGATACATTGCTGGTGGAAATGTGAATGGATCCAACCATTCTGGAGGGCAATTTGGAACTATGCTCAGAAAGTTATCAAATTGTGCATACCCTTTAACCCAGCAGTGTTTCTACTGGGCCTATATCCCAAAGAGATCTTAGAGGAGGGAAAGGGACCCACATGTGCAAGAATGTTTGTGGCAGCCCTTTTTGTAGTGGCTAGAAACTGGAAATTGAAAGGATGCCCATCAATTGGAGAATGGCTGAATAAATTATGGTATATGAATGTTATGGAAATACTATTGTTCTGTAAGAAACCACCAGCAGGATGATTTTAGAGAGGCCTGGAGAGACTTGCATGAACTGATGCTGATTGAAATCAGCAGAACCAGGAGAACATTATACACAGCAACAAGACTATACGATGATCAATTCTGATGGACATGGTTCTCTTCAACAATGATGTGATTCAAACCAGTTCCTATTGTTCAGCAATGAAGATAGTTATATAAATCCAGAGAGAGGCCTGTGGGAACTGAGCATGGACCACAACACAGCATTTTAACGCTTTCTGTGAATATATTGTGCGCTAAAATTTTTGTGACACCTATTACATGTGTGTACACATATTAAAAAAAAAAGCCCTCACAAAGCAGAATTTACATTTTCTTATTCAATCCTCTTTTCTGTCCTTCTATTTTGAATTACTTAGGTCTGCCAATGACTATTATGTACACAAGAAAAAAATTTTGTTTTTTTTTTTTCCAAGATCACATAGAATCAGGGAGTAGGGCTCTTTCCATTCATTCATTCATTCTATATTTATTAAGTGTCCAAGGCAGGGGATCTTAACCTTTTCTGTGTCATGGACCCTTTTATCAGTCTGGTTAAACCTATGGACCCTTTCTAAGAATATTATTTTTAAAAGCACAAAGTAAAATACATAACATTATAAAGGAAAATAATCACATTAAAATGTAATTATCAAAAAACATTTTTTTTAAAATTCATTTATCTAAGGTGAAGAATTCCTGGTATAAGGGAAGATTTAGTCAAGACAATTCCTGCACTAAAGGACTTTTTAGTCAAGAGGACAGGATAGAAATAAAGATAACTTTGATACGTGAGAGCACTTAAATGGACTAAATGGCATTGATCAATACTAGCCCCATAGAACAAACCTCCTGGTGGGATGGAACTGGTTTTTGCTGTTGTTTTCTCTCTATCCCCAGTAATAACATGGTCCTTGGTACCTAAAAGCAGCTTAATATATACATGTTTGTCAACTGATGATAAAACTGACTTTCATCCTCTCAGTCCTGGTGTGGAATATTGCATATATGTGGTTATTTTATTAGTTTTGCCTGAGTGTTTTTCTTTCTTACAAGAGATCAATGGTA
Organism: Myrmecobius fasciatus; assembly: GCA_023553655.1. NCBI lineage: Eukaryota > Metazoa > Chordata > Mammalia > Dasyuromorphia > Myrmecobiidae > Myrmecobius > Myrmecobius fasciatus. The sequence continues at coordinate 62,229 of JAJPUD010000670.1, forward strand.
CAGGGCACAGCTTGGGAAATTATTACTGTGATTTTTTTTAAAAGAATGTTTGAGAGTTAAGAACAAAGTGAGCTTGGAGAGGCAAGTTCATCATCAAGGAAGGGACTAGTAGTTGGCAAGGCTTTCTGAAAAAAAAAAAACAAAGTTTTTTTGACTTATATTACAAACTAATAAGAAATTTGACTAGGATTCTAAAGTAAAAGTAGGAATTTAACAGGAAGAAGGGGGAGGAAATTAAAAGCACTAAGACTAAGAACAAAGGCAAGGAGCCAAGAAATGCAGAAGAAAGTCTAGTTTAGATGGAATGTAGAATGTTTAGAAGGGAGTAATGTATGATAAAACTTCAAAGGCTGGGTAGCACTAGGTTCTGGGGAGCTCTGAATTCCAGCCACAAGGAACTCCTGAAGTTTCTTGAGCAGAGGAAGGAAATACTAGAGAGAACTAAGCATAAAGAAAATTATTCCAGCAGTTGAATCAAGCAAGGATTGGAGAGGGAAAAGAGTGGAGGATAGAAAATAGTATTGTAATGATTCAATTGGTAAGGAGGGTGACAATGGAAATAAAAAAGGAGAGAGATCATTGAGAGACAAGACACACAAAGGGAAAGACACAGAAAGAGAAAGGGAGAGAAAGACTGACACAAAGAGAAACAAGGAGAGAGACAGATAGAGACAGAGACAGAGACAAATGGAGACACACAAGAGAGAAACAGGAAGCAAGAAAAAAAGAGACAGAGATAGAGACACTGAGTGGCAGAGATAGACACAGAGAAAAAGACATACAAAGAGAAAGAGGGAAGGTGAAAGGGTATGGCTTAGTAAATGATTTTATGGAGAAATGAGGAGGAATGAAGAGACAAAGAAAACGCCAGGATGGGGATTGAGTCTGGAACTGATTCTATGATGTATCTTTTGAGACCTGTCTCATGTCACTCTCCTTTCAAGTAATCCATCCCCATTCCTCAATCAACAAATATTTACATGTGCCAGATACAATAAGCACTATCAACACAAAGAAAGCAAAAACATAGTCCCTATCCTTAAGGAGCCTACATTTGAATAAGGAAAAATATCTAAATAACTAGATACATCTAAGATATTTGCACTTGCTTTCCTTTGTGCTTTTGCTCAAATTGTTTTTAAACTAGGAATTCTCTACTTTCCAATCACTGCCATTGAAATCCCGTCCATTTTCAAGAGTCAGTTTAGAAACTACTTTTTCCTGAAACTTTCCCTGATGCCCCCAGCCAGATACAGGCTCTCCTTTAGATTAACATAATATTTTTTCCTACCACACTGCAGCATAATGGGAAGAGTATGATTGAAGGAGATTCAAGAGATCAGAAGTCCTTTCATTTCCTATAAGTATGGCTGTGAATCACAATTTCTCTAAGCCTCAGTCTTCCTATTTGCCAAGTATTAAAAAAAAGTGCACTATTTCAGACAAGATTGTTATAATGAAATCATTTTCTAAAGGCTGACTGTTGCTATTCCATCCTTGTTTCAAAACTGGGCTCAAGAACTATCTTCTCTATGAAGTCTTTCTTGATCTTCTTGTTGAATAGATTTACATTGTATCTACTTATTTATGTACACAAGATTTCTCCTGATAGAATACAAGCTCCTGGAGGATAAAGATTGTTTCAGAATTTCATCTTTGTATCCCTAATACTTATTGGAGTGAAGTAAAACATAACTTGTTCATTACTGTAATCATATTCTAAATTATATTATAGATTGTTCATAAAAAGTATGAGGGGTTATTGTTATATAGTTTTTTTGTATCAGAACTATGAAAGGGTGTTATATTTAAAGGCTATTTGTATCAACAGCATGAGAATTTATCACTATATTAATAGATATTTGTATTAATAGCCCCAATGAGCCAAGAAAGCTAAGCCAATCTTGTTTAGTCGTTTTTCAGTTGTGTCCAATTCTTCTTTGGGGTTTGCTTGGCAAAGATATTGGAGTGGCTTGCCATATAACCAGGGTTATATGACAGCCTAGAGACTGTCATTTACACAGCTAGTTAAGTGTCTGAGGCAGGATTTGAACCCATGAAGCTGAGTCTGTCTTCTTCCAGGGCCTGGGACTCTAACCATTGAGCTAACTAGCTGCCTGGCAAGCCAATCTTAGACATATATTAAGAGAGGCACAAAGTTCAGGAAAAGAAGTGATTGTCCCTCTGTATTCTGCCCTCATCTGACCACATCTGGATCGCATTCTGTCATGGCTTAATATTTTGGGAAGGACACTGATAAGCTAGAATGTCCAGGAGAAAGCAGGAGAGTGAAGGGCTTTGGGTTCATGTCACATAAAGATTAACTGCAGGAATGAGAGTTTAGTCAAAAAGGGACACAGGAGAACCATGGTGGCTATATTCAAGTATCTGACTAACCACAGCTTCAAATTTTTCCACTTGTGACCCCTTTTAGCCCAAGAAACTTATGTGACCTATATAAATATAGATATATAAAATAAGAATACACATCAAACATTTACTGATAATAAATCATAATTCCGTGACTCCTAGATTCAGTTACGTGACCTTATTTGGGGTTATGACCCACAGTTTAAGTAGCTTTGTGACTATTTATCACTTGGAAAAGGAATTATACTCATTCCACTTGGCAAAAGCAGGGGCAAATAATGGAAATTGTAAGGAAACAAATTTATGCTTGATGCGAGAGGAAACTTCCTGCCAATTAAAGCTGCCTAAAATTAGAATATGCTGCCTGAGGAGAGTAGCTTCCCCTTCACTTGAGGTCTTTAAGCAAAGAATGGGTGACTTAAAATACATAATGTTGTTCAGTCATTTCAGTCATGTCAGAGCCTTCATGGCTCCATTTAGGGTTTTCTTGGCAAAATACTGCATTGGTTCTTTTTTCTTCTGTAGCTCATTTGAATGATGAGGAAACTGAGGCAGACAAGGTTAAGTGACATGCCCGGGGTCACACTACTAGTATGTCTAAGGCCTGATTTGAACTCAGATGCTTCCTGACTCCAGGTCTGGTTCTCTATCTACCATGTCACCTTGCTGCTCCTCAAATAAGTAATAGTAGGAATCTTTGTACTGTTTTTGTTACTGATTATATCTCTGAAATTATGTGACACTAGATATCTCTCCATTTCTTCAACTAGTTTCTAGAGGGGAGGTACCATATCTTACTGAAATTCATATGATTTTCCCTCCCTCCTTTCCTTCCCCAGTTAATTCATTTGTGTGAGGAACTCCTTGTAATGAAACTCCCTCCATTGAAGTAGATTAGCAACTGATTCATAAGTTATTGTCTTAATGAATTGCCTGGTCCCAGGTAGGTAAAAATGACATACCCAAGATCAGATGGCCAGCATGTGTCAGAGGCAGCCCATGAACTCAGTTCTCCCTGACTCCAATGTCATTCTTCTATCCACTACACTACCGCTGCTTCTTACCTTACACATAGTAGGTGCAAGATAGCCTTGCTGTGATGAAAAAAAAAAAAAAAAAAAACCCAAGACCAAACAGCTTGTACTTAAACGCTGGGTCCAAGGGGAACACTCACGGCATCTCCTCGGGCAAGACATCTGCCAGGATGTTGATTGAATCTGTCTTGGCCTTGGAAGTTGGGGCAGCAGCCAAGAGAATCTTCAGCAGAGCAATCTGTGAATGAAGAAGACAAAGTTCCCCATTCCCCACCCCCAGAGATGCGGAACTGGAAGAGATCCAAGGCAGCTCCCTGTCTCTCCATCTCACTCAAGCAGAGACACGGGAGTTTTCAGTTTCTTAATAGCATTTTGCATTTGGAGGGGTTTTCCTAAGAACAAGGGAGACAGCACAGAACTGGGAGTCAGGAGATGTCAGTACAAAAAGTCTTTGTCCCAACACTTAATAGCAATGTGATTGTAGGTAAATCACTTGATTTCTCTGAATGTCAGTTTCTGGAATCATGGAGTAAGTTGAGTATGCTTGGCAAGGCTCAAAGCACTATAGAATTGTTATTGTTACTACTTTCATTCTTTTGTCTTCAGAGGAAAAGAGAGAAGGGAACAAGCATTTATTAAGTGCCTATGGTGTGCCAAGCAGTGTGCTAAGCACTTTATAGGTATTATCTTAATGTACTGAAGAACTATTGTCTTTGAAAAGAGGAGAGCTACAACAGTTGCCTAAAAGTAGTAACTAAAATTGGAATTGGGATAATAATAATAACTAGCATTTACATAACACTTTAAGGTTTGAGAAGTACTTTATCCATATTATTTCATTTGATCCTCTAAACAACCTGTCCCGATCTACATCTTGTCACCAGACCAAGATGGTGCCGAAGGGGAAAGTGAGGCAGGTGCCCGTGCACAGCCCTCCCTCACTTAAATCCAATTCTTTTGCATGTCATGGCATCTCCTCCCTGGTATCATGCTCCTTTTCAAGAATGGAGGACAAACAATAATGAGTAGGTACTATTATTCTCATTTTATAGATAAGGAAACTGTGGCAGACTCAGTTACTTGCTGAGGATCACAGTCTGTCTCAGCCGGGATTTAAACTCAGGTCTTCCTGTCTCCCAAGATCCAGGGCTATATCCACCAAGCCACCTAATCACTTCCAAGATTCACATCCTTGAGTTTTAAGGATGTTTTTTTGCTAGAAGAGAGATTTAAGGGAGACAGGAAAAATACCACAGGAATCAGATGGGTGAAGAAAATACCCCAAAGTCCTGTTTCCATCTATTCTATTTCTTCCTCTGGATTCTGAAAAGCTGCTTCACTCTGCTGTTCGAGTGTGTCCAAGAATAAGTGTGTCCCAGTGAGTTTTCCTTTGTAAGGTTCAGAAAGACCCCTAGCTTACTTAGCCCAAGCAAGCACTCCCCTTGGAAAAAAACTTGGAAAGGTTCTCAGTCAAAAGAACTGGGTCTGAGTTATGTCAACTATGTCCTCAACCACCTGTGAGGCCTCGGATAAAGCCTGCTTGGGCCTCAGTTCCCTCATCTGTAAAATGAAGAAGTTGAACTAAATGATGTCTGAGATCCCCGCCAGCTCAGACAGTTCGGGATTCTATCAGTCTGAAACATTAGAAAGGGACTGGGCTGCCTCAGCTGCAAAAAGAGCACCCATAGCTCCCCTCCTCCCAAAGGGACCTAAGGGATTTATTGTTTTCCCTCTTAACAAAGCACTAGAGTAACAAATCCAGATTACGGGAATATCCCATGTACTGTGAATTAACTCAACCATTCAGGGAAGCCTTCTAAGCTCAGTGGTATGGCCCTGGCGGTCCTGAATGAATGGTTCCTGTGGCTCCTTCAGAGAACAGGGGAGAGAAGCCGGGGCCTTGACAGGAAGTTCGGGGTTAACCTACCATGTACTGTGGGAGGTTATACAGCATGGCCTGGTAAAGGATTTCACACGGGGTCTCCTGTACCTCCTCTTCTCCCTATGACAGGAATCAGAAAGATTACTTAGCATATATCCACATCCAGAGAAAGAACTATGAAATCTGATTACAGATCGAAGCTTAATGTTTTTACTTGTTTTTTTTCTTTTGGTTTTTCCCTTTTGTTCTGATTTTTCTTTTATAACATGACTAATGTGGAAATGTTTAAAATGACTGTACATGTATAATCTATATCAGATTACTTGCTGTCTTGGGGAGAGGAGAGGAAAGAGAGAGAAAAAAATTTGGAGTTCAGGATCTTATAAAAGTAAATGTTGAAAACTACCTTTCCATATAATTGGAAAAAAATAAAAAAAAATTTTAAATCATTTTTAAATCATTTTGAAGAAAAAAGATTATTCAGCATATCTAGACCACTCACTTTCCATTTTCCTGGGGTTTCTTCCTGGATAATTCAGGGGAGCCAATTGTGGTTTAGTGCTAAAAGAGCACTGACTTTGAGAGTCAGATAAGAAATATGTGTTCAGATCACAGCTGCCTATAATGAGCTGTGTGACCAAAAGCCTCGGAAGCTCTCTGCGGCTCATTTTTCAAATGTATAAAATGAAGAAAATTTCAAGGATTCTTCATGGCACTAATGTTACTTGGCTCCCTTCCTCCCATCCCCCTGGCTGATGGCCCAGAATTCCTTCACTATTTTCCAGGTGGGGAGAATAATGCAGCTTTGCTATACTGAAGCCCAGGAGAAATACAGCCAGGGACCCGGGAGTCAGTCTGCCAAGGCTTCATGAGACACAGCGAGGGATGTGCCATGGGCTGGATATAGCTGAGCTCAGCACAGAGCCTCAGGCAAGACCATGACACACAGTGAGGAGGACAGATCCCCCAAAGCTCTTTTATATTGTCAGAGCTGAAAGGAAAGGGTGCAGGGGAACAGGAAGAGGAGGACCTGGCTGAAGGGAAAGAGAGAAATGAAGGAGGGGAAGAAGGAGGAGAACGGAAATGTGTGAAAGAAGATAGAGAGGGGGAAAAGAAGAGGAGAAATCTATAAGACAGTACAGTGGCCTTTAAATAGGAGGAGAGGGGTAGTTAGGTGGTGCAAGTGGATAGAGCACCATCCCTGAAGTCAGGAGGACCCGAGTTCAAATCTGGCCTCAGACACTTAATACTTCTTAGCTGTGTGGCCCTGGGCAAGTCACTTAACCCCAATTGTCTCAGCTAAATTAATAATAATAATAAATAAAATAAAATAAATAGGAGGAGAAAAACAGGAAAGACTTAGAAGTAGAAAAGTGTCTTCCCCTTCCCCTCCTTGGCCACGAATATGCAACTACCCCCCTCATTTTGCTCTTGGTGACAAATATTTGCTGTCATACCTGAAACTTTTTCTTTTTCAGGATGAGGGATAGGAAATAGAGAGAAGATGGGAGCGAGAGGCTACAATACAGCCAATCCTTCCCCTGTCCCTTCCCCAAGACAGAACTCCTAGGTCCTGTGGACACAGCTCTTGGGACTCAAATGAGCTTCTTTTTCTATACTGAGAGCAATCAAAGTGCCACCAGGGCCTTGGCAAACAGGGCTCTTGAAGAATGAGGACAAATCAGGGTGCATTCTCTTCCCCCGCATTCCCCCGTTTCTTCTTGACAGCACTGAGTCTGTACAGAATTCCAGAACCCCATCTGTGTCTTCCTTCTGTCTTCCCCATAACCACCAGGCCTCTTGTCTCACCAGTGACATGGGACACTTTTCCAGCTCTTCCTCATTCTTGATCTGGATGTCAGAGATGGAAATGTACTTGTGCTGGAGAGACAGGGAGAAAAGTATCATATGGGAGAGAGGCAAAAATGGTTTGCCACGATGGTGAAGAACCAAGTTATACCCACTATCTGGGGTGTAGTCCAGAACACAAGCAGACACTGCTCAGCCAAAATACAGGAAAAGTATGGTGTCCACTTGTCCTAGAACCACGGGCCTGAGAGGTGTGCTTTCATAGTAGAGGGTTTGAATACTCTTAATACACGACCAGGACTGGCACAGGGCCAGAATGTCTATGTGTGACCCCAGCAATGGCTAACTGTAGCCTGGTCTTACATGGATACTATCATAGACTTAAGAGTTGAAAAGGAATGGTCAAAGGTAATCAAATCCAATCCATCCTACAGATGAGGAAACTGAGACCTTGTAAGTAATCTGCACAAAGCTGCCCAAATAGTAATCATCTGGCAACCACTGTCTGCTGAAATGAAGTGATTTAAAAGAGATGGAGATAGGAAGGAGGGGATGAAAGGAGAAGACATGAAAGAGAGGGTAAGGGAGGAAGAGGGGCTAAAGGAAAGTTTTCATCATGTTGGATTTCTCTCAAAAGGTCAATGTCAACAGATTCCAGAGAGAGTTCTGATCTCTTCTTGGGCAAGTGGACAGCGAGATGTTTGGAGAATTCTGGGACATCCCTGATGAACAAGTCAGCTTCCTCACCATGGTACACTAATCTTGGTTACCTGCTTCAAGGTCTTCACACTTTCGTGGATGGGTCTCGGCAATCCTACCAACGTGTCTGTGTCCCTACAAGAGGCAAAAATGCCTAAGACACCCACATTAAAGGTCTCCCCCCAGAATCACAAGAAAAATCCAGCTTCCTGAGTCACAGGCCCTCCCTTCCTTCCCTCATCATCTCAGACACTTCCCATAGCTGCCAAAGACCCTGTAGTGGCCAAAGGAAACAAAGGATATTGAGAGGATGGGTCAATGTGTGAGAAGGCAGGAAGAAAACACTTGAGGATCTAGCTAGAAAGGTCAACTCTACATCATTATTTCCATTTGAAAAAGGTCCCTATGACTCAGGTCCATTGTCTTCTTTAACTAGGAGCCTCAGAAGTGGGGAAACTCAGTTTTAGAATTACAGTGGTACAAGATAGGAAAGAGTAGCAGATCAATTTACCAGGTAGAATCTGGCAGCACCAGGGATTACAAGAGGAAGTACAGTGGATAGCAACAGTGGGTTTAGAATCAAAAGAATGGGGTTCAAGTTAATGATAATATTTACTACCTGCTGGGCACTATGCTGAGCTCTTAATAAATGTTACCTCATTTGATTCTCACAACACCCTTCGAGGTGGGGAGTTGTTGTTAGTCTCATTTTACAGATAAGGAAATTGAGACAAAATGAGGTTACGATTTTCGTTAGACCTCACAGCCTTAAGTAAGCAAGCATCTGGGATTGGATTTGAACTCAGATCTTCCTCACTCCAGCCTGGCTCTCTATCTATTGCACCACCTGGCTGCCCAACTAAGTATCTTAAGCTTCTAAAAGAATCCAAGTTCCCTGAGAAGAGGGATAAATTCATTTTTATCTCAGCTGGTGTCTGGGCACATAGTAGGCTCTTAGTAAATGATTCTTGCATTGCATTGGTTTCCTCCTCTGTAAAATGAGAATAATGACATTTACAATCTCCTAGATTGTAGACAATCCTAGGATTGTCATGAGCAAAGTGTTTCACAAGGCTTAAGAAGCTATGCCCATAGCCCTTTCCTCATTCTTATAGATCTGGAGATCTGTAGGTATGAAATGTTGCATATAATATTGTATGTGTGTGTATGTGTGTGTGGTAATGCTGCATATAACAGTATATAGATTCTTTTCATATATTTGAAATTTTTGCTTAATTTTTATTTCCCTTTTCCTTTTTTTTTTTTTTAAAAATTCTTTTTTATAAGAGATGGTTCTCTAGAAGGAGGGAGGAAAGGGACAATCTAGGTGATGTATCAACAAAAATCTTTTTTAAAAAAGGTTATCTATATGTGATGATCAACTGTGATAGACTTGGCTCTTCTCAAGAATGCGGTGCTTCAGGCAATTCCAATAGACTTGGGATGGAAATGCCATCAGCATCCAGAGAGAGAACTATGGAGATTGAATGTGGATCAAAGAATAGTATTTTCATCTTTTTGTTTGTTTTTTCTCATTCTCATTTTTTTTCTTTTGGTCTGATTTTTCTTATACCACATGACAAATATGGAAATATGTTTAAAAGAATTGCATATATTTAACCTATATCAGATTGCCTGCTATCTTGTGAGAGGGGAAGGAAGGGAGAAAAGGAGAAAAAATTAGAACAGAGTTTTATAAAAACGAATGTTGAAAACTATCTTTACATGTATTTGGAAAAATAAAATGCTATTGAAAAAAATATCTAGGGGACAGCTAGGTGGTGCAGTGGATAGAGCACTAGCCCTGAAGTCAGGAGGGCCTGAGTTCAAATCTAACCTCAAACACTTAACACATCCTAACTGTGTGACCCTGGGCAAGTCACTTAACCCCAATTGCCTTAGCAAAAAGAAAAGAAAAAATATCTAGACTCAATTATTATGATCATAGGATGATGCAGCTTCAAAATGGGAACAAGAAAGCCCTTCTAGAGAGGCTGTGGGATTTTTCCAGGGTCATATTTAATCAGTGGCAGAGCTTCCAGAGTTCAGTCAAGTAGATAGAAGTTAACCTTGAGATATTATTATGAAAGGAGCTCCTTAAGTGATGCTTATATGCCCTGAAGAGGAAGAAGAAAGAGAAGGTAGGGAACAGAAAGGAAGTCTCCAAGTCTAGCCTTTCACCAGCACAGTACAAAGGCAGAGTTGTGAAACCTGGATTTAAGGCCTAGCTTGGGCACTGACTGGCATACCCAAACTTCCCTGGGCCTCAGTTTCTCTCCTTGTAAAATGAGAAGCATCAGACAGGTCTCTTGCAATTCTGTCAGTCAATAATTCTAATTTCTTCTGTTCTTTATGTCAAGATCTCATTGCACATGGCCCATTGTTGTTCTCACCCTCCCCTCCCACCTCCAGATGGCAAAGCTACTTACTGCCCCAGGGTGAAGCCAATAAATTTGTTCCTGCTGATCTCCAAGAAGTGCTCAATGTCCTTCTGTCTGAGGGGGCAGCAAGGAAATCAGCATAGAGAGATGGAAAGAAAAATCAGCCATCCTGTCGTGCATTTATTAAATAACTTACTATGTACCAGGAACATTAAAAAATAAACAAACAGAATGCAAAAGAAAGTCTTTAAGGACCTACATAGCTAGGTCCTGAGATGGGGGGCAGGAGGAGAAAGAGAATGGGGGTTGAGAGGGGTGAAGAAAAGAAAAAGGGGTGGCTAAAACCCAGAATTTCTGGCTCCCCATTGAGCTTGCTTTGTTGGAATTTTTCCCATTTCTGACCAAGCCTACCTGACCTTTGGAGTTCAGGGTAGACCTTGACATACTCAGCCAATAAGCAATCATTAAGTGCTTACTATGTGCAAAGCATATAGAAAAGCAAATCCTGAGAGACTTTTATGATCCTCAGGCCCTGAAATGTGGGGAAGAGCTCCAGAAACCTTAGAACCCAAGATTCCTATCTCCTGGTCAAGCCCACTTTGCCTTAGAGCATTCCTTCCATTGAAGACCCATCTTGTACATGCTTTCTGTTCTTTTAGAGTGGGAACCTTCCCCATTTCTGGGCGAGAGTTCAAATCTAGCCTCAGATACTTTCTAATTATGTGGTCCTGGGCAAATTGCTATGTCTGCCCCAGTTTCCTCAATTATGAAATGGGAATAATAGTAGTACCTACCTTGTGAGGTTGTCGTGAGGATCAAGTAAGAGAATATTTGTAAGATGTTTAGCAGAGTGTCTGGTACATAAATGCTTACTCCCTTCCCTTCCCCTTCCTGTCCAAACATACCTGACCTTGGGGGCCCATGGTAAGCCTTTGGGGAAAGTCACATGTTCTGTGGTAGGAGTCTGGGAGGGCAGAGGTGGGACCATGGGTCCCCGCTCCAGCAGGTCAAGCTCTCCATCCAGGGTGCTCTCCCCTTCCCCTGCCTCTTCCTCCTCCTCCGGGGGAGGCTCCTCATTCTTGAAGAGATCACGTTCATTGTAGATGTCCAGGCTGTCCTGCTTTGTGAGGAGCTGCTGGATCAAGACAGAGGTGACTGGTCAGGAACAACAGCCCTTATCCCATAGCCTTCCTGTAAGGAGCAGGCTGGGGGCTCGAGGAAAAGGACTAGGTCCATACCAGCTCTTCCAAACCAGCTCTTCTTTTCCAAGGACTCCGTTTTCCACTTGGCTCTGGCCCAGTATAAGAAATTCCCAATGGGTCACACTAACAGAAGAGCAACAAATGGCACAGACACAAGCCCTTTCTACCCACCCATGACAACGGAAGGTCCCAAAACCATTTCTATTTAGCTTCTGTCATTCCTTATGTTGCTTTTTTACCCCTTTCCTTTCCTTTCCTTTCCTTTCTTTCTTTGTTTTTTTTTTGAGGGATTCAGGAAAGGGAGGCAAGGCATGTGGAATAACAGCTATTCCTTCCTAATGTGAGTATTCAAGTTAGTGTCCATTCTAGCCAGTTAGCGAAGTTGGTTTCAAATTGGTGAGAAGGAGCTGATGTGGGTCAGCAGATCCATGGTCTGACCCACAATCTTATGTACCTTTAATCCTGTGCCAGCAATCTATGCCGTAGTCACAAGAATAACAAGGTGTGAAAGAGCAGATGACTCGCCCTAAAACCCTTGCCCAATACTTGGGGAACAAATCAGTTTGGAGTAGCCCCACCAAGGGCAGTACCTGCCATGAGCATGGAAGACCAGCCTCCCAAAAGGGACACAGTATCTTGGGGCATCCCCTCCCCCCGTGAGATGCATGCGCCTTTTTTGTGCCTTCTGTTATTTTACTGATAAATGTTGGAACTCTCCATTCCTGGCCAAATGTATCTGATCTCAGGGGCCAGGATGGACCTCCAGGGAGACAAGGCACACAGCAGAGGTAAGGGCAGGGGGCACCACTCCAGGAGCCCCAGGGTCTGGGATAGAGGCCCTTAAACACTTTTTCTTTCCTAGTTTGCTCTGGGGCCCATGGAAGCTCAGGACGCCTGAGGGAGCAAGAGCCCAGGAGTTTCCCCGTGGGACATGGGCTGAAGAACTAAATCTAAGAGAGCACGGCCTGCCCCAGCAGGACACTGAGACCTCTCCTGAGGAGATGGCCCAATCCCTGGGACTCCCGTGAGCGCTCTATCCTCTCTCCGTTCTCTGCTCAGCTTCCATGTCCAGTTGGGCCTTGGGGATCCGTCGCTCACCTTCCGCCCCCGGCGGCCTCGCTGCTTGGAGGTCTGTGGAGCCATCTGCGACTCCCCCAGGTCCAGGGTACAGGAGGGGGGTGAGGCGGCCCTCATGCTGCGGACCACCTGGATGCTGTCCTCGGCCAGCGGGGGCAGGCCAAATTCTGCCCTCTTCTGAATCTTCAAGTTCTGTAGGATCTCAAAGCCACCCAGCGTAAACTGAAGGGGAGAGAGAGAAAGGGAGAGGACAATGGGACATGAGACAGCCTTCAGATCACAACCCAGCAGGGAAAGAGAAGGGAAAGGGGAATGACTAGAGTATTACCCTTGGTTCTAAGGAACTTGGGCGTTTACGATGCTAATAAGTAATAGTCTTAGAATTATATTTACATATGAATGTTATTAAAAGAGTAAATATTAATATGGCCAATTAAACTTACTCGGTAATAAATTATATGTAAGTTAATAACTAACATTTAGATGGCTATGATACTTTGGACAAGTCCCTTAAATTCCCTGTGTCTGCTTCCTTATAATGGGGATAGTAATACTTGCATTATTTCTTTCAAGCTGATGTGAGAAATATGCTTTATAAAATTAAATATAGAAATGTAATTTTTTTTCTGTAGCACTTTATGGACATTAACTAATTTTTGTTCTTCAGTCATTTCAGCCATACCTGACTTTTCTGGCCCATTTGGGCTTTTCTTTCTGGAATGGTTTTGGCCATTTCCTTCTCCAGCTCATTTTACACATGAGGAAACTGAGGCAGACAGAATGAGTGACTTGCCCAAAGACTCACAGCTAGTAAGTGTCTGAGGTCAGGTTTGAACTAAATGAGTCTCCCTGCTCCAGGCGCACTGCTCCATGCCCTGGGCCACCGAGCCGTCCCACCCCAACGATAACCCCGTGAAACCGGCGATACAAAATCCCATTTTAGTGAAGAAGAGCCCGAGTCCAAGATCACACAGCCATGTGAGAGAGGTCTCAGACAGGGCAGGGACATGCACAGAATCCAAAATGGCAGCTCCGGGCCTTCCTAAAACCCGTCTGGATAAAAGCCCGGGGAGGCTGAGGCTCAGGATCCCAAAGCAAGCCAAAGACCCTTAGTGGGATTATGGAGGATGGAAAGAGCCACTGGCTATCGGTAAATGGCCAGGTGGGGAAGTGACAAGGTATCCTAAGGTAGAGTTAGAATGGGAAAAGTCAGGCTGACCTAACAATAACTGGCATTTAGACAGCGCTTTCAAGTTTGCACAACCTCCTTGTGGGGAGTAGGCCCTAAGGAGGTATCATTTCCGCCTCTAGACGGCGCCATAGTGCACAGAGAGCAAGGCCTGGAGTCGGGAAGACATCGGGAGTTCCCAGACCACCTCCGACTCTTACTAGCGGTGTGCCCTCTCACCCTACTCGCCTTCGGTTTCTGTCAAGAGTTGGAGGAGGAAAGAGCAAGGCAGCTTTGCCAAGAAAAGCCCAAAGGCTCCAGTCCCAAGCCTGAGCAAGCTCCTGTCACCCCCATTTGACAGATGAGAAAGCTGGGGCTCAGAGGGCACGTGTTCTACCCTTGCTTATGCTGCAGGATACTTGGCTTGCTGAGGACGACTGTGAGAAGAGTTAATCCTTCTGCGTCCTTCCCAGTGCCTAGCACATGTTAGTGGGTGCGGGCCTGACCTTGCAGGCAGGAAGGCCTCAGTTTGTAGGCTGCTGCGGCCTAACCACGGGACCCTGGGCACTCAGTGGCATCCTCTCAGGATGGCTGACAACAGCCGGCCCTTAGCCGATAGGGAAATTCAGGCCGAGTTACCCAGCTGTTAAATATCAGAGGCCAGGTGTGAAGCCGGACCCCCGCCCCCAAGTCTAATGCTCTTTCCAGCACTCCCGATGGCATAAGGTGAGCCAGCAGCCAGGCCTGGCCCGGCTCCCCCCGTTTCAGAAAACCACCCCGTTACATTCCCTTCCTGGCCCTCCCTTTCTCCCTTCCTCTATCCACCTCCCTGCTACACACGGAAAAGTTATCCTTCCTCACCTCTCAGGTCTACGGTAAGACAAGGCTGAGTCAGGAAAGCGGCCCCACTAACTGGCGACACCAGTGTGGGAAGCTGCTGTCATCTTCAAACAAGGAGCTTGGACTAAATTCTCCAAACTGCCCTGATTATGATGCTCTTGCTTATCCTGTGAGCTCTCTGGCCCAATGCCCTCCCCCCAATCTCCCTCCAAGCTTAGGAAGACTAAGGAAAAACAAGGGGGTCAGGGAGACGCAGAAGTGACTGCCCCATCCTGTCTGAAGGGCAGGAGGAGGCCAGAGTGACTCACCAGGACTACCTTCCATAGCAGAAGCAGGACCTTCTTCATGGGGAAGTGAGGGGCGAGACCGCTGCAAAATTTGGTGATCATGGAGAAAAGCAGGAGAACAAACGGCTCCTCGCTGTGCACTGCGAAGCCTGGTGACAAGAGTGTTGGGAGTCACAGCCTTTAGGAGGAGCCTCGTCTCTAGCAACCCTGCCTCAGTTCTCTCATTTCTCTCTTCTGTCTCTGTCTCTCTCTGTCTCCTCCCTTCTCTCCTGTCTGTCCCTTTCTCTGTATGTCTGTCCCTCTGTCCTTTATCTTTTCTCTCTGTCTCCCTCTCCTCTCTTTTCTCCTATCTCTATCCCTGTATTTCTGTCTGTCCCTGTGTCCTTCATCTTTTCTCTCTGTCTCCCTCTCCTCTCTTTTCTTCTCTGTCCCTGTATTTCTGTCTGTCCCTCTGTCCCTCTGTCTCTGTATTTCTTTTCTCTCTCTTCTGTCTCTGTCTCTTTCTCTCTCACACACACACACCCAATGAAGGAGGCTTACTATTGAAATACATGGATGTAGCTGTTTAATGTGCAAGTGGCTAAGAGTGCAGTTCACCAAGATTGGAACACAGATAAGTTGTTAGCAATAAAAACAATTAAAAAGCTTACCTCTCTTCATTGCTTTCCACCCTAAAAAACCTTAACGAAAATCCCTATGTCCCCACTGACTATTTCAAAGATTGCACATCTCATAAATCATCCCCATTCCTATCCTATCAGATATGGACAGATTGGGGCCTTTATAATTGAGGAAACCAAGGCACAGAAAAGTTAAGCAATTTGCTCAGTATCAAATGGCAAATAGGTCTTAGGAAGATAGATTTAGAGTTGGAAGGGACTTCTGAGGTCACCTAGTCCAACTCATCTCATTTTACAGTTGAGGAAACTGAGGTCCAGGTGACAACAGAGCCAGGACTGGAATACAAATTTGGGGCTCTCTGTGGCAGCCAGGTCTATGCCATGGCAAGATTTGTGGCCTGAGACAGCACGGCCATCTGCTTCTCCCTCCATAAGCCAAGGCCAATACTGTATCCCACATCATGCTCCCAAAGTCACACTCCTCCTCACTCAGCTCTGTTCGGAAGGTATCCCGGGCTGCCCTCCATCCACTGGGGTCTGTCTCCCTTTCCAGGCGAATATTCTCCACCATTAGGTACATGACACTGAGCAGCACCCTGCAGAGGGAGAAGCGGCAGGTCGGAGGCCGTTGTCATTTGGGGAAAGGAGAACAAAGTGGCTGCACAAAGGAAATTCTGTGTTCCACAGGTGTGAATTTGGGAGAATGCTCTCCATAGCTAAGGGCTGGGGCTCTGAACCCTCATCTAAGGAGTGGGGATTCTACCCCACAGGCAGAGGATGATACCCCGTGGACTGGAGAAAGGCCGGGGGGGGGTAATGAGCAAAATAGTGGGAAAGTGGCAAGCTACCACTGCTGCTGACATCCCCTTCTGCCCCAGCTGGGGCTGCCTCTCTGCTGACCTCATCCATCTGAGTTATCACTAGGCCCTAGGATGTTCACCTTCTCCCTCTAGTTCCCTGGCAGCCCAGGAGCTGACAATGAGACTAGAATCCAAGAATTCTGGTTCCTGGTCCAGCCCTCTCCTATTCAGCTCCCAAGCTGACAACAGCCTCCAGTGTGGGACTTTAGGGGAGGCCCTGGGGACCAGACACCCATAAATCCCTGTTCACCTGAGCTCTGTGCTGTCTGCGAGGGAAATGGCTGGTTTCCGAAGAGCACTGCTACAAGCCTGGCTGTTGCTGCCATGAGGAGAAAGGAGACAGAATGACAACTTCTGAGAATCCTATTCACTAT
>JAJPUD010000670.1:78841-104838 GCA_023553655.1 Myrmecobius fasciatus
CACACACACACACACACACACACACACACACACACACACACACACACCATGAGTAGGCTAGGTCAAAGTAAAGGAAACCCAAGGGAAAGACAAAATAATAATCACAATAATAATTCATCTTTTTCTAGAACTTTAAGGTTTCAGGGCTCTTTCCACACATTTTCTCATCAACAAAAAAGAACATGGATTATGGCTCTACCCAGCTTATGTTTCCCATGTTATCTAGCACAGCACTAGGCTTAGACCCCTTAGAGTCTAGTAATACTAATGGACTCCTCCTCAGAAGAATGACTTTAAATAGTAAAAAAAAAAAGAAAATATTTGTAAATGAATATGACATATTCACAAATATCTATGAAATATTAAAAAATGTGAAAATAAAGATGGTCGTGGTTTTCCTATCCAAATTCACAGACACTCTATCCTTCTTGTAGGGTTGAGTTAAGAACTAATTTTAATTTGGTTATTGATATAGTCAATTATGCTGATAGTTTTCCTAATATTGAATTAGCCCTGCATTCCTGCTATAAATCCTACTTGGCATGGTGTATTATCCTGGGGATGATTTTCTGTAATCTCTTTGCTAATATTTTATTTAAGATTTTTGCATCAATATTCACTAGGGAGACTGGTCTGTAATTTTCTTTCTCTGTTTTCACCCTACCTGGTTTAGTTATCAGCACTATATCTGTGTCATAAAAGGAATTTGGTTGGACTCCTTCTTTCCCTATTTTTTCAAATAATTTATATATTGAGTTAAGAACTCCCAATGCATGAGCTAGGGGTAGAAGAGAATCAATCAGCTGATGTATGTTTTGAGGGGGACAGATGGAAAAGCACCAGGGTGTGCTTTGGGTAGTACCCTGCTCCCTGCTGAGCCCAAAGCAGGGGAGCCTGGTCCTAAGAACAACTATCCCACAAGTCTCTCACTCAGTCTCCATATGCAGTAGCTCCAGGAAAGCAGTGAAAGTTCCCATTTGATAGAGGAGAAAGCTGTTATATCGGGACCAGTGCAGGATGTCAGCCTCTGTGTCACATTCACCAAAGGTGCCTGAGAGAAGGAAAAGTAGTATGAAAAATCAGGTAGAGGTGCTAGAGGCCATCCCTCCCCTGGCTTCTTGCTCTCCCTACCCTGAGAAGTGCCAGATTTTCCCAAATCTTACTGGTGGGTGAGAAGGAAAAACGGAGGAGATCATGCTTCCTGGGTCAAGTCCAAACTCATTAACAATCAACCTTCCACTAAGTCCTTGTCTTTGCAGCTCTTTGTTCATCATTAGCTTGCATTTCCTGCCAGAAAACTCATTTCCCCTCCTTGCTCTCTTGACGTCACAGAGGTGGGCACTCTCAACTAGTGTAGATTCCAACCTATCCATGCCTTCTCATCCTGTGCAACTCTTGCTCATGTTCTCTTATAAAGTCTCCACAAAGGTCCACATAATCTGCTTCTATGGGTAACCAAGGCTTGGCTCAAAAAGTCATCTCTTTAGGATGAATCCCACCCCAATGCAAGGACTCAGATATCCCTCAATACTGTGCTCAAACTGTATTAACTTGAACTCTCCTTGCTTTTCCCTTTGTCGGCATTTTTTTTATCCTGCCCACATTTCCCCCTCCCCCACCCCTCCAAGGGCTTGACTAGGGCTCTTGCACATAGGGAGGGTTTGATTTTTGACTGGCTGGAGTGCAAGTCAGAATTACTTTCCCCACCAGGTAAATGGAAGAATTAGCCCAGAGCTGCTGGGAGAGATAAAGACAGATTCTAGGCAGAGGATCCAGAAGAGTTAGACCCAGGTGCCATTACTCCAAATGCCTCAAAAAGCATCAGACTATCCCTAGTAAGCAGCTACAGCTGCCCAGTGGAGGAATGGGAGCTCTTGTCAATGCAGGGGATCAATCTCTTTGAAAATAACCCTACAACACTAATACATTATTGGTGGAACTGTGAACAGATCCAACCATTCTGGAGAGCAATCTGGAACTATGCTCAAAAGGTGATCAAACTGTCCATACCCTTTGACCTAGCAGTGTTTCTATTGGGCTTATATCCCAAAGAAATCATAAAGGAAGGAAAGGGCCCCACATGTGCAAGAGTGTTTGTGGCAGCCCTTTTTGTAGTGGCTAGAAACTGGAAACTGAAGGGATGCCCATCAATTGGAGAATGGCTGAATAAATTATGGTATATGAATGTCATGGAATATTATTGTTCTGTAAGAAACGACCAGCAGGATGATTTCAGAGAGGCCTGGAGAGACTTGCATGAACTGGTGCTGAGCTAAATGAGCAGAACCAGGAGATCATTGTACACGGCAACAAGACTATGTGATGACCAATTCTGATGGACATGGCTCTCTGCAACAATGAGGCCCTACAGAGTCCATATATGTCATCTCCCCAGATTTGTGCAACACTCACCCTGGGCCAGGTAGAGGATAGCCCGAGCCACTTTCAGCCGTTGTTCCCTGTTAACCACCTCCAATCGGTTCAGCAGACGCATTATATAGGCTTTCTGGGAGGCCTCCTCCAGTTCCAGCCAGCCCCTGCCTTGCACTGGGGAGAAAGGAGGCCCCAGGCCCTCTGTGAGCTCAAACTGGCTTACTCCCTCCTGGCCTGATGAATGGCTACTCTGAGCATCTCCCCACCTTCTCTCCCAGGCTTCTTCTAACTCTCAAACCTTATTCCTCCTAGCTGAGAAATGAAGAGGAAGTGGGAATCAATGGTCCAAGGTGGCCAATGACACAGGAGTGTCAAGAGCTTTTAAAATTGGGGAACTTAAAAGAATTTCCAAGAAGTCAGTTGTCTGGCAGCAGGAGACAGACCTGGGGGGGGGGGGAGGCAGCTAAGAACATGCAGGTAGGAAGGAGAGTCTCAAACTCAGGTGTCCGTTAGCTGGGGCCTATTTCATGATCTCTCCTGGAGCAGTGAGGTTTCAGGTATAATATATAATATTGCCCAGGCACTCAATTTCCCAATTTCTGGCCCGCAATCTCTCCCCACCAGTTCAACGAGTGGGGAATTCCTAGATTCAGGAACAGAAAGACAGGATTGTCCTCATCTGTGGCCCCTTGTTAGATTATACCGAGGTTCCACAGGAGGAATAGAGGTCAGTGCCATATAGGTCAGTCAGAGAACTCTTGCTCCCTGGCTTCTAGGAGGAAAGGGTCTCTCATCACGGGGCATTGGGGCACCTTGAGTCCTGAAATCCTCTTCAAAGCAGTGCCGGTTGATAGTGAATTCTGGGTTTTCAGTGTAGCTGTACAGTTCTGTGGGGGGGACACAGGGGACAGAGAGAATCACCGGCACTTTAGTAGTGTTAGAGCTGGGGTTTCCAACACATTCCTGTGCCCAGCCCTGCCCAGATCCAGCTTCCTCCCCTTCTGAGGAGAAAGTTAAAAATAGCCACCCAGGTCCCCAGGCGATTAGACAGTCAAATCTGCACTCCTCCAGCCAGCTGGCTACTGCAATAGATAGGGCAACCCAATTTGGGTTACAGAAAGAAGAAACAGAACAGCAAGGATTCAGTATTAGAGCTAAGAGTCTACTGAGCTCAGTGGACAGCTACAGATGAGGAAACTGAAGGAACCCAGAGAAGTAAAGGGAATTTACCCAACATCACTCAGCTTGTTGGTAGCAGAACTAAGAACCCAGGTCTCCTGGCTCCTGATTCAGTGACCTTTTACTTATACCACACGATCTCCCCCATTATTCCACTCTCCTGGGGCTTAAGTTTATCATGGCTTGTTCATTTTGATTGAAATCAATTCCATCTCTACAGATTCTAAAGCCCATACCACTTCCTAAAATGCAGAGCTAAGACACTAGCGTTGTTTAGCACTCTCTGAGAAACACCCCCCTCTACAGAAAGGAATGAAGTATTGACCAACAAGAAAAGAATTGCAAAATGATTTTCAAAAATTAACAAGATAGAGCACCAGTCCTGAAGTCAGGAGGACCTGAGTTCAAATCTGGTCTCAGACACTTAACACTTCCTGGCTGTGTGACCCCGGGCAAGTCACTTAACCCCAATTGCCTCTAAGTCAGAATCCTAAGTGTGACGATACCGCAGCACTGAGGAGCCTCAGTGGGCCACGGATACCTGGGCCTCCGCACCCCCTCTCCTCACTCCGGCGGGGGGTCTCGGGGGTCGGGGCACGGTGCAGAGGGCCATTCGCGCCAGGGGTCGGAGAGCGGCCGCGAAGGGGGGCCACCTCTCACCCGGAACGCAGCGCATGTTCGTGGGACACCTGGTGCTAAATCATTCGTGTATATATATATATATATATATATATATATGTTTTATATATATACATATATATATAAAACATATATAAATAAAAACAAGATTAAAAATAATAAAACACATATTGAAAGGGGCTGATGCTGAGTCACACAGACACAAGTGGAGGAAAGAGAACAGAGACAGCGAAGTTATGACAGGCAGAGACCCCAAATGTTTCTCTCTGAGGACTTGTGAGGGAACTCAAGGACCCCTTCCTATCACATCTGGGGCAGGGAGGTTGGCCTAGCCAAAGCAGCAAGGTGACTAAAGAGAAAGGAAAAAAGGCAGCATGTACCTTTGACATCATCGCCACTCCCTTGATCATTTTTTCTGGTTAAAGGTAGGCAGTTCTCCGTGGGTGGGACCCAACCTGCCCCTCCTCTAAGGCACAGTGCACTACCTCACCAACTGGGCAGCAACTATCTTTATAAATTCAAATCTCACCACAGAAACTTATTAGCTGTATCACTCTGGGTAAGTTACTTAAGGAAACAGCTCCAGTAGGTTATCTATAAGATAGGAGTAATAATAGCATCTACTTCAAAGGGCTCTTGTGAGGATCAAATATGCAAATATACTTTGTAATCTTTAAGTCACTACATAATTATTTCTATAAAAATAAGTAAGTTATTTGCATATAAATAATAAGAATTATCACATTAGCCAAAGAACAGTAATTCCAAGAGACAGCTAGGTGGATAGAGCTTGGAGCCAAAAAGATCCGAGTTCAAATCTGGCCTCTGACATCTACTAGTTGTATGACCCTGGACAAGTCACTTAACTCATTTGCCTCAGTTCCTGATCTGTAAATAAGCTGGAGAAGAAAATGGCAAAACACTCCACTGATCTCTACAAAGAAAACCTATGGATAAAAGTCCTATAGAGTCAGACTGACCTGAACAAAATTAATTTTGTATGATCAACATTGAATGAAATCCAAGAAGGGATGTGCCCTAGGGATCAGCAAGGGATTTAGAGATACCAAGAATGGCAAGTACTCAACACTGGTAAATCCAGGTTTCTTGACCTGGAGCCACTTTTCATCAGATAGGTTCCCAGCTGAATTCATGAAATTTAGCCAGTGTTCTACTGCAGCAAGCAAATGAATCCAACAGGGCTTCCAACTATAGGTCTGAAAGTCTTAGAATGTGAAAAAACCCTCCTGTTTTCTTTCCCTCCCTCACCCACAAATCCTGTCCTTCAAGAGTATTTAGAGCTGGAAGAATTAGAGATTATCCCTATCCAGTGCCCTTTTATAGATTAGAAAATTCAGGTCTCTACTAGCTGCATGACCCTGGACAAGTCACTTGACCAATTGCCTAGAAAAGAAAGGAAGGAAGAAGGGGAAGAAAGGGAAAGAAAGGAAGGAAGGAAGGAAAAATCTAATTAATGGCAGAGAATGAGTCTGAACTCAGTCTTCATGGCTCTTTCTGAGTCTCAATTTACCTAGCTGTCAGACAGAGGCAACACTTACTTTGTCACAATGACAAGATACAAGAGTGCAGAATCTAGGAAATAAAGCAGAAATGAGAACGAGGTCCCTCAGGGTATGTATGGGCGTGGGGAGAAGAGGCAGGGTAGAGTTACTTTGTTCTCTCTCTCCCTGTCATTCATCAAGACATTTTCCTCTGCACTTATTCCTAAGAACTTCTCAAAGATGTGTCTTCTTCCGAGAGAAACGTGCCTCAAAGTATCACTTCCATGTGACAGAAAATTTCATTTTCACCACATCTTTTTCCCAGGCACGAAGGGAGCTACTTATTAATAACTGGCATTCGTACCTCACTGAACATTGAGGTCTTTAAATACTGAAGGGAGCACACTCAGTCTGAGCTAAAAAACAAACAACAGAAAAGCACCAGCCCAGCTCTGACAGATGAGTGGGATTTGCTCAGCTACAGTTTTAGGAATATCCCAGGATGGGGGTGTGGCATGGGGGGGGGGGTTAGTGTACATACAGAGGCCACTGTCTTTGACAATCAGGCCTGTTTTGGCTGGATCCTGCAGGTTCACATTGTAGGGTTTATTTTCTTTAAACATCATAGCATAAGATTTGAGGTAAAAGATTTCAGGGGAACAGATAAAACATGAGAAATTATCTCTATATATGGTCTACAGCCCCAGGTATTTCTAATAATGAAGGGGGGGGCAAGAGAGAAAATAGAGGAAGAGGACAAAAAGAGGGAAAATAAGGAGAGGGATAAGGAAGGAAAGGAGGAAGAGAGGAAAGAAAGGAGGAGAAAGAGGGAAGGAGGGAAAGAATAAAGGATTGAGAGGAAAGAAGGAGGGAGAGAGGAAGAAAAATGATAGAAAGGAAAGAAAGGAGAGGGAAAGAAGGAAAAGGGCAAAGAGGATGGAGGAACAAAGGAAGAGAAAGAGAAAAAGAACAGGAAGAAAAAAGAAGGGGGGAAAGAAGAAGAAAATAGTAAAAGATCAGATGCAAAGGAGACACCAGGGAGAAGCTTGGCAGAGCCTACTTTTCTTTCCTGTGGCTGCCATTGAACTTTGGGCAGGGCCTATACAGAAGCTATACTCCATGCTTAGGATGCTCTCCCTTACTCATGGCTCAGAGAAATCTTAGCTTCCTTCAAGACTAAGCTCAAGTGCAACTTTCTGTATAGGGCCTTTCCTGATCTTCCCAATCCCAAATGTGAATAAATCCTCTAAGAAATTATTTTATATTTACTTTGTTAGATTTACTTATCTCCTCCTTCTTCCCCCTACACTCTTGCTTTTGTAAGTTCTTTGAAGGAAAAGATTATCTTTTTTTGTCTTTGCATTCCCAATGGCCTAGCACAAAGTAGGTACTTCAAAAATGAACGCTGAGTAAGAGATAGGGAAAAGAGGTTAAAGAATATGAACAAGCAATTTTCAAATGATGAAATCCAAGCTCTCAACAACCATGTGAAAACATGACCCACTACATTAAGCAGGAGAGAAATTCATATTAAAGCAACTTTGAGTTTCCATTCTATATCCATCAGATTAGCAAAGATAGCAAAAAAAGGAACATGACAAATGTTGGAGGAGCTGTGGGAAAACAGGTAGTGCAAATTATGGCATAAAATGAAAAAAGGGATAGGCTGAGAGAAACCTGGAAAGACTTGTAGGAAGTGAGCAGAAGCAGGAAAACAATTATTCAGTGGCAATAATCCTATCAAGAAAAATACCTTTGAAAGACTTAAGAACTCCAAACAAGCTGTGGTACATGAAGGTAATAGAATATTATTGTTCTATAAAAAATGATGAACAAGCTAATTATAGAAAGGCCTGAAAAGATTTACATAAACTGATGCTGAGTGAAACAAGCAGAACCAGGAATACATTGTACATAATTACAGCAAGAATGTTTGATGATAAATATGAAAGACTTGGTTCTTCTCAGTGGTTCAGTAATCCAAAGCAATCCCAATAGACTTTGGACAGAAAATGCCATCTGCATACAGAAAAACATCTAAGGAGACTGAATGTAAATCAAAACATGCTATGTTTAAGGACAAGGATGAGGCATGTTACCTGTATCCAAAGAAGGACAGAATCAAGATGCAGAATGTGGCATATATATATTTGGACACTGCCAATGAGGAAATTATGTTTTGCTTGAGTATGTATATTTATTATAAATGTTTTCCCTTTTTCTTCCAATTGGAAGGGGAAAGTAGGAGGAAGAAAAAAAATAAACGTTAATTAAAAATAAAATTATAGACACAAAAATATTTGCCGAATATATGAAATTAGGTCATAAATAAATGATTGAGGAAGGGAAGAACCAACCAATAGGAGCAGAGGAAAAAGCAAGCAAACAAATCAAGAGAAAAGGGAGAGGGGAGAGCTCTTTTTTCAGAGATAAATATCACAATTACTGAGTGCAAAGAAGACTCGACAGAAAATCTGAGGAGATCGCTAGCAGGAGAGGCTGAATCATAGAACTTCCCTCCTCCCTCCCATCCCCTCCCTTCCCCTGTACCTGACAACTCGGCCCCATGTTCATCAGCATCCCCATACTCAAACTCCAGGTTGGGGCAGTCCACCGAGCCCTGAAATAGAGAAGCCGTGGTTATATAAATGGAGAAGCCTTTTTCAAAGGCTGCTTGGGTTCCTTCTTCTTCATTGCCTTCTCCCACCCCCAACTTCCCATGATTTAGCAGGCTACGGCCAGAGTAAAGCCAGAAGAAAATTAGACCTAGTCCTCCCACTTGAGAGGAGGCCTGTTCAGACATTTACTTAACCTTTCCAAGCAACATCAAAGTTCAAGAGAAAAAGTCAGTAGTTAAGTCTTTTTTTTTTTTTTTACCTTGAGGCAATTGGGGTTAAGTGACTTGCCCAGGGTCACACAGCTAGGGAATGTTAAGTGTCTGAGACCAGATTTGAACTCAGGTCCTTCTGACTTCAGGGGTGGTGCTCCAGTAGTTAAGTCTTAAAGGCTGGTTGTACAAAAAGGGAAACTGAGGGCATGGAAAAAGAGAAGTGGAAAAAGGAGCTGATGTGAAAATCATAGCATATATCCTAATATTCATTTCAAGTTACAACCAAAACTAGAGTTGATCCAAAGAAAAATAGGAAAATCACTGAACCTACATTTATATTGATATAGGCAACTCTGAGATAAGAAAATTCCCTCTAAAAATGCTTATCAGCAATTCTGATGGACATGGCTCTCTTCAACAATGAAATGTTTCAAACCAGTTCCAATTGTTCAGTGAAGAAAGCCATATACACCCAGAGAGAGGGTTGTGAAATGTGGACCACAACATAACATTTTCATTTTTGCTTGCTGATTTTTGCTTGCATTGTGTTTCCTTTATCTGATTTTTTTCTTGTAGATAAGATTTTTCTTGCACAACAATAATAAGTGTGGAAATATGTATATATATATTCGATTTGTCAAGTATTTTAACATAATTAACATGTAGTGAACTTCCTGCCATCTTGGGGAGGGGTCGGGAGTAGGGGGAGAAAAATTTGTAACAGAAGGCTTTGTAAAGGTTAATGTTGAAGAATTACCCATACATATGTTTTGCAAATAAAAAGTTTTAATTTAAAAAAATACTGATCAGCACCACCTCTGCCTAAAGCACTGAAAGGCTAAATGAAAGAGGGATGGGGGGAGGGAGAAGAAAAGAGAGAGAAAGACAGAGAGGGAGGGAGGATAGGCATTGATTAAGCCCTTACTAGTTACCAAGCACAATGCTAGGTCCTTTACAAATACAATTCTTTTGATCCTCACAACAATCCAGAGAAGTAGATGCTTTTATCCCTATTTTACAGATGAGGAAACTGAGGCAGAGTTAAGTGACTTGTCCAGATTCACACAGTTAGTAAGCTTCCTGACTTCAGGCCCAGCACTTTATTTGGTTCTTTCTGCAAAGGCATCCTAAAAGAACTATTTCCCTTTGAGAGAGAGACAGAGAAAGAAAGAGAGAGAGAGACAGAGAAAGAAAGAGAGAGACAGAGACAGAGAGAGAGACAGAGAAAGAAAGAGAGAGAGACAAAGAGACAGAGAGACAGAGAGAGAGAGAGGGAGAAGGAGAGGGAGAAAGGGGGAGAGAGAGAGAGAGAGAGAGAGAGGGAGACCCCGGGAGAGAAAGAGAGAGGAGAAGGGGGGGGGAGAGAAAGAGGAGAAGAAGAGAGAGAGTGTGTGTTCCTGAAGAAGCCATCTTGGGGGCCCAGAAAGCCTTAATTCTAGTCTTGATTCTGCCAAAAACTCTGTGTGAGATCTTAGGCAAGTCATTCTTCTCTCCAGGCTTCAGTGACCCGATCTGTAAAATGAGGGGGTTGAACTGAATGATTCCTTCTGGCTCTAACACTGTGATTCTATTGAATGTATGAGTAAAGGGAGCTTATAGTGAAGCTGATCATGGGGAAAAATATTTTAGTAAACTGATTAAGTCCCATATTCCAACAGACATTTTCTTATCAAGGTGGATGCCCCTCCCAGAGATGAAGATGTCAAACCATCCATATGTGCCCATCCAATGTTAACAGATCAAAGGTCCTTCTAGCTCTTAAGTTCATATTCCTATAAAGTCACTGTACCATTAAGCAGGGAAGGGGGAAAGAAACATGTCCCTGCACAAGCAATGCTGCATCCCATCATTGTGGGTATGGATATGAAAAGTGGTCCAATGACCTACCTTTGCATGCAGTGATTCATGACTCAGTTACATTCAATAAAGATTTATTAAGGACCTACTATGTGCTAGTCACAGGGGATATAAATAAGAAAAAGACAGTTTTTGCCCTCAAAGAGTTTCCAATCCAGTGATGAAAGACAAACTGTTGCAGGGTGGAGGGTGGGGGACACCAGAGAGTAGGCTTTATAGGAACATTATGTTCTATAGAGTCCAAACCAAGCAGAGCTGCTGATGAATGAGAGTATCTCAGTCTGCTTGTGGGAAGGGTTAATGAAGAGGTAGTCAAATCTTGTCCCAAATGTACTTAGTAGTCTAAAGGACTACCTTTTAGTAGCTCAGATATAAGATTAGCCTTCACCTCTGCCTATAACAATCACCTGGGGAGGGGCTCTAGGACTCAGAAAAGCCTCTCTCTCCTAAGGACTATTATTTCCCACCACAGCAGGAAAGGCAAGGAGAGATCTGAAGGTGAACAGTCATCACATCTGATACCAGACACACTAATGATGGGGGACACTGACAGAGAGAGGTAGCTTCTCCGGCTCTCAGAGAGGTTGGGGAAGAGCTAATTTTTAGGACAGCCTGTTGGCAGGAAATGAACACTGAGATGATCCAGTTAGCAGTGAGTTTCAGAACAGGGAGAACAGAAATGAAAAAAATTAAGATGCAGTCCCAGGCAGCCAGGGGCTAAGCTGCTGCTCTCTGCAGGTAGGAGGAAGGGATCCTGCAGAAACCATACTGGTTAGTGAAAGCAAAACTAACAGGCTGAAGGGGTTTGGGGTCACTGCTTCTTCAAAAAGTATACAGTCTTTTAGACAGAAAGGAGCCTGGGGAGAACCAGATTCCCTGGCTCTAACCAGCAGCTATCCTAAGAGCATGCTTCCAATATGATCACAGGCAAGTGGTTTTCCCTCCCTTTAGTTCCTATCTCCCTACTCCCACAGCCACAAAGAAGAGGGGCATTGCTTACCCCATCTGCTCAAGAGGAGCCCTTAGGTCTACCCACAAAAAGGATTTATTCTATATGCTCTCCCAATGGGCCATTTTTAATGGGAAAGGATTATACCAGTTCAGATCCATTAACCCCTGTGGGAAGGGAAGCTCCCCAGCTCGGTCTTGATCTTTCTTTTGGACCCAGGCTGAAGAAACCCTAAGTTCAACTTCTCTGATCCATCCTATTCCTTTCACCAGCCTGTTCACCATTTCACTGAGAATTCTGTTTGGGGAGAGATGAAAAAAACCTGGCCAGCAAATCCTCCTGCCAGATACTCTCAAAGGGCAAGACTGACTAGTAGTAACCCTTGTAAAGGCTTTCAGGTGACAGCCAATTGTTCATTCATTCAATAAACACCGACTGGATGCTTTTCTGTGTAAAAATCTTTGGAATTAGAATTTTAGAGCTGGTAGGGACCAAAGCATCTAGCTCAACCCTCCTCCATTTTACAGTTGAGGAAACAGAATGAGGATTTGCCCAAGGTCACAAAGCTAAGAAGTAGGGGCTTAAACCCAGGACTTTTGCCTCTTCTCTCCACCATACTCGGAGGCCCTGAGAATAAATCTAAATAACCAGCCGATGTGGAGAAGGGGCAGGCAAGGCACAGCACCCAGTCTATCTCTTCCTCAGGTTTCTTTCCGGTCACACAAAGGGTCCGAGCTAGGGTCTTTTAGAAAAGAGGCGTACGGGAACAAATGCATTTACCCAATCTACACGAAGTCGCCCTGGGGCTGAGGTAATCCTGGCTAGGGCCTAAGGAGCAGAAGGGGGACTGAGGCCCCAGGCCCGGCAAAACAGAAGGGGAAGCCCAAGTATAACGGACTTGGATTCCAAAGCCGCTGGTTCTGCTTCTCAATCCTGTGTGATTGTGGTCGTCACTTAAACTCCTTGGGCCTCGGTTTCCCGATCTGTAAAATGAGAGGTTTGGACTAGGGCTTCCAAGGTGTCATCCAGCTTGAGATCTTTTGGGTTTCACTCCCTACAGGGGGGAAAAGACGGGCCCCCAGAGGGGAGGGGGGCGGCGTGAGGGCCCCTCCGGTGGCCCCGGCGCGGTACCTCTAGGGAGCTCACTCACTTTCCGCCCTCCCCTCGCCGATCCTTCCCCAGCACTAGACACTGCCCACCTCAGACTCCCTCCGCTGGTTCTTGAACATTTCCCGGCCCTTAGGCGACGCCTGCTTTCCCTTGCTGCCTCCTCCTCCTCCGTTGCTGTTACCGTTCCCAGTGGGGCTGCCAGCCCCGGGCCCGACGCCGTTGGGGTCCTCCATGCAGCTCCCCGCGACAGTTCAGTCCGCTCTGCCAGGAGCTTCCAGGGCAGCAGCACGCCCAGGGGAACCGTCCCCGCGACACTCACACCCCGGGACCCCCCCAGACCCCGCCCCCCATTTCTATTGGCCAAGGCAACCTAATGGCAGCTCCACCCCGAGGTGGGATTGGTCGGGAGGGAAGTGCGGGGCGGAGGCGGGGGCTCATTCAGTTTTTGAGTTGTTCAGCCCCGGGCTAGGGTACTTGTGCTCCCCAGAGTACCACCACTCTCTAGGCCTCGGCTCCCCAGGCCAGCCATTCCCGATTTGAGACTCAGTTTGTCTAAATTCTAAAAGGGAGGGGTTTGAAGCTGTCATTTCCCTCCCCCGGCAGAGCGGTAACGGATCCTTTCAGAAAGCCTCTTCCAGAGCTTGCCCCCAGGTGTCTCTCCCTCTCCTACAATTTCCCCGCAAAGAAAGATCAGAGAACATCTAGCCCAGCCTCTCTCCAGATGAATAAATCGGGGCTTCGAGATGGGAAACCCAAGGCCCCGCAGCTAATTAGTTTCCAGTTCACCTTTCTTTTCCATGTACTTGAACTCTAGAAGGAACTGAGCCTGTTCAGCCTGAAGAAAAGAAGTCAGAATGGTTTTGTTCAAGTAAAGGACTTATGGAGAGAAAAGATTAGTCTAGTTTTGTTCCACCCCAAAGTGTCCAACCAGGAGCAATGAGTGAACTTCAAAGAGGCGAATGTCATGGAAATCCTATCGACGACGACAGCTCTCTAAAAGTAGAAGAGCTCATCCCCAAGGGTGGTGGGTTCCCCCTCTTTGGAGGTCTTCCAAAAGAGCCTGGATGACCCCTTTTCAGGTACATTATATAATCTCTATTATAATTATATATATATATATATATATATATATATATATGTATTCCTTCATTTATGGATTACACCAAATGGCCACTGAGGTCCTTTCCAATTTTATTTATTTATTTTTTTTTTGCTGAGTCAATTGGGGTTAAGTGATTTGCCCAGGGTCACACAGCTAGGGAATGTTAAGTGTCTGAGACCAAATTTGAACTCAGGTCCTCCTGACTTCAGGGCTGGTGCTCTATCCACTGCAACACCTAGCTGCCTCTCCAATTTTCCATACAAAGTAGATCCATTATAGGACAGCTATTTATTTCTATCACAAAAGAAATGCTGGAAAGACAGAAGACTCATAAGCACATATGTTTAAAGCAAGATACAATAATCCATCTCTCCTATTGTATTCTTCCAGGAGGATGACTTAAAACATCAAAACATGAAACATTTTGTAGCTCTGCTGAATAGACACTTCACTGACCCATCCCAGGTGGGCCGCAGGATGGGACATGACTTTTGTTCCTCCTCCTGACTGTGATCATTTTTCTCCTCCAAGGTGCTGTTTCTGAGATCACTTGTTGAGCTATTAGCATATGGATCCAGGAGTTCCCAGCCTCTGAAACTCATGAGATTCTTGACAAGGCTAGAAACAACCACCTCAATATTGCTATCCAGTCATCTGTGATTTAGGAAAGAAACCCAAAGCAGAAGAGATAGCCAGAGCCTCAGCTAGATAAAAACATGCCCTTACTGCCATTTTTTTTTTTTTTTTGAGGAAAAAAATCCCATTCTCAAGTTAATAGAAGTAATAGAGAAATCTTAAAAGTTTTGACAGGCTTGACAGGAAGAGGAAGCAATAGCAGAAATTTTCTCTTACTTGGAATTCTACTTAGTAGCAATGCTTTTTGCCCTTTCCCCTCAAACTCCATCATGGGGACCAATGGCCCAACAGAGAACCTCTGTTTGAAAATGCTCTTTGGCAAGAGGCCAGGACACATATTCTCAGAAATGGCCCAATTATAGGGCTTAGTTCTATGGGAAGTACCCCGGCCAGAGTAGATGGGGCAGGGCTCCCCTGATTACCTGTTAGAGATACATTTTGCTTTGATACAAAAGAATATATCCAACAAACATTAAAACAACTCTTTCTCCCCAGGACATTTCCCTAAAATCATTAAACAGAATCTCCTAAGCGATTAGACTAATTATTAAGTCCACCTTTGTAGTTTACTGATTAACAGGATACATCTTTAAATTTCAATGTTTTATTATCAATAGGATCACTGTTGGAAAAAAAGGAGGATCACTGAACTGAGTTCTGTTGGCTTTTTGTGTTGTTTTTACCATATTTTGGAGTACAAAGATGTCTTAATTTTGCATCATTTCATACAAAGTTTCCTTGAAATCTCTAGATTCTGTTCCTTCTAGAACAATAATATTGTATTTTGTACAGTTCATAGTTGTTTCCGGACTAAATTACTGGGAATGCATTTTTTCAGATTTTTACTATAAATAATGTAGTTATGAATTTTCAAATATTTGAGTATTAGGCTTGCTTTATTAACATCTTTGGAGCATAAACATTAAGTATGAGCAATTTGATAACTTTTCTTATATAATCCTAATAGTCTTTTAGAACATTTGGGCCAATTAATAGCTCTATCAACAGTGAATTCACTTCAGTAGCTCCTTTGGGGCTTTCAATAGGTGATCAATCTATTAAACCTACCCAGCACTAAGAACTATTCAATCTTGCCTTGAGAGGTATTTAGGATTGAACTAGCCAAATTTAAACAGAAGTTATAAAGGAATTCTTGTAGAAAGAGGCTTGAGCTATGAAATATTTAAAGGTATCTTCCAACTCAGAGATTTTCTGATTCTAATTCATAAATCACTTAGATCAAAGAGAGTACTTGGTAATTTTTGAAGGAGGGATAGTCATGCCATTTTACTTTGGTACTTGTCTTAGTTTCTTTTCTATTTTTTTAAACTTTTAACTCTTCCTCCACTCCCAGAACCTCTCTCTGCCCATCCTTCTCCATAGATAGTATGGTAAATAATGAAAGAATGAAAAAAAAATTATCAACAAATGTCAAAGGAGAGACAATCCCTGCTTTAAAGGAATTTGTATTCTAATAGGAAATATTAGCATAGAGGGGGATGGTGGACTAAGGAGGAAGTTTTGGTATGGAGATTTGACCTATAAGGCAATATTGATTCATTACTGGGTCTAAAGGTGTGGAAAGTGAGGTGGGGGGTATGTAGAAGAAGATGTGTGTATGTATATATACACATATGTGCATATATATACACGGGGAGAGACAAAGAGAAAGGGGAAAGGAGGGCAATGTGTCCAGGGGAGATAGATGGATAGGATGAGAAAGTAAAAACCTAGAATTCAATCCAGTGTTTTTCTATGGGCCATGCCATAAAACAATAATGATTTTTCCCTCCTCTTCTTTTTTCCTCCAAAACAGATATGGAGGCAGAAGGGCTATCGGGCTATCAAAGAACAGACAAGAATTACCATACCTTGGGAAAAACATGTTCTCCTTCCCTTCTCCTTCCCTTTCTCCTTTTTCTCTCTCTTTTCTCTCCACACACCTTTCACAGGCTAGGCTATGATTTCTAAGGAAGCACTAGGCGCTCTCTCTCTCTCTCTCTCTCTGGTTAAATAAGTCAGATTCCAAAAGAGCCAAACTGTGTTTTACTATTCATTGTGAAGGAGAAAAGGGAGGGTGTTGAGGGACAGTACACAACCCACGCCTAGCCCCACTCAATCTGAAAAACCTGCCACAGCACAACCCACGAGTGCCTCTTATTAAAGAACTAATTATTCTGCCTTCTTCCCTCTCCTTCTCTCCCCCCCCCCCAACAATTTCTTCTGCTCTCCCGGGGTGAGGATGTGAGGATCCACAATTCTCAGAACTCCATGTTTTTCTTTACCTGCTGAACCAATCAGCAGTGGGACAGAGATAGTAGAGAGAGGTGATCAATTTTACATCCTCTTTTTCTGCTCATCCCAAATGTGCTGCCTCTTCAATAGAAAGGAAACCTAGTCTTCCTGGTGGAAAGAACACTGGATTTGGGAACTGGAATACCAGGATTCCAGTCCCAATTGTGCCACTAAATCATTGTGTGCAGTTAGACAAGTCATTTTGCATCCCTCCTTTAGAGGAAGAGTCCTAGGTTTGGATTTAGGAGACCTGGGTCTATTCCCACCTTTGCTAACCTTGTACAAGTCACAGTCTCATTTGGAAACACCACTTTATTTTATACGAGATTAGACTAAATAACCTCAGCAGTTCCTTCCCATCCATTCTGGATTCCACAAACCATATCATAGCCTTAAAGTTTCTTCATTTACTTGTCTCTGTATTTGGTTGTTGAAGTCGTGCCTGAATCTTCCGGACCCTATCTGTGTTTTTTTTTGGCCAAAATACGTGGCATGGTTTGCCATTTTCTTCTCTGGTGCATTTTGCAGATGAGCACATTGAGGCAAACAGGTTGTCACTCACAAAGCTACAGGCCAGATTTTAATGCAAGATGATGAGCCTTCCTGATTCCAGGCCTGGCAGTCTAGCTGTCCCTCTTCATTTGCTAAAGGTGGACAATTGCAGTAATTAGCCCAACCCTCTTCATTTGACAGTTGAGGAAACAGAATTAGGACCTGTCCAGATCAGAATACCTAGGTTTATAGAGGATAGGGGAGAGGGGAATTGTTATAAAAACTGCTTCATAAAGTCTTGCCCAGGGTCACACAGCTAGGAAGTGTTAAGTGTCTGAGGCCAGATTTGAATTTGCATCCTTCTGACTTCAGGGCTGGTGCTCTATCCACCGTGCCATCTAACTGTCCCCCATAGTCTTTTAGAAACTATTTGATTTCAGTTTTTCCACAAAATAGGTTGAGGGGCTTGGTCCTCATACATATGTCCATCTGTTACTTCTTATTACAGACTTAAGATGCAAGGTACTTCTCATGCCCGGGAAGAGGAAGGAAGGAAAGCAAGCTGCCCAGGAGATCTTGGGGCTGGGAGAATGGAAGGCTAATTTGGGAAGCACTAATCTCCTGGCAGGCAGAACAGAGACCACAAACCCTAGTTATAGGTGTTGGCTCAGATTCAACATTTTTTTGTTTGCCAACAAAGGAGGTTGTGATACCAAGGGGTATCCCTGACCATTGTGGCGCCATGTGTCCGTCTTGAGGACTGATCACATTCTCCATCCAGCATCTGACCCATCAACTTTGATGACCACACCCATTTTAGATGGCTATTCCTATCAGACAAGATCCTGGAGCACAGCCACCCAGTCTTCATCATTAGTGCTCCAATGACCTTCAGTACTAACCTACTAATAGGAGGGGCTTTCTGAGTTTCTCGCATCTTTTCAAGACAGCTGGGTGTGCACTTGGTACAGCCTCAGAGTTGGATGTGGGTTTCTTCAGCCTGATTGGGACTTCTGTTCTAACTAGCTGAGATATGTGGCTCAGAGGTGGTTGAATCAGCATCCTAAGGTGACTTTAGAGAAGCTGCTTAAAGATAAACGCACAAAAGGTGCTAAAGTGAGAGTTGCTGGAAATCAGAGATCCTGCCTCCCCAATCACTGCTGCCTACAGGACTTTCAAGGTTATGAGGGATAGACTTTGCTTCTAAAGTGGAGAAACATTTAGCCTGGAACACAATTTCATTTCAGGGGATCACAGTGGTGATAGGGCCCAGTGGCTAGCTATAGTATAAACTATATGTGAATAAGGATTCAGTTCACAATATTTCTGATTTAATAGCCAACCAGTCTTTACCTGAATATTTCCATTGAGGGCAGTAATCATGTTGCCGTAAGCCTTCTTTCCCTAGATTAAACATCCCTAGTTCCCTTGATTTCCAAAGCATCAGAGGTCCTTCAGTACCCCTATTACCTTCCTCCAGATTACTGATGTCATTCCTAAATTAGGATGCCCAGAAGGGAATACTCAATACTTATTAAGCACCTATGTGCCAAATTGCCATCTTACTGTACTGTGCAGCTGCAAATCTGTGATGCTTAGTCTTCTGAATCCTGTTATCAGATGTGTTAGCTATCCCTACTAGTTTCCTGTCATTTTTCTAATGAATATATTCCTTATTCCTTTAACCAATAAAATGCATAGCATCAAGCTCAGATTTCTTGGGAATTCCACTAGAGAATTATCTTTCAAACCATTTTGAATACCACATTCCAAAAAAGGTATTCAGGAAAAAAGTGATCAACAAAAACCAGAATTTGTGTCACATCCTTCTTCCTGTCAGTGTAGTTTTGGAGGAGACCTTGAGTGCAGCCCAGAATTAGTAGGAATAGTCATTCTATAAGAAGTCTCCAATCTGGGTGGAAAGAAACAAGGATAGCAGGGAATTATGACTGCAGAGAGGATTGAGGGACGAAGGTAATCATCTTATGGGGCATGGCATGGAGCAAGTGATGAGCTGATGATTTAAAAAAAAAAAATTCTTGCCTTGATCACAAATAACAGGCAGTTTAGTGTATTATCCAGTACTAGTTTAGTAATTCCCCAGATTTCTCCCACTACTCCCCCCCCCCCATTCTTCCTACCCACGGGTTTTACTTCAATTCAAATGGCCCTGTGGTAAACCTTGAAAAAACAAAAATGAAAAAAATTGCAGTTCTTACCTTCAGGGAGATTACAATTAAAAAAAGAGAGATATGACTTTTACACTAAGTAGCAGAGTATAATAAAAGCAATGAACTGATTCAGACCAAAGACTTAAGTTTGAGGAGGAAGATGGAATTTTCAGGTGGGGATATGTGATTTCCCTTCAGATTTTAGGCCCTAAGGAAACTGGCTCTCTTCTGGTTAGAAGGGGAATGCCCTGAGCCCAACATCTGTAACTCCAAACTCCAAAGGAAAAGGGGAGACAGCTGAGAAACAGGCCAAAACAACTTGGCTCAATGGTTAGTAGAAGTTTCAGCCTTTCCATTTTCTTGCCCAGATTCAGGGGTTCTCCCTCACTTTTTGACGTGAGAGACCTCTTTCACTTGGGTCAAATTCCTAGTTGACAACAGCAATAAATACACTCAGAGGACTGGATCAATTTGTGAACATTTTATTTGTGTTTTGAGATTACAGAATAGTTATTGCTGATCTAATACAATCACTGAGACATGAAGATTTCCAACAGTCTTTTGGAATGGTAGATCCTCAAAGATTTTATTTCCTTTTAGTAGAATGACAAGAATTAGATGATTATTTTATGTGATATATATGTCTATATACGTATATATATATTGAGTTCAGAAGTGAATGACTTGTCCACATATAATTTGCTGGTGTTGCCTATTTTCCGTTCCTAATTTTTTAATTAAAAAGCTTTATGCAACAATGCATTTTGATTTCTTTTTAAAAATCACGACAGAGTTTAATGCTGAGACAACCATAGGAGCATAGCAGCAATTCTGGATCTGTTGAGAAAGAAGCCAGCAGCAGAAAAAGCTTTATAGGAGAGCATGGCTATGGGGAGCTGTGCTCAGAAGTGGGAGAGAAGGGGGGACATTCAGTTTTATTTTTTATTTAAAAAAAATATATAAATATCTACATAGAAGTTAAAATAAGGACTAAGAATCAACAAATTCAATGATAAGAACAGCACCTCCGACATGCTGGAGCCAGACAGAATAAGTAGCCCTTTCCTCTGTTCCCAGATAATTGGGCTGTGTACATTAATCTGATAGGTCCCAAACTCAAAGTGGACAAGGAAAGATACTCCCACGTGTGTGAAACTAAGGGTACCTAATTCCTGGTTCTGGTCTGGAGATCATAGGCGCGGGTTCCAGGAGAAGTGAAGATAGGTTATCTAGAATTCAGACTACTCTGGGTGACAGCACTGGCCACTAACCCTGGGAATCTAGGGTGCCACCTTCATCTAAACTTATATAAGACAAGGGGTTCTTTAACAAACTGAGCAGTCCACAATCTGTAACTTCCAGGTACTGGGCTCCAAACAGAACCAGGCCCTGGAGAACAGTAGGCTGGGGCCTCTGACTTCAGGGAATGTCAGAGTCCAAGGTACCTGACTGATGGACCCTGCTGTATGGGAGACTGGGGAACCAATAAGTGCCCATGAAACACAGCACTGAGTAGGAGAGGAGGATAGAGTGGAACAGGACAGAAGGAACTGTCTGCTGAAGAATCTAGACATCGATGATCTTCCTTAGAGTGAAGTATAATACGGTTCAGAGGGGATACCCTCAAATACCAAAAGCTTAAATGGGATTTCTCCATCGATTGCCAATAGTTCTCTAGAGGACTGGGGTTTGTGGATTAGAGCCTAGCAAATAGTATTCACTGAGTGGAATGGTCACCTAAGCCCCTCCTCTCTATATCCCCAAAAGTAAGGTCACTTCCAGGCTGGCCCTGAGGGTAAAAGATGAAGACTAGGTAAGGCCTGAAGGGGTGGGGTAGGATAAGAGAATTTAGTGTAGCTCTGGAAGACCTGGCCTAGGTCAAAGCTATCCTGAAAGACTAGAAGTAGTCCAAATGATATTCTAAAATCAAATGGTTTATGGTAGCTTTCAGGTAGGTCTGAAGTTCCCAAGTGGTCAGAGATGGCTAGGGCTGCCCTAGATCCAACCTAACATTAACATCAATCCCTGGAATCTACTTGATCTCTTTGGGTTCCTTCAGACCAACCAGACCCTTGCAAGAGCTGGCCCAGTCCAACCCAGTACCAGCACCAGGCACTTCCAGGGAAGAACCAAAGCTGAATACACCGGGGGTAATGAGCTACAGTCTCAGGACACTGATCTTAACAAATTTTACGGGATATTAGAGTTTCCTCAGAAATCACCCCAAAATGATGGACAACAGAGGATTCTTAGACAGGAGTGAGGACTGGGAGTGGGAAAAGAAAAGGAAGAAGCCGAGTAGAGAGATTTCAGCAGAGAAGAGAGGACACAAGTCAGACAGCAGAGAAACTGGATCGTGGCTCTATCACTGACAATGACCACAGGGATAAATGTTTGATGAAGTAGAACTAATCAAGCTAGCTGTGATCCTCCGGACATATAAGCCCAGTGATACTTATAAAATGGCTCAGCCATTTAATCAAACTGGAAACCCCCCAGAAAGCAGGAATTCTTAGCCAGTTTAGAAGGTGCCCCAAATTTGCTAAGCTGCAGGCCAGGAGCCTGTTCCATTACTCAACTCCAAACATACTTGAGCTGCCTGAGGAATATTTGCATATTCTTTCTTTGCTCAATCTCACAGGCAATTCTGGGCAGCAAAAGGAAAATGGGGAGAAACTGAGTCTTAGAAATTCTCCTCCAAGATTATTCCAATTTTGCCTAGAGGGGCTTTTTGAGGCACTATCCAGTCATATGGCATAAAAAAAAAAAGTGATAGACCTCATGGATTTGGTTCCCACTTCCTGAGCAAAGCTTTGGTTGAACTGGAAAACTGTCTTTAAAAAAAAAAAAAAAAAAAAAAATCCAAGTAATACCAGAGCTGCTGAGAAAGTCATAGAGGCACAGTCTTCTGAGAATCAATGTCCAAATGGCCATAAACATAAAAGGAGGACTCTTAGATAAGGAAGGGACCCCCAGTAGAGGCAGGTATAGCTGAATTTTTGTGGGGTTCACTGAAGCTGTCACCCTTTCCCCTCAATAGCTTTGTCAGAGAAGGCAGTGATAGTGCTGGCCAAGGCTGAGGCTCTGGGGCCATGATGACTGAGTGGTTTTCCAGAGGCCTCCCCTAGGGAAGGATGAGAGGGTACTGAAGATCTGTCACAACCCCCCCCCCAAAAAAAAGTCTTAGGGGACAAAGATTCAGGAATCCCTGAATGGTAAAGGTACCTTGGACAACAGACACACAGCTGTGACAAAAACTCAAAAACTAATGGAGAATGATGCAGAAGATGCAGGGGGTGGGTGGAGGGGCGGCTCCCCACTCCCTTTCTTCCTTCCTCCCAGTCCATCCTCTGTGGCTCTCACAGCCTCAGGGCAGTAACCACACCATGGGCTGAGGCTGAGGGCACAGGATTCTAGTTTTTAATAAATAAATACTCTAACACATGGTCTATGGGATGAGCATGGCGGGCGGCTCTGACCAGGGAAGCAGCTTGATGGGTTTTGTCCTGTACAGTAGAGGAGAAAAGAATTGGGGTCCTGTTCCTTAAAAATGTTGTCTGGCTTCAATTACAGGAACTTAATATCTAGAGGGAAAAAGAAACCAGAGAAGGTGAGGCTGCCAGGTAGTGGGAGCAACTGCCAACCTGAAGAGATAGGGAAGCAGAAACTCGGACCGAAATGATGTAAAGGGCTTCTCCCAAGGGGCCCAGATTTCATCTTGGGGAAGGGATACCAGACCCTTTGTCCCAGCAGAAGAAACAACCCAGTCTCTTCTACATAGAGAAATGGAGGGAAGGGGACAGAGAACTTAATGCTAGGGGCAGGTTCTCCCCACAAGATGGCCCTGGACATACATGACACAGGTATCCCCCCTTTCCAGGGACAGCCCTGACCATACATGACACAGGTGCCCCCCATTAGGGCTGTCTAGTAGAGGAAGTTAAGTTCTGCCTCTTCCTCGCCTACCCAGGGGCTTCCCAAAGGCCTCCCCATGCCCCAGAAGTCCAAGTCACCTGTAGTAGTTAGGTTTGAAGGGTCCATTCTTGTTGAGACCCAGGTACTTGGCCTGCTCATCTGTCAGCTCTGTCAGGTGTGCGTCAAAGGTGGGCAGGTGAAGACTTGCCACATACTCATCTGGAATAAGCCCCAGAATCAAAGTGTAAGTTTGGGCTTCTGCACCCTAGCCACCCTTTCCAACCCAATTCTAGGGGTATGAATACTATAGCTTCCAGGACTGGTCTAATCCCCTCCTTACCCTTGACCCTTTTCCAGCTTCCTTGATTATTTCTTAGACATTTTCAGGCTCACCTCAGCCTCCAATGCTACTAGTGAAGATCTTTGTTCCCCAAACTGATGGAGCCAGCTATGGGGAGGTGCTGACATCTAGAGAAGTGGAGGAGGTTGAAGAACTAAGACAGGGAGAGAGGCAAGGAGCTTGAGGAGCCTGAGAACCAATGTCAGTCCTGCCCTGGGCTCAATGCACAGGTGGCACTGTGGGTCTGTTTCCCCTTTTGTTATATCAAGGAAAGCTGGGGGGTGGGGTGGGAGGGTGAAGCATTGAAAGGATTTGGTGACTGCCAGCCACTCTGGGTGAAGAAGGCAAAGCAGGGGTGATCCTCTGAGTGTCACTTGGCACCTCCTTT
Organism: Myrmecobius fasciatus; assembly: GCA_023553655.1. Taxonomy (NCBI): domain Eukaryota; kingdom Metazoa; phylum Chordata; class Mammalia; order Dasyuromorphia; family Myrmecobiidae; genus Myrmecobius; species Myrmecobius fasciatus. The sequence continues at coordinate 102,620 of JAJPUD010000670.1, forward strand.
TCTTCTTTAAGGCTGTGCCAATACCTTACCCTCTCCTCTGCTAGTATCCCAGAGGTGCCCACCGGGGAGGCCTGCTTGGCTTCAGCTCTCCTTCCTCTCCAGAGAGCTAGGCTATGTCCTGGAGCCAGCCATAAGGGCTGGTACTCCCAGCTCTGGCCTCTTTCTGGTTAGATGAGGAGTTTGTCTCAGAACAGAATGATAGAGAAGGAGCAACTAGCCAAAGGCGAGAGGCTGAGATTTAGAACAGTGAGAGAGAGAGTCAGGATTAGGCAGCCGCTTTTGTTTCCAGAGAGCACTCTGATGGGGAGAGCTCGGGAAGGGTGGATCTAGAGTTAAGAACATTCAGTGAAAATGTAAGGGAGAGAGTAAGCAGGGGAGTGAGCACAGATCTGCTACATGCAATTTGCTCTGCATTCCCTGGAAGGGAAGAGGCTCTCTCTGTGGATCATGTTGTAAATGGGGCAGGCTCTGAGAAAAGGAAGACAGAAGGGCCTAGTGGGTCACAGGCTTATAAAAAGTTGGGACGCGATTAAATGAATGAACAACAATGTGGTAAGTCCTCGTTCCCCCCCAACTTAGGGGGTTGATACTAGGAAAGAATGGGGAATATTCCTGAATTACATGGTTTTCTGAACTCTTCCTAGTTCAAATTTGAAGGAAACAATCCAGAAGACAGAGTATGTAAGATGATATAGGTCATGAAGCATGCCAGAGCTGGAAGAGACTCCAAAGGCTACAAATTCAAAACCATCATTTTTCAGTTAAGGAAACTGAAGTAGAATGAAGTTAAGTGGCTTGGCTAGGGTCACATAGTAGGTGTCTAAGGTTGGATTTGAACCTTGGTTTTCCAGACTCCAAGCCGTATTCACACACACGTATATAAACAAATTATATACACACACCTCCATCTATGTATATAAAATACACATATACACTTCCACATGTATGTATATATATACACATACATAATTATTTTACTATATCATTGGCTTCTTTTGCAATTCTATATATTTTGTGTTAGAATAGAAATTGGAATAGATTCCGAAGATTAACTGGCAAGATCCTGAGGTCCTCCCTCAAGTTGAATGGCTGAACATTCAGGCTCCACTGCAAAGAGCACAGCTTATGGGCTGGCTGGGTTGTTTGAATGCCAAATGTCCATTTGCTTAAATGACTACTTTATGGAGAACTCAAACAAAGCAAGCATTTACACACTGGTTACTCTCAAGGTCTCTCTGAAGAACTTTGGAATCATTTGTGAGATATGGGAGATACAGGTAGGACTGCCTGCATGGTAGGTCCCTTTCTCTCCAAATAAGGTAAAACAGACTTGCAAGAGTTCAGAAGAAAGGTGTGATGTACAAATTTATAATTATTTTCGTTCCAATGTTAATTGGGGCTAATTGTGCCACACCTTTGGTGGAGCCTTCTGAGTTCATATTGGTCTGATCAGTCATAATGAGGCATATATTGTATGTATCTTGACCCCAATATAGTGATGTCACTTTGATCCTTTCAGAACAAGGAGGACAACAATTAATGCATTTTATTCTGCATGATAAAAGAAAATTTGGAGACAGAATCCATAGGTTTTACTAGACTGTCAAAAAGTTTCAATGATATGCAAAAAGGTCAAAAACCCTTGGATGATGTCAGAAATAAGTCCCTGATGTTTTGAAGGATGCAGTTTTATGTAGGAGATACTTTTCTCATCAGGATTCAGGGGGAGGGGGAAGGAAAGAGAAGCATGAAAAAGCCATTGTGGTCATTGTAAGGGAGCAATTGTTGGGAGCAATGAGTGTTAGTTTGGAGAAGCAACAGTCTGGGAACAGGAAGAAAATAAAGGAGTGATTGCAGGTGGTAACTTGGCAGGAGAGGGAATGAATGGAGTGTGGAGGCAGTGGTTGGCCAATATAGTTGGGAGGCAAGAAGTGATGAAGGATGGGTGAATGCTGCAGGAGTTTTGCTGTGTTCTGGGACCTAGTGCCTACATGTGTTAGGGGTCATTGTGTTAGAAAAACTCTGACCGATCTAGCTTTTCCAAGGGAAGAAAATGGGCTCAAAGAAATCAAGGGCATTAATCTCCAGCAATAACTGTGTGATTGATGCATCCCTAACTTTTGATACCTTGGGGAAGTCCTACTGGCCATACAATGATTATCTATTTGTCTATATCTATCTATCTATCTATCTATCTATCTATCTATCTATCTATCTAT
>JAJPUD010000670.1:104848-179031 GCA_023553655.1 Myrmecobius fasciatus
ATCTATCTATCTATCTATCTATCTATCTATCTATCTATCTATCTATCCTTATATGTATCTAAATCTGTATTTTTATATTTAGTTTGCAGATCTAAGGCTAAGAATCCCTGCTCTTGAACACTAGTGGTGTCCTGTCCTTAGGTAAAATCAGTAAGTAATTATTGACAAAAAAATAGTAGTTAGGGGCAGCTAGGTGGCGCAGTGGACAGAGCACCAGCCCTGAAGTCAGGAGGACCTGAGTTCAAATCTGGTCTCAAACACTTCCTAGCTGTGTGACCCTGGGCAAGTCACTTAACCCCAATTGCCTCAGCAAAAAAAAAAAAAAAAAAAGTAGTTAGCAATTATACAGCACTTTTGAAAAGCACTTCATAAATATTGCCACATTTTATCCTCACAACAACCCTAGGGGGTAGGTACCATTATCTCTATTTTATAAAAGAATAAATTGAGACAGAGATTGAGTGATGCTCCCAGAGTTACAAAGTTATTAAGTTAGCTAAGGCTAGATTTGAATTTTGCTCTTCCTGACTACCCAATCTGTTTAATGGGGGAGACACTGTGTAAGTATTTAAGGTACACAGAAGGCCATGTGCAAAAGACATGGAAAGTACATTTAGAAAGGGAGACATTAGGGGAAGGAGTAATTGGAATGGAGATGCCAAAGGCTTCTTGCAGAAAGTGGGATTTGATGTTGAGGCTTGAAGGAAATCCCAGGAAACTGAGGCCCAGATAAAGAGGGAAAGCATTCCAGAATCTGAATATAGGAGGAGGAAGGCCCTTGAAGCTGGAAGGGAGAGGAATGCATAAAGATTAAATCTTGATTTGAACTTGGATGACACAAATATTCATGAAATATTCTATCTTCAACATGAAGCTTTCCTGATTTTCTCACCATCATCTATGATTGCCAACCCTCCAAATTTTTTCTATTTATTTATGCCATCTAACACTTATTAAGCACTTACTATATACCATATGGCCATCTCCAGTCATCTTGATCTATATCTTGCCACTGGACCCATGTCATGGCATCACTTCCCACAAACCAATACAATAGCTGGACAGGGCTCATCCTTACCCATTTTCTTGGGCAGCAGGTAGACATCCTGTTTATAGCGTCCTTCAGGGGCATTGTAAAGCTCTATCAAAGCCAGAGCCTGGAAATAAAGCAGAGAAAACATAACTCCCTGACAGGCCCCTGGATCCCATTACCTACAATCCAGCAAGAAGAGTATTCTTCCCTCTCCTGGCCTCACCTGAGTGGTGGCAGTGATGGAGAGCACAAATGTAGGCACTGTAGAGCAGCTCAGGTTCAGCAGGCGGCCCTAGGGAGCAATGGAGATGCACAGGGGTGTTACCTGAAACTATACTTTTAAAGAGTAAAGAGAGGAGCAAAACTGCTACCTTCTAGCCATAGAGAAATATTTTGCAACTACCTGGAGCTGAGAGGAAGAGGACACTTGTTTGTAACCTGCCACAACAGTTACCACCCTGCAGGGATAAATACCAGAAAAAACCTGTTTTTTGATTAACTGTTGTTTAGGAGTGCTACTAAATGAAATCTGGGCAGAGAAATGAAAGTAAGAAGACTAGAATTCTGGTCATCCTAGACCAGCTGCCTCTTGGGGCTCCAGAGACTCTGGAAAACTTTTCTTAGAAAGCTGTCTTCCTACCATCTTCCATTGTCCGGGTGAATCTAAGGGAGCCTGACTATTAAAATGGGAGCTTGTAGGGAAGGATGTGCAAAAAATCCCTTCCCCCATCCCACTTTGTTTTCTGGGAAGCCTCAAAACCTTTCTCCTCAATTCTAAGCACTAACAGTCAGGAACAATTTCGATGTTTGCTTTTTGTCTTCAAAATTGCTAGGTGGGTCTTCCTAAGCCAACTAGAAATAAGTCATCAGGCAGGGAGCTGACGTCAAGGCAAAATCCAAGGTACAGATTTAAATACTCTGTACTCCGCACATTTTGTGAAGAAAAGAAGGTAGGCAAAGCCTCTTCACAACCACCTTATTTCAGTTAAGAAGGTAGGATCAAATGAGAATGAACCAAGAGAAAGAGAAGGGTCCCCAAAATTCCCTATTTCCAGATTCCTGAGTCTACAGATTTCAGTGTTTTTTAATTTATTTTTTAAAAGGACAATAACAAAAAACCTATGGAACTCTGGAAAATGAAAATTCAGGGATCCACCATAACATTCTTGGTTATTTCTCTATTTCTTGCCTAGAGTATCCAGAACAAACAGTACTCAAGACATGCTGAAGGAGTAACAGTAAAGCAGCCAGGAGTCTAATGCTAGGGAAAAAAGGTGTCAAGAAAGTAAGAGGGAGAATATCAGCCTGGGAACACAAAGGACAGAGATGAGAATGACACTGAGTTGGACATGGTCCAAGATAATTTTTAGGAAATTTATTAATCTATCAACCAATAAATATCTTAACTAAACTTTCAGCATCCCTATATTGAATAGTGCTAAGGGGGCAGGGGTGAAATAAAAGATCAAGCCAGTGGTTTTCAGAACCTGCCTAGTGTTGCTTTAGTTACAGCCAGGAATATCTCCCCTTCATATTCACTAACATGATTTAAACCTTCTCACATATGACATTACCACTCTGAGAGCATCTTACAAAGTAGCTTTGGTTCTATCCATTAATTCTTTCTATGGTAATAGTTATTATCTGAGTCAACCTCCAGAGTGACATGAGGAGACAGGATAATTGGTGAAAAGTAGGAAATCAAAATAGGTTCTAAACTGTTAACTGAAAAGACTTTTTGCAATTAGAAATACAAGTCATGGTAAAAGTAGTTAAATCTCTGACATAAAAAACTGGCACTATGGAAAGGGAAAGGAAAAGTGGTGGTCCTAGGGAAAACACTCCTTGCTTTAAATTATTTTTGCCTTGGTGAAAGTGGGAAAGAGTTGCAGCTGGGCTCTGATAGGACTATTCCATCCCTAATCTTCCAGGTTTGCTTACCTCTGCCAATAACACTATTCTCTTTCCATCTGGCCAGATTACATGATCAACTTGAGATCTCACCCGCTCCCAGGTCAGTTCTGGGGTACGCAGACTTGCCTGGAACACATGCAGAAAACACACCATTAGCACCATCAGGAATGCAGAGGTTCAAGGTAGGGAAGCATTTCAAATTGCAAGCTGAAGGACGCAACTACCATACCAGACAGGGAGGACTTCTCCCAGGCTGCTTGGGACTATTCTATTTCAGGAGATTAAATTTAGGCCCAGTAAGAGTTCACTGAAGTGCTATAGAATACAAAGAAGAAACCAGAGATATCGTTTCTGCCTCAAGGGAGCTTACAATTTAGGTGAAGACACGGAATGCATGCATACATGGAAAAAGCCCCGAAGGAATACTTTTCAAAATATATGCAAACAAAGGCAAATTAGTATAATACAGCCTGAATACATAAGTTCAAGAAAAAAGTGACTAAACAGGGGTGACATTAGTCAAAGAAAGCAAAGAATCCTCCACATAGTATGCTGTGGCTCATCTTCTGTCCCCATATCCCATTATCCTAGGATCCAATGTTGAAGGAATGATAGGTCCCCCCTAGACTTTTATATAATATACATATATATTTCTGTATGTGTGTATATATATGTTTGCAACACACACATATATTTCATTATCTAAAGTGTAGATGTGAGACTGCCCTTAGAAAAAGTACTTAATACTTAAAGTACTTAAAAGTACTCTGTAACTCATTCTTAATATCCGTATATTTATAGTCAAAGAATGAAGAAAATAAATTTGTTAGCAGAAGCAATCAGTACAAAATCCATTAGCATAGATTCATAATACAATTTTCTTGTTCCAAATGTTCTGAACCATCTTCCTCCTGTAAGACAAAAATGAAAACCACCAAGGGTTCCTGCAGTCAGAATATAAAAGGCCTATCTTAAAAAAAAAAAAAAAAAGTCAGTATTTTGGTTCATTTGGCAGTTGTAAGTTGTACTTTAAGTAAAAGTATATTTAGGATAGCCTAGTGGGGAAAAAAAAAACAAAAACTTGAAACTTATTACCCTGATAAGTTGTATAAAACAACAATGTAAACTGATTTGAAAATAATTCAAATAAATGGATTACTAAAGGGAAATAAAGGTAGTAGCTTAGTGCGTAGAGAGCCAGCCTTGCTCTACTGGCATGTACTGAATGTGATCCTGGGTAAGCCACATAACTTCTCAGCACTTCTGGCAACTCCTTACTGATCAAAATTGCAGGGCAGCTGCTGCCCTACATTGGTAGAAGCCCAATTTTGACCCAAACAAAACAAAAGCAATAGCAAGTTAGAGACAAGTAGGCTACAGCCATGGCCTCTTAGATGACCATGCTCAGCTCTAAGCTTTTCCTTCCTGAATGCTTGCTGATCGATGCCCTGTTGAGAGTTCTGGCATGCCTTAAAAACTCTAGCATTTCATTTGGTTTTATGTTCTGATGTTGCAATTTTAGGGGCTTAAAGCTCCTCACCAGATTTTTATCTTGTCCAGTTCTGTATTTTATAGAAGAACTAGAATGATTCCTGCATAGTCCAATTATCTCCTACAAGGCTGCTCAGCCAGCAGATTCAGAGATACCAGTGCCTCCCAAGTTTTCATAAAAGAATAGTAATTATTTACAGTAGACAAATACTAAAATATAGTGTAAACTTCCAAAAAAAAATAGACTCCAAATGAGCAGATGAGAGAACATTTTAAACCCAATGACATAAGTATTCCTTTCCATTTGGCAGGTATGTTCCTATATGGAAAGATGTATGTTTCAATAGATTATCACAATTTACTGAAAATATCCCTTGAAAATGAAAATTCCTTTGTGATGGTAAATTTATTTTTTTATTTGCAAAACATATGTATGGGTTATTCCTCAACATTAACCCTTACAAAGCTTTCTGTTATAAATTTTTTCCCCGTACTCCCCACCTTTCCCCTAGATGGCAGGATATTCACCACATGTTAATTATGTTAAAGTAGTATTTTAATATAAACATAAACATAATAGTATGTGGCTTATAGTACCACCCCAGCCCTGGTACTGCCAAACATAATGAACAGAGCTATTTTCTTATGGCCAACCTGGGGTCTGTCTGCTAGAGCTAATCATGACTTTGAACCCGAAAAGCCCCAGAGTAAGCAGGTAATTACTGGGTGGAGCAATGTTTGTGCTTATATGCTCTCTCTCTCCTTTATATTTTAACTGGGTCTACAAAGTTGATTCCTCTGCTATACCCCAAAATGAACATTCTTGTTTCTCTGTGGGGACAAGTACTGGAGGGAGCTCTGCCTTATCTGTTAGGGAAAAGCAATAGGGTATTCTCTGGCTATATAAAGAGGAGGAAACATATAGTATTTTAACATAATTAACATGTAGTGAATATCCTGCCATCGAGGGAAGAGGTGGGGAGTTGGGGGGGGGGGAAATTTGTAACAGAAAGCTATGTAAGGGTTAATGTTGAGGAATTACCCACATATTTTACACAAATAAAATTAAAACAAAACAAAACAAAACAAAAAACTTGACAAATCGAACATATGCATACATATTTCAACACTTATTGTTGTGCAAGACAAATCATATCTACAAGAAAGAAAAATCAGATAAAGGAATACAAGCAAACATCAATCGAGAGCATGAAAATGTTATGTTGTAGTCCATATTTCACATCCCTCTCTCTGGGTATATAGGACTTTCTTCACTGAACAATTGGAATTGGTTTGAAACATTTCATTGTTGAAGAGAGCCATGTCCATCAGAATTGATCGTCATATAGTATTGTTGCAGTGTATAATGATCTCCTGGTTCTGCTCATTTCACTCAGCATGTGATATATTTTCTTTGCCAATCTTGTGATGAATAATTTAATTTTCTTGAGTGGAACTCCCTACCAGGAAAGGCATGTTCTGTGAAGATGACCTTTTCCAGCTATATAAAGGTACTGCTATTAAAAGTATATAGTAAAAATAAATTAGTACTGTAGAATAAACTACAAAAGCTTTATGGTTTTGAATGGTGAGTACTGTGTTTCTTCCGAGTGGAATCATCCCCTTGAGGATATAAGCTTCAAAACCTATGGCATAGGGGCAGCTAGGTGGTGCAGCGGATAGAGCACCAGCCCTGAAGTTAGGAGGACCTGAGTTCAAATCTGATCTCAGACACTTAACATTCCCTAGCTGTGACCCTGGGCAAGTCACTTAACCTCAATTGCCTCAGCAAAAAGCAAAAAAACAAAAAAACACCTATGGCATACAGAAGAAATCTAAAACATTATGGAATTATAATTATTCTCAGTCTTTCACAGATTTCTGAGATTATGGAAGTTTTCAAATTTTACATTCTTGATGCCAGTAATATATTAAATAGGTGCCATTTGCTCTCCATAGGTGAAAGAGCTACTATGAAAGCCAAAAAAGTTTCTACTCTTTGGCCTTGAGGGCTCAGAGAAACAAAATTTCTTGGAATGGATTCAATCCATCTTTCTAAATATTTCTCTCTTTTTTAAGCATTCCACCTCTTCCTAAATCATAAACCCTAAATGGTACAAAGTTCTGTGAATTTGCATAAAATATATGTATAAAATGTAAATCTGGCAAAAATGTCATCATGGCCCTAAAACTATGATCAGAACTAAAGTAAGGAATCTCCCTTGTAAGTCAATTACTGGGAAGACACAAAATATGGAAGCTTGTATGTTTCTATTTATTTATTGCTGGTGTTGCCCATAGCCTGGAAAAACCCTCAAAACCAGCAGGTACTTATCCTACCTTTAATTCTAAGAAGCTGTTTACATTCTGGTTTGGGTTTGGGAAAGAAAACTGTATCTGATCGGATGTTTTTTGTCCCCCCCCCACTCCACTCCCCACATATTGGTGGAAACCTTAATAAGCTAAACATAAAGAAAACTTCCAGCAGAGTAAGGCTGTATCAGAAGAATGTATTGCAAAGAACACTGAAAGAAACCTATGATCTAGTCAGCAACTCTGGATAATTCAAAGGTAGTTTTAAGCAGTGATAATAGATGTTATATAAATAGTATGCAAAGCACTTTACATCCATTATCTAATTTGATTTTTACAAAAATGTTATAAAGTAGATACTATGGGTAGATTATTGCCACTTTACAATATAGAAAACTGAGGCTAAGAGACTTGGTCACACAGTTACTAAGTCTGATTCAAATTGAAATTTATGCTGATAACAAGCCCAGCATTTTTTTCCACTAAAGTATGTACCTCTCACTTAGGCTGTCTCAATTTATTCATATTTAAGTATCATTTCAAAGGATTGTTCTGGAATCTTTGTCAGGGTTTCACAGAACTCCTTTCCCCTCACCTGACTAATTTCCTAACAGGATTCAGAGCAAGACCACTCCTTCCTTTTGGGATCTTCTCATCTGAGGAAGAGCTAACTAGAATGATTTAAGAAGGAATTAAAGGCTAGTATGGCATATATACTTCTATGTGTTTCATGGGTCTAGTGGTAGGAGGGAAGATGTGGTGATGAAATTTAATGATCTCACCTTTCAGCAAAGGAATTATGTAGCACACAAAAGGAACTAGCAAGAAAATCAAACCAACTAAATAACTGGAACACGATGGGAGAGCACAGTGGAACTGTACCACTTAGGAACCCCAGAGACAGAAGCAGGGTTTAGAAAAATGTTTTTCCAACTAAGAAGAGTTATACAAAGCAGCCTAAACAAAGAAGATATTATCTAACAGTTAAGGAGGATTCTCAATACATCAATAATTCCTTGCTAAGTAATACTGATATACAATCAGAGTATCCCAATGGTGACGAGAGTTTTTCCTGAGCCAGCTACCCACAGAGAAATACAACTGTGGAAGGAATATGAAATTTGAATTTAAAGCCAAAGTGAAAGCTACAGATTCACTAATTCTAACAAGTTTGGAAATAAGTATATAATATCTTCTAACTCACTATTATGAATAACATAGTGAGACCTAGTGCTATATCTAAGTAAACATAATTAGGATAAATAAATAGTGAAGAAAAAGCATCAGGGTGATGCATTTTCCAAGTCTGATGAAAATGTAATGCAAAAAGTATCAGGGTTATAAATACCCAGAGGCCTAGTTAAGATAGTAAAGAGAAAATGTCCAGAGGGGGACTGAAAAGGTCAAAGAGCTAAAATATCAAGTACTTTCCAAGATCTACATCTATAGGAATGGAAAGTCTCAAGTATGTGATGAGAAAAGGTTCTCAAGTGAATGCTTAAGTTGGGAAGAAACATCGTAATATCAAAAAGCATAAGCTTGGAGGGAAAAAAACTCACTGTAGGAGAGCCAGTCAGGTGATCCCTACTAAGGATGCACAATGACCTTTGTCTCTCCCTTGTTTCAAGTTTTCAGTATCCTCTGTAGCAGCTCTTGGGAGAAGAAAAGAAGTTGATGGGGACCTGTATGTATCTTACCACATCAATCTCAGTATTGGAATGTCCCATGTTACAAACGATACAGCTGTTCTTCATGCGGTCTAAGTGCTCTCTTGTTACCACATTCTTATTACCTTAAAAAGAAATTTAGACAATGAGTAAGATGCATAAAGCTGGCACAACTTCTCCTTATCTCTTCTCTTCTAGCTTTCCCTGAGGTTATAAGACACAGCTATTTTAAAAATATTTGGGTTATTCCCTCCAAGTTGGTATTTCAAAGATCTACTGAGTAATGCATGAAACTCAAAATTTCTATGGCATGTAGTTTTAATACAAGGAAGAAGTTGCAGGGATTAAATCAAGGAAAATTAAGACTGTTCTTGTCTTCCTTCCAAAACTTAAAATTCATCTTTTTTGAGGGGGATTGGGAGCCAATCTGATTAGCTCCTTTCTCTCCCCACTATGAACAACTTTGCCTTAATGCTGCCATGAAGGAAGGGTCACTGATGTAGAATTGGAAGGGACCTCAAAGGGTCTCTCGATTTAAAACTGGGGAACGTGAAATCCAGGGACATCCAAGGCCTTGCCTTAAAGTCACAAAGGTTGTAAACTGTTGAGGTTTGAACACAACTTTTCCTATTTTAGAGTAAGTGCTTTAATATACTGTCTGCCTCCATCACTGGGGCTAATTGAGAAGGAACTCTATGGTAGTGCTTGGAGATGAATTAAGTGAGGATACAAAATGAGGGGGGCAGGTTTAAATTCTGGGCACTCAAAAAGATCCTCTTCTTTTATTGAGGTTATCACTCAAAGAATTTCCTTCATGAACTCTAAAAAGCACCTGAATGTACTTCTCTTTCTGAGACTGTCTAAACTGAAACACTGCAGGGCCAGTTTTTACCAGAGCCACACCTTGGATTAAACCCTCCAGGGAAGCTGGAAAATTAATAAGATACTGATTCTGGGAGACCCTCATCTCTGACTTTTTTTTTTTAACTAAAGCTTTTTATTTGCAAAACATATGTATAGGGGCAGCTAGGTGGCACAGTGGTTAGAGCACCAGCCCTGAAGTCAGGAGGACCTGAGTTCAAATCTGGTCTCAGACACTTCCTAGCTTTGTGACCTTGGGCAAGTCATTTAAACCCAAATGCCTCAGCAAAAAGCAAAAAAAACCCCAAAAAAACCCAAACATATGTATAGGTAATTTTTCAACATTGACCCTTGCAAAGCTTTCTGTTACAAATTTTTACCCTCTAGTCCCCTCCCCTCCCTTCCCCTAGATGACAGGAAGTCCATTACATGCTAATTATGTTATAATACTTGACAAGTTGAATATATGTATACCTATTTCCACACTTATCTTGTTGTGCAAGAAAAATCCTATCTACAAAAAAAAAAATTGAGAAAGGAAACCTAATGCAAGCAAACATCAATAGAGAACATGAAAATGTAATGTTGTGGTTCACATTTCATATCCCTCTCTCTAGATGTATATGGCTTTCTTCACTGAACAATTGGAACTGGTTTGAAACATTTCATTGTTGAAGAGAGCCATGTCCATCAGAATTGATCATCATATAGTATTGCTGTTGCTGTGTATAATGATCTCCTAGTTCTGCTCATTATACTCAGCATCAGTTCATGCAAGTCTCTCCAAGCCTCTCTGAAATCATCCTTCTGGTCATTTCTTACAGAACAATAATATTACATGACACTCATATGCCATAGTTTATTCAGCCATTCTCCAATTGATGGACATCCATTCAGCTTCCAGTTTCTAGGCTTTACAAAAAGAGCTGCCACAAACATTTTTGCACATGTGGGTCCCTTTCCTTCCTTTAAGATCTCTGACATGTATTTTTAAATTTGCCTAGAATATTTTTATTAAGTTTCATTGCTTTTGATTCCTGATATGCTACTTCACCCTACCCATTTCTGTTGTCACAATCCTACCTGTACAAGTGATGACAATGTCCACCTGCCGGATGACCTCATTCAGTTTGACAAGTCGAAATCCATCCATGCTTAATCCAAGAGGACAGGAATGGAAAGAGAAAAGAGAGACACTAAATGCACAGAAATTCAAAAGTTAATGCAAAGTCTCCCTACTCGGTCTTCTTGCTATACCTGGATTATTCCTAATACTGAGAATAATATCTTCTCATTATACATAATATTTTTTAAAAAGCTCTCCAAATAGCAAGGAACCAAGAGTTGATTTCAAGAATTTCAAGAATTAGGGTGGTAGACAGATACTGATCTTCATTCTATTTTAGTGTGGTGTTGGTCCTATAATTCATGTTATAATAATATAAAAGTAGTAAGTCCTTTCATATGGTTGAGCCTTGACTTATAGAAACCAAAATGATTTACAGCCTATTCCTCTGCTCCAGATGCCTCCACTTAGACAAGAACACTGTAAAGACAAACAAATCTTAAAGACTTTAAAACTCTGACAATATAATGACCAACTACAATTTCAGAGGATTCATGATAAAATATGCTACCTATCCTTTGTTAAAGAGCTAATGGACTGAGTGCAAACTTAGGCTTTTTTTTTTTAAATATAGACAATGCAAGAATTTATTTTGCTTGATTATACGTGTTTGTAGCATGGGTTGTTTTGTTTGTTTTTGTTTTGCCTCAATTGGGAAAAAGGCTAAAAAGTTGCAAGGGAGAAAATGTGGATCTTTGTAAAAATAAATTAAAATTATTTTACACACACACAGAGAGAGAGAGAGAGAGAGAGAGAGAGAGAGAGAGAGAGAGAGAGAGCGAGAGAGCGAGAGAGCAGGACTCTCAAAAAGGACTGCTCAAAAAGCTAGGGCTGAACATGAGAAGGAAAATGGTTTTTTATGTCCTGGGTCTGAGTAATCTGTTCTCTGTTCTATTTCTACAGGAATTCTACATTTTAGCTTAGACTTTCAATGCTATAATCATCATATGGTTGAACAGATTAGCCCAGGAAATGCCACATGTAATCTTTTTTTTTTTTTAATTTAAACTTTCAACCTTAAATATAACCATTTATTTAGCAATAAGGGAAAAGAAAAAAAATAACATCACAAAACTCATGAATTAAAACAAATGTAAGAATAATAAATACAATTCACCCATAAACCTGCGCCACACTCTCATACCAATGAACTCACTTATGGTGGATAGCGGGCACACTCTTAAGAGAAACTTGGTAGAGAAGCACCACGCATCACCTTAAAGGTTACTAAATTTTGTTAGTCAGGGACTAAGAAACATGGCTACTAAAGAAAATTTCTTTCTTAATCCTAGTTAGATCAAAGCCATGTGATTTGGGGGAAAGGGAGAGAAGTTGAGAGGTGACTCTTTCTCAATGCTTACCAGGCCTGCAGGGCACAGATGGGGTCAATCTCAGTCACATACACTATGGAACCCATGGCCTTCAGGGCTGCACAGCACCCCTTCCCCACCTAAAGAGAAGTGAAAAGAAAATCACTCACAGAGGTAGTTTCTAAAAATCTTGGCAAGATGCTGGAAGCCCTCTATGACCACCCCTAGGAATGTCACTGAAAAGATCCGTGCTTGGGGGAGGAAAAAGAAAACAAAGAGATGAATGCTGCTTCACAAACACCTCTGCAGCCTCTTGCCTCACACATTCACATATACAAAACCACCCCCACACACAGGAACTGCATTCAAACACAAGCTAAAAGAACATCACAAACAGTGGGACAAGAACAAAGTCAGGAAATCAAGATGAGAGAAGATGGTAAATTGAAAAGAGAAAAAAAATTGACAAACTGTATTCTAATTAGATGGCCTTCAAAATAACATTCCATAGTTAAAGATGGGAATGGAGGAATTCTCTGACCCACATCTAGACCTTCCCTAATGTGTGCGATCTAGACAAGTGTTTAGATGAATACATTTAATCACCATTTCTATGAAAGACTAAACGTTACCTCTCCATAGCCACAGACTACCACTTGCTTCCCACCAAACATCATGTCTGTTGTCCTTTTAAGCCTGGGGGAGGGAAAAAATACCAATTAGGTATTAGAACAACTTGCTGCCTACCTAATATTTCCCTCTATGCCAGACAGCATCATCTTAATTTGCACTGTAATTCTTCTTTGTAAAATTCAGAAAAGAAATCAAGTTTTGAACACCTCCAGAAAAAAAAAATTATTTAAAGTCTCAGAGACATGTCCCATTAAAAACTTATCTGAGGTATAAAACGATGAAGAGGATTACATCAGAGAAACAAGGGAAAACTGAAGAAGAGTGAAGTGAGTAGAACTAGGAGAATAATTTGCACAATTAATAAATAACAATGTAAAGACAAACAGCTTTGAGAGATTTGAGAACTCTGTTCAATTCAATGACCAAATCCAATTCCAAAAGACTAATGACACCATACTCTTTCTCCTGACAGAAAGGCAATGGATTCAGGGTACAGACAGACATTTTAAAAATATGGCCAATGCAGAAATTTGTTTTGTTTACCAATGCATATTTCATAGAGCTTTGTTTTTCTTGCTTCTCAATGAGGGAGGGAAACAAATAAGCATTTACATAGCACCTACTATGCTAAGCACTGTATATACTATAATCTCATTTGATAGGAAAGGGGAGAAGTCATGCCTTTATTTTACAGCATTTAACATAAATGCCCTGTATCTTGTGGACATTAATTAAGTGCACAGGATAAGAACTGATGTCACAATAAAGAGAAATTAGTTGGTTCTGTGACACTATTCATGTAAGAACATGGTGGTTCTCAGTACTAGTTATCAGCAAGCAAAATTTAAAAATCACACTGATGAGCTTCTCTCTCTGAGTCTTCTTAAGCTACAAGTAATGCCAAACCTTTCTTTCTCAATCAGATGTTGTTGATCCCACTGCAGAACCCCCCCAAAACACTAAAAGGTGGGGTAGGAGAAACAATACCATTGGAATCTTGGAGCCTGACTGGCACCCAGCTCTCAACAGACTTTGCCTGTTCAGTGCAGGCCTTGTGATTTTACAGAGTCAATGTCTCAAGGTCAGAGGAAAAGGCAACTGAGGTCAGGAAGAGCTTCCCTGAAAGGTGACACTTGCTGTGTGAGGTCTTCTAGCTTATCTTATCCTTGGGTCCTCTATAATAGTACCCAGTTTATGGTTTACTTTTTAACTGAAAAACCATGTCAGGCCTCTTTGCAGCTATGGGAGGCAAATCCTCACACATACTCAAATGTTCCAAAACCTCAGCTGGCACCGGGCACTGGCATCCTTTGACCACCTTAAAGAGGATCATTTCTGGAATGCTTTAGATACAAACGCAGTTACTATAGGGTTCCTTTCATGGAACCCATGGCCAATGCGTAGCCCTAGGTCTTAAAGTTCTTCCTTCTCACTTGGGCTGTACCCTGGAGCACACAACTTTTTAGTCTTATCTTTTTATTGTCTGTACAAATTTTCTTTAGAAAAACTTCCCTTTTCAGCAGCAAAATCTTCTCTACTCAGTGTCTTACTTGTGACAGATAAATTCCCTACTAAGCACCTAAATGACAGCTATTACCATTAAGCAATCTATAAGCCTAGCCTTGGGCTCAGCAATCTCTCAATTAATTTGATCAATACAAGCAAACAAGAAGTAATGAAGACTACATAACAGCACTGGTATTCAATAATCACATCACCAGAAACACTTTGAAGCAACATGTTACCCTTAAGCTCTATGTAACTAAGTTTTCAGAACTCACTGCTAAGGGTCTGGAAGGTAAAGAAAGCTTGGTAGATGCTTGCTTATTGGGTATGCAGTTCATTTGTCCATTCTTCCCTTTTCCACCAACTGTGTGACATCCCAACACAGATATGTTGGAAACCATCTGGCAAAAACAATTTTCTAAATCAAACAACACTAAGTAACAATTTAAAAGCATCATATAGGGCATCAACAAACTTCCTTGCTAAATTTAGGTGAGAGAGTCAGGAAGCAGGGGTAAGAAAAGAAGGAAAAAAAAGAGTCATAGGAGTATCTATATGAATTCTTCTAGATGGTCAACCTTTGTCATTCTAATACTTTATTTCCTTCAAATTTTATTCAATATGAAGAAATCTATAGTTTCCATTAGAGATGCTGACTATATCCATAACCAAATCAGTTCTAAATTGAATTCTGTTGTTGACTCAACATCAGGGAGAGTAGCATTTGATCTGTATCTGTCTTTGTCACCTTTATCCCATGTAAATCAGGCAGGCTGCTCACCAAGGCAAGCCAAAACAGTTTCTTCAAAGCACAGCAGGCACAATCTCAAGGGCCAGGTGAAAATATTCTAAAGGTACTGCACTCCCTTACTGATAAGGTATTAATACAAACATCTCTATGCAGACTGATAGAAATCTCAGAGCCTGGAAACATCCAGGACTACACAGCATGGCCTTCACAACATGGAAGTTGGGCACATTCTCCTCTGCCAACTCAGGGGGCTTTGGCATATGGACACCATTCTTGGCTGGTACTATTTCTCCCTCCTTAAAAAAAGAGTTTGTAGGTGGCAACTTGGTTCTTCCATCTCAACATCTTGGCTGCTGTTGCTACAGATACAGCTAAGGCTAGAAAGCCATAATACTTTAAAATTGCCACTGAAAATTACTCTTCATCCAGTGAAAGTTGCCAGGTAGCCACAGATGACAGCTATATGATCATGAAGAGCTAGTTTAAGAGCTAAAAGCACTTGCTATTATAGCTTTCTAGCAAAAAGACTGCTTCCTCAGACTGGCTTCAGTCACTGACTTCACAGAAAGTGGGAGTGCCAACTACTGAGCAATGAACCAGACTGGTTTTCTAAATAACACATAACTTTAGTAATCACAAATTTTAGTTATTAAATGCTGGGCACAAAGTCCTTACAATCTCAGAGCCATTACTGGCCAATTGAAGCATTCCCTAGAGATGTTTGTGACATACCCATCAAGAATGGACTCCCGACAGCAGTAGAGATTGTCAAACTTCTGTTTGGTGACTGAGTCATTGACATTCATGGCTGGCACACACAGCTTCCCAGCCTTGGATAACTGGTACAGCCTGTGAGGGAGAGGGAGAGAAAGAGACAGGAACATGAGTTGCTGAGACAGACACTGCCCTGGGCTCAATCCTGAAGGAGTCCCACTTTGGGCTTTTTTGCTTCGCTTATTGCTCTCTCCTACCAACACTCCACCACTACTCCTCATGGACAGGGAAGATGTCTTAGTCATTTGTGTATGTGCTCCAGTATCTGACACAGAGTTTTACAACAAACATTTAATGAATGAGGCAATTCATAACCAGAAGACGAAAGTGAACTAGAAACTTATTCAAGATAACAAAATGAATCAAAAAGAAAAAAGATTTCCATTTCCAAAACAATATATCATCCCTAGGACTATACTGTCCTTTTTACTAGCATGGAGTGATTTTGACTTTTATAGGCTCTAAAAAATGGGGATTTTTTGATAAGCTGTAGTACCACTTTAAAGTCATTATTCTACAGCTTTTGTTTCAGATTCTGCTCTTTATAACTGAAATACAATGAGCAGAAGAGACCCCAAGGTCACTTTAAGAGTTAGTGGTCTTTTGAGAAATAAGAAACAGTATTTAAGCTTAAATAGAAGATTATCTCAGAGGGAAGACTATAATAATAGGTAAAGGGCCTGGAAATGGTTCTTGCAAAAAGTAGGGTTTGAGCAGAGTCTTGAGATAACAGTGCTCTTAACAATAACAGGAACATTAGGAAGAGGGGACAGTTTAAAGGAAAAGATTAGCTCTAAAGGTAAAATAAAAATAAAAAGTTTTTATTTAAAAAATCAAATTATGTTCCAATTTCCAGCAAGGGACGGAGAGCTTATATTTATGTCATATTTTATGACTTAGAAAGTGCTTTCTTCACAATAATCTTGTAAGGTAAGTACTCTACTTTTCCAATGGGGAAACTGTAGCTTACTGAAATTCAAAAATTTGCCTAAAGTTACAAACACATATATGAGAGACCTAGGACTTGAACTAGGGTATTCTAACCCACAATATTCTTCCCATTATAGCACACTATCTTGGTTAAAAAAAAAAAGATGAATCTAGGCCATATAAAGCAAATGTTTCCATGATGTTTCTTACCTGTGAACTCCTGTAACACTCTCTTCTACTATACCCTTGATTTTCTTAAACATGTTGGGATACTTCTTATAAATCCAATGGGTTAGGTCTCCTCCATCATCCAGGATCTACAATAATAAGAACTGTAATAATTATACTATTCAGTTTGTTGACAGACTTATGGTTATACTTGCTCCTCTGGGTCTCATTCTAGAACCTGACTTATTTACTAATTGACTTTCCAATTCTTCGGATTTATTACAAAAATTATCCTAAACATGTGTAATCAATGGCTTTCAGTCAATGCTAAAAATATGCAAGAAAAAAAAACTAATTATACTAGAATGAATTTATGAATGGTATAATGGATTAGAGTTATATTTCTCACAGCAAAATGACTTTCCCATGTGGTATTCTCTATACATCAAGACCAAGTCAAAAGTACAAATGATAAATTTCTTGCACTCAAAAAGGTTAGACCAAAAATGATTAATTGGGAGTTGACATGCAAGGTAAGTCAAGATCTACAATGAAGGCACTTAGCTGAATTTAAAGAGTTTAAATCACCTGGGCACTAGAAGTGACCAATGTGATTGTGTCAATGTTAGTGATATTTGAAAGTATATAGAATGCAAGAGTAAATATTCTGAATTTCTGGGGGGGGGATGGGGAAGTATACAAGCAAACAACAGATCAGCTGAGTTTGGTTTCAATTCCTGAGAAAACTGTAAAATGTATTGCTAAAGAGATGGTTGGTGAACATCTAAAACAGAAATGATTTCCTCTAGAATAGGTGATATGAGACAAATCTTATTTCTTTTTTTTCCTAACAAAGTTAATACACCAATAGATGAGAATGATATTAGATATAATTTACTTAAGTTTTTTTTTAAATTTTAAAGTTTTGTTATTCTGAATTTGACAAGACACTAGCAAAACTTTCCTATTACTAATGAGAATAGTGAACAAATGGAAACACTGGATTACAGATTCCTACCTTTTCCCTCCGATTTTCATATTTCCTTGAAGTCACAGAAGATAGCTGCCTTCCTTAATCATTAATGAATATAACCAATGAGAACTGAATATATTATTTTGGTTATAAAAATCTTTTTATAAAAATCTCCAAGATGGCAGAAACCAAGAAAAACCACTAGACCTTGATAGAGCTCAAAGCATCAGATGTGAGGCCACACTTTCTTGGAGCAAAGCCTTCCCTGAAATTATCTTATTCTTCTTCAATTAACCATAGGAATTTCTTTTGGTTAAATTCCTTATTAGTATATGGTCAGAACAAGATGATTTCAGAGAGGCCTGGAGAGGTCTACATGAAATGATGCTAAGTGAAATGAGCAGAACCAGGAGATCATTATACACAGCAACAAGACTATAAGATTCTGATGGACATGATTCTCTTCAACAATAAGGTGATTCAAATCAGTTGTTATTGTTCAACGATGAAGATAGTCATATACATCCAGAGAGAGGCCTATGGGAACTGAGTGTGGAGTACAACACAGCATTTTAATGCTTTCTGTGAATGTTTGCTTGCATTTTGTTTTTCTTCTTAGGTTGTTTTTTTTTCCTCTTTCTCTTTCTCTTCCTAGATCTGATTTTTCTTGTGCAGTAAGATAACTGTATAGATATGTATACATATATTGGATTTGTCATATAATTTAACATATTTAACATGTATTAGACTACCTGTCATCTAGTGGTGGGGGGAAGGAGGGGAAAAATTTGGAACCAAAAATTTTTTTTTGCAAAGGTCAATGTAGAAAAATCACTCATATGTTCTCTAAATAAAAAGCTTTAATTAATTTTAAAAAACTAATATATGGTCAGCTAAAATTTCCAAGGTATTCACCCCAGGGCTTCTAAACTAGCAAAAATTACCTCTCTACTTGGTACAATGAGACAAGAACAAAGATAATGTCATGCTGCCCCTAGGAGGAAGATGAGAAAGAGTAATCTCCCAATATACATACTGCATTGTGCTATCTCTGTAGTCTCTGTTCCACTGATTCTGAACATAATATTCTCTGTACTATGAGGCAGTTCAAAATGCAGGCACAAAGCATAGAGAACTAGGCCTGGAGTTCCAGCTTTTAAATATTCACCAGCTGTGTGACCATAGCTAAGTCACTGAAACCTGTTCTCCCTCAGTTGTAAAATGGGAATAATAATAGCATCTACCTTCCAGAGCTGTTGTGGAAATCAAATGAGATAATATTTGTAAAATGGTGCTGTATAAATTCTTATCTTTCCTTCACTTTTGGTTGCAAACAATGATTAGGTTTAGAAATTTAGGGATTTCTGAGTTAATTCACTAATCTTTCCCTCTCAGTGATGTGCAAGAGTGATGTGAAAAATAACCAATGACTGTCTTTATACTCCTTTGTCTCTCTTAGCCAGCATCCAAATGTGCCATTCATCTCTAAGTCTCTAATCTTCTTTAAACAGAACAGTCAGATTATTTTTATAGTGATGGTGGTATTGGTGAATGTTGAGGAATGAAATGGTAATATCTTGAACGTTTTGCACACAATTTTGGTCTCTAGGAACTAAAGAGAGGACTATTTCACTATCCACCTTTGTAATATGAATGTCTGAAATTTGGGAAGACTTTTAATGCTACTGGTTAATATAAATGTCCTCAAACAAATAATCTATTTCTCTTCTCATCTTTTATTTGAAAAATCCTTTCACTGATATTAATCAAGGCATGTGAAGTTTTTGTTAAACTACATTAGAAGAGTCTGACCACAGAGGAGGAACCTAAAATCACTGGAAAAAATGCAGGTAAACTGCCTCTGACAATAACAGTAATGATAGTTAATGTTGAAATAGTGCTTATTATGTACCGGACACTGTGCTGTGAACTTTTCAATATGCCCAGGAGACTGGTACTAATATGATCCCATTTTATAGAGGCAGTGAGGCAAAGAGAGGTTAAGTAACTTTGCCCAGGATTATACAACTGGATTGGAACTCCAGATTCAGTTCTCCATCTATAATACCACCTAGTTGTCCACCAGTTTTTCTAAAAAGCTCTTCTTAAGGAAAGGAAACCACAAACGACTGGCCTAAATGAAAGAACCCAGAGCAAGGCCTTTCTAGCAAAGGCTTCGCTGTGTCTGGTTCCTGCCTAAGGCCCACACTTTGAGCCCCAGGCAGCTGCTGGCCAGCCCACCCCTGTTGATCTGGGATCTGACCCACCATGTTGGGCTGCCACCCCTCTACATTCACACAGCGGTCAATGCACCACCAGAAGTCATCTTCTGATTCTCCTTTCCATGCAAAGACAGGGAATCCTGTGGGAAAAGGACAAAGAGATACCACTGAAGAATTGGGAGGAACCTAAAGTAGGGGCAGAAGGTCCTATTAGCCCTGGCTCCCTCCTGCCCACAGATAGAACCCTGGGTTCTACTCTTTACTCTCTGGCCACTTCCTTCAGTGTCTGCTCGGGGACTTCCTGCTTTCATTTGCCTAGAGAGCAAGGGAATCCAAAGTGTAGCCAGGTTTCTCTCCAATGCTAAATGGTGCCGAAAAGAAACAAATCAGGGACAAGAACCTCCCCCTCCCCCCACGATGCACAGCCTGCCCCACAAACATGCCTGGGGTTCACTTTCCCTTGCCCAGACTGCTTCCCATCACTTCTATACTTAAACATTCGTCCTTCAGTGAAGGCCCAGCTCAAGGGGGTCCCCCACAATTCCTTCCCAATCACCATAGCTTCAAGTACTATCTTCTCTGGACTTTGTTGGCAACTTAATTATACTTTTTAAAGGATATTTACCACATATCAGAACACAATTATCATATTAGTTATTTGGATATTAAATTATCTCACTACACTAGATGTAGGAGCTTCCATCTGATTCAATTTTACACAATCAACAGAGTCCTTATCTGGTGCTGTGAATACAGTCAGATATACTAACACAAGAGAACTTTAAACAAGAAGAGGTTTTACAGACAATAGAGTCAAATCCTCATTTTACAGCGGGAGAGGCCGAGGCCTAGAGCACTGATCTGGCAAGCAGGCCAGATGATCAGAAAGCTGGGATTAGAATGGCTCCCAAATTCAGGACTCTTTCCACTCTGACAAAAGCCTCTAAGTGATGGAAGGAATAAAATGCTACAGTGAAGGCAAAAGAAAGGGTCAGGTTTTAGAAGGGTTTCCAAAAGACACCTCTAATAAGCTCCTCAGGCATTAGGAACCACAGGGTGTCAGCAACTGAGGGCAAAGGTCAGAAATAAATCTAAGAGCCTAAATTTATTTCAGTTCCCTAGTCTTACAGGGACAGAGATTTGGAAGTTGTGATATGTTCATTTTTCAGGTTGATCTCTTAGTGAGGCAGAAATACTGAGTTTTAAATGAGGGTAAATTAATTATAGGAAAATAGGAATGTACTATTTTGGTGGTTGACTTTTAAGTCTACCTCTCTTTCTGGGGAAGATATCCATAATATGCTCCTTTAAGGAGAAAACATATATTTAAGACAAAATCATAAGTACATAATAATAATAACATGTCAAAATATCTGATCCAATACTACAGTAACTAATAATACAGCATAAACCAATCTTCAATAATGGTTATACATGAGATAATTGTATAGTAACAAGTCAACTTCATTATAAATGATAGGAGAGAAGCAAAAATGGAAGATTAGGGAAAAAAATTCCTATCTGGTACTCATGCCACCTGGGGAGAAGAATCCTATAGCTGGTAAGGTTCTGGCAGATTCGTGCAAAGCACTTATTTTCAACAGCTAGATATCCATTCTCTCCCTCATCCTCTTCCCCCAGGTTCCACTTTGTTTAAAGCACAGTGAACAGGCCCATTTTCCTACCACTTTCTGCAAGAGCAGCAGCCACTTCATTGAGGGTAGAGTAGATATTGCAGGCAGCCCATCGGCACTGAGCCCCTAAAGCACTCAGTGTCTCCATGAGTACCTATGTTAAAGAGGAAAAAGAAACAGAGGGTGATTGAGGATGGCTCCAAAAGCAAACAGCTAAGGAGAGAGGCTGCTAGCATTGACTTGTTTATCAGAAACAAAAGTGTTCATTATAAAGCATTCTAAATTTCTCCACTAGCTCTTGCTGCTAGAAGACCCTCAGCTTTGTTATGTGAGAGTATCTGATATAAATCTACAAATTCGATATGAATCAATTTGAAAAAATTAATAGAATCACAATTTATCTGAATGTCTATAATCAAGGGGCATTAAGTATGAGGGCTTAAAGTGAGAGAGAAGGGAGAAGAAAGCAGGACGGAGAGAGGCTAATGGGAAGGAGGGGAACACTCTTTTATCCTCCCATAGATCAGGGAACTTTAGATACAGCCCCTGGAGTTCTATCCAAATTCATTTGTTGGCACTTTTATAAAGAGAAAGACTTTTAATTAATGTATTACACTAACCATGGCTCAAGGTACACCTCTATCCCATAACAATAACCACCCAGTTATGAGTACCTTACATTATGGGTGTAATTACCTAATACTAAGGCTATAATCCAGACTAGGTGTTCTTAACCTAAGATTATGTGAACTTGCTTTTAAAAATATTTTGGGGGGGGGGGGGGGTAAGATGGTGCAATGAATAGAACACCAGCCCTAAAATCAGGAGGACCTGAGTTCAAATCTGGTCTCAGACACGTCCTAGCAGTGTGACCATGGGCAAGTCACTTAACTCCCATTGCCTCAGCCAAAAAAAAAAAAAAAATATGGGGACTGAATGTGGATCACAACATAGTATTTTCACTTTTTGGGGCTGCTATTTGCTTGCTTTTTATTTTCTTTCTCATTCCCCCCCCCCTTTTTGATAGGATTTTTCTTGTGCAGCATGATAAATGTGGAAATTATATATAGAGGAATTGCACATGTTTTAACCTATATTGGATTATGTGCTGTCTAAAGCAGGGAGTGAGGGAAGGGAGGAAAAAAAAATTTGGAACACATGGTTTTTGCAAGAGTAAATTTTGAAAATTATGCATATAGTTTGAAAATTAAAAGCTAAAAAGAAACTAAAAATATTTTCATAATTATTCCAATGTAACTAGTTTCCTTTTTAATCTTAAGTATTTTATTTTATATATTTAAATACATTATTCTGAGAAAGCCTTATTTCTCAGGCTTCCACAGATTTCAAAAGGGTCTATGAGATGAGAAAGATTAAGAACTCTGTCTAGACAACATTTTGGCAATACTGGAGATGTATGAAGATATAGCTCCATGAACCAAGTAAAAGATTCCATTCCATCCTTCAGCAGATCACCTATTTATGAAAGGAAAAGAGACTCACCGCCGTCTGAGCAGTGATGTGAGTGCAGCCCACAATCTTGGCTCCAGCCAAAGGTTTTTCTCCCTGAGCTCTCTTCCTCAAAGCCATCAGTGCTGGCATCTCTGGAAGGGATCAAGACATACCACAATAAGAGAGTAAGGCTTTTGAAAACGAAGAAGAAAAAAATATATAAAAACCTGAGCCTTTGGTAAGATTTAATCAATCAACAAGCATTTATGAAGCACTGATTATGTCTCAGGTGTGGTGTTCAGCACTGTGTGCCTAAAAACAAGAGACACAGTCTTGATAAGAAGCTTACTTCTTAAGTGGATATGAAATGTTCATAGATAAGCAAATTAAAATAAATACAAAGTGATTTTCGAGGAAGGAGAATAAGCAAATCTTTTTAAAAGAAATGATCCAAGCTGAGTCTTAAATGGAGTTAACAGGTTTCAAGAGGCAGAAATGAGGAAAGAGAACACTCCAGACTTGGGGGACAGCACCTGAAAAAGCACAGAGGTCTCAAAGAGAAATGTCCCAAGCGGCAAACTTGTACACAAAGCTCATGAGAACAGGTAATATATAATCAGAATGAAAGGAGAGGCTGGAACCATACTGGGAAGGGCTTTTAAATGTTAGAACTGAGCTTGTAATAAATCCTGAAGGCAACAGGGAGCCACTGAAGTTTCTTGAGAAGGGGAATGACAAGCATTAAGTATTATTTAACTCAGATGAGAAGCTTACAAATACCTCAGAGAACTAATTCCTTCCAGTTTCCCCCTCCTTTCTTCTTAGGGGGTGGGAATGGAGTAGGAACAGGAATTCCTCTGAGTACAAATGTTCACCTTCTTCCAGAAGTACTCTCTGAACACAGATTTCTTTTGTTACTAGTATTAAGCTTCATTCTGACCTCCACTAGTTCTCTTAAGATATAAGCGAGGTAATAATTTAGATGAAGATCAAAGGTAGACTTCAGGCATTGAGTTTAGAAAGCATTTATTTTCTTTACCTTGCTCTGCGATCTCAATCTCTCGTCGGCCAAACTCTGCCTGTTTGATGTTCTTGACACAGAAGTCACTGCTACCCTTGGAGTTCTTCTGCTGTTTGTCTCGTGGGGAAGTCTCATCATCAGAGCTATCTGTGTATGAAGCCGCTGGAGAGAGAGAATAAGGAAACTTCGGGAAAAAAATTCTTTTCCCCTTAGATCCCAAAGCATCTTCATAGGACAGTATCGACCACAAAAACAATCAGAGACTCTCAGAGTAAGAAAAAAAAAAAAGCAAAAAGGGAGCTGCTTATGATCTCTGTAGAAAAGGTATCTCCCCTTCTACTAGATGTTCCTCAGTTAAAGGAAGGCTGAGTAAACACTGCAAAACAGGAGATGAAATAGCCAGAAGGCCCCCACCTCCAGCCTGACCTTTTCTCCCTTAGTTTCCGAGAAACTGGGCAAACATCCTAATTGGAAATCTATCCCAGAAATAAAACAACAAATTGCCTTTAAAAGAGGTACTTAAATGCTAATTAAGACAAGGTGGGAAGTAGGAGAGGAGGAACACCAGCAATTTTTTTTTAGTTATAGTTCCATTTACTATAAAGTCTCAAGTCACAATTAAGGTATAGTTTAAGGCTATATTCCCATTGTGTGGGATGTACAGACCCTCATCCAAAATGACTACTCAGAAGTCTCTCAAAGTGAAAAGCAGAAAAGTATTTAATTTAGAATTTCATGAAATCTGGGTGGTCCAACAGTCCTCAAGCAAAAGGGAAATTAGAAGGGAGGAGGCTGCCATTCCAAAGCAGGAGCCCAGTTTTATTCCCTCCCAACATTCAAAAATCATCAACCTCTCCCTTTACCCCTTTGATTGGCTGCAACAATTTCATTCCCTTTTTTGGATGATTATGACCTAAATGGTATGTCCTTGTCTCTTGCCATGTGACCTCTGAGAAGACAAACTGACGCCTACCAAGCTTCTTTAACTCTAGTTGATAGTTAAAGAATATAACACACACACAGATTGTTACCCTCTGTAAATTCTTCATTTTTCCCTGTCTCACCCACCATGAGAGTGTCTTACTCAGTTTATCCCATATACATGGCATCAGCTGGCATCATTAATCAGTATACCAATGATTCCCAACTACATTGTAATCATCCAGCTTCCTGGTCACAAGGACATTTGTCAGATACATAAAGGGAGAAACCAGAGCTGCCTTAAGCACTCACTGTAGAAGGGCTATCATCTACCCCCAGAAGGTGGCAGCTAAGAGAGAAGTTCAAGGAGCTAGAAAGGCAATTCCTTATGGTAACAGTGGCCAAATGGTTATCAATCGGAAAGATAGTTGCATTATGCTACTTACTTTATTAAACACTTAGTTCTGAAAGGAAAGTGACTTTTATTCAAGAACTATTATTAATATTATCAATAATATATTAGGTATTATGATAATATTAATAACATTCAGAGAAATATTCAAAAGCATTATCACAGCCAACAATACTTGAGTGTCTAGAATGGGTCACATTTACTACTACTTAGCAAGTCTAGTCACAAAGCAAAGTCCAATCCGAATAAACTGGAAAAGAAATGATTCCTGGACAAAACATTCAGTGTCATACAAAAAGGGCTCAATTTGCACCACTCCCCCACATTAAATATAATTAGATATTCAGCAGCATTCAATTTAGCACATATTTATTGACAGGCATTCAGAGTGAAAGATTCCAGGTACAGACCATGATTTAGGGTGGAAAAAGGTACTCTAGAGGCAGATTTCTTCTCTTTGGATCTAATCAACTAAGCATATAGTAATAGAGTGAAATAGAGTAATACATACAATAATAAAGTAATAGGGAAGGGACAGAAAGGATTAAATAAAGTCTTCAACTGTGATTAGATCAGTGTAAAGTCTGCAAACTCCTTCCATCAACCCAAAGCAACAATTCTGAGAGCTCAACAAAGTGGCCATGACCATATGCAAGTGAAATGACTTGCCCAGAGGAAAACTTGAACCCAGGTCTTCTTGATTCAAAGTCTGCCCCCTTTCTCTCCCCCCCCCCTTTTGTTTTTGCAGTATTAGATGCTGGAAGGAAAAGAAAGACAAAAATCCCATAGGAACTTTGTTACTGACTAAATAGCTACTACTTTTACTCTCTTCAGTGGTTCCCTAGTTCTCTTAAGGTTCTCTGTTCTTGCTGATCATGTGTTCCCTGCTCAATGCCTATGTCTTTGGAGAAAGCTTCTTCCTAGCCAGGCCTCCAGTGTCTATGTGGCCCCATCTGCCTTCCAAAGGATTATGTGGCACTATGTGTGAGAAGGGAAAGCTGTAAAAGCCCGGGATTCTTTGGGACTATGGGGCTCTAATCCGATTATATCCAAAGTATTAAGGCACTGCTGGAATTTCTGTTCAGAGGATTCATCTCCAGTTGGGCTAAAGAAGGCATGTCTGACCCTGCCCAACAATCAAGTAAGGCAGTCCAAAAGATCTGGGCAGCAGGGGGGCCAAGCAGCCTTTCCAGAGCTGGAATGCTGCCCTAGAACAAAGTCCCAACACAAGGCAAAGAGAATGATTCCGGACACCAAGGGTGGTGAGAGGATTAGCAAGTCCCAAAGGAGACTTTTCTTCTTGAAAGGAGCTAATCTGGACAAAAAGTTGAAAACCCTCCCCCTTCTTTCACTTTTCTTGAGTGAGTGAGAGCTCAAAGTACCTTTGGCAACAGAATTTAGCAAGAACTGCTTGAGGGCAATCATCTATCCAGCAGATCAAAGCTCACCTGGAGGAGATGGCTAATTAGCCTTTCCTTCCCAGCAACCCAGAACCAGAAGTACAAGACAAGCACTCTCCAATGCAATTAGCATGTACTCTTAAGACGTTATGGATTCCCAAATCACTTCTTAGGGTTACCCCTTTAGAACTGGGAAGTTCCTTCAAGTACCTCACTCTCTTTCTTTTCTTTTCTTTTTTTTTTTAAACAATTAAGCAAACTAAGAATCAAAAATGTTATGCGACAGAGCCACTACCACACAGATAATAAGTATCACTAGTCAAATTTGAATCAAGTCTTCCTGATTTCGAATTTGGAATTCTCAGTCTTATAATACAAATTCTTACTCATTTCTTGCTCAAGATATCGTTCAATACTATATAAAATCTAAAGTCCTTAACAATTAAAAGATTTTAGAAGAGAGGTTCTTAGCTCTTTTTTAGACCTTTGGCAGTCTGATGAACCCTAAAAACCCCTTTTCAGAATAATGTTTTTAAAAGCATAAAATGAAATATATAGGATAATAATAGAAACCAATTATACTGAAATTCAATTATCAATTTAATTTTTAAGTTCACAGACTCCAAGTTGAAGAACCTCTACTAGAGGAATCATGGTATAGTGTAAAGAATACTAGATGTCAGAAGACATGATTCTAGTAACAGCAACATTATTAATTAGCTATATGACTCTGGCCAAGACTTTTAAGCTCTTTAGATTTCAGTGAATTTATCTGTAAATGAAGGATTTGAATGAGATGATCTCTTAAGATCCTGCTGACCTCTAAGATTTCATAAAGTCTTAGAGAATGAAAAAGGAACTGTTACGCTAACCAAACAACTTATAGTTTTCTTTGCTTGACTTCTAAGTCTAGTTAACCTCAGAAATAGCAAAACTTTGTAATTTTAACAAGTCCTAGACATTGATATGACCCAGGGCTACCCACCCCTGCAGCCTAATAAAGTGTGTGTGGAGGGTCTTTCCTTTATGGAAACACTCCTATTTTTAGAGCCTTACAAAAAAAAAAAAGGTTGAAAGAAAAGACCATTTAGGATGTCAGACTAAGTTCCTTCTGTTTGTTTGTTTTTTAGAGGTGTTTTTAATGGCTAGTATACTGTGGAGGCAATGAACATAGTCTAAAACATGAAATAAGCAACAGGTAAAGTGACAACAATCTAAATCAAGATATGGGTCTAAAGTTTTGACCAAGATTGATCCCTGATTGGTAAAATGACCTATCCTCAATCTACCTCTAAAATGACCAAAGCAGTTCCTTCCTATCTATTTCCACCAACAGAAAAGCAAGCAAATGACAAAATGACAAAAAAGATTGGCCCATTTTTAATAATGTAACAAGATTATCAGGAGCCATATCCTCTGACAATTGTCTTATTTCTTGTTTGACAAAGCACACATGAGGGATACCGATCTGTTTCTATTTTAGAAGATACTTCTAAGTTGGCAGGCTGATGCTTGTACTTTTCTGGCTGTGGCCTGATCAGGCAGTTGCTCCTTTTCAGCCCATGACCTAGACTTATATCCATGAATGAACCAGAGACACCTATAGCACAACTAGGAGAAAAAGAATAGTCTTTTAATTAAGAGTTCTAGGAGATCCAATCCTATTGAATTACAGAACTCTGTGGGTCACAGAATTGTTGGGTCCTCTCTTACTTTACAAAAAGGGTTAAAAGTGACCTGTGTGCTAGGTAACAGTATGAGGATTAATTTAACAATTTTAATCCTTTAGGAAAAATGTGAAAAGTACTCAATACTTAATTTGTTCATCAGGCTCTTCTTGGGATTTTGTAACAGCTAGACAGGAACTAAAGGGCACAGTTCTCCCACCTCCTCTCTGTTATTAACTGTGGCAATTAATTAACCCATTGTAAAGACTTTATAATCAACAAGAATAATCAGACTTTTAAATGTCTGTTCTCTTTCAAATTCAATAGTTGTTTTTTGGTGGGCTTTTTTTTTGTTTGGGGAAAAGCATTCAAAATACAAAATGCTTTCAAGTATCTATTCAACTAAGTCTTGAAATGACTATAGCGTCATCTGAAAATGACATCATAACGTAGGCTTTTTTCCACAGGCTTTGTCTTTGAAGGGGGAGAGTGATTACAATTTAGGCATGTGTCCTTCCTACAAGAGGTATCCTGACACAAAGGTTTTTTGTTTTTGTTTTTTTAAATGTGTAGTTATTTTTATCCCTTCTTCTGGATGATTCATATGGAGAAATTATTTCAAAGTACTTTCATATATACTATAAGTACAATCTAGGAATTCCTCCACATAAATGTGAGGATAAAGCAGCAAGCCAATTCAATTTGGCTTTTCAGCAGAGATTCTCCCTCACCATCCATTTCACATTATTTCATTTTATTTCCCAGTGCCTCTATAATAGAAAATGAGCTTTACTAAAGAGGAGAAATCATACAATACATTAAATATAGAGAAAAGATTAGCACTCGTATCTCCAGAATTCCTTTCACTATTTTTTTCTGACCAAGGTTTGTCTGAACGATCTTGATAAGTTTGCAAAAATAAATAAATAAAATAAGAAGACCTGGAGATGTTAACTGACTAGTAGCTCAAATGAACTAACTATCATTCAAATGTTCCAAGATGCAAATGCAATCAATCTCAGTCTGTATTACTAGTAGTGTTCAGAACAAGGGCGAAAGCAGTACCAAGGTACTCTATGTTGGCCAGAATCAAAGTAGTAATATTCAATTCTGGGATAATTCATTTAAGAGTAATGTTGACAAATGTGTCATAGTCTCATGAAGCAGCAAGATTTCTAGTAAGGAAATTCAACAGAGGGATGCTGTAAGATGGATCTTCTATATTACATAAGAGATCCTTTCTAACTCAAGACACTCTGATTTTGTGTTCCAAAACAGAACATGCTTAACAAGAATAACTTCACTCAGCCTATCCAAGAGACTTCCATTTACGTATGGACACCAGTTCAAATTCACCAGTGGAATTTCATAAGCAGCTATGAGTTCATCGTAGTATCAAACCACTTTGTTAAGATACTAGATGTTAAGATACTATTTTTCCTCCCTGAATATTAAATAGGAAAACAGGAGAGAATATTCTTCTATAAAAGCATATTCTAAATTTGGTACAATTTTTTATCAAAATAGAATTCACATTTAAATGTTAAACACTTGTATAATTAATTTTCATTATTTTTGTCTCTAAGGTCAAATTATTCATTTATGAATTTCCTTCTTGCATTTATCTAGTCTTGTTTTAGCAGAAAAATTTAGCTACCAATGTTTGGGATTCTTCAGATAAAATTCACGGGAGTTCTGTCATGTGCTCTATTGTTCATAGCTTCAAGGACTAGACAAAGCTATGAAGGGGAAAGTTTAAAGAACACAGCTTAATCAGCTTAAAAAGTACAGCCAAAGAATTAAGTTTCAGCTCTATGTAACAACCAAAAACAAACAAAACACCCCCCCCAAAACCAAAAACCCAACTCCAATCCAAACCCCCTATATTTTTCCTATTTGAGTGGAGATCAAAAGTAAAATTATTAGTCAAAACTGAGATTTTTAATAAAAATATGAAGTTGTGGTAAAAAAAAAAGGTTATTAGAATAAGGTCAATACAGAATAAAATAACATAATAAAGACTTGCTATGATAGGCCAGACTACAATTCATCCCCGGGAGTACTGTCAGTACCAACAAATGACAAAGTTGCTTTTTATGATGTTAGCCTCAAAAAGTTAAGAGTACATACCTTCAAAATGTTGCCAGTTTCCTTAGATAACTTATTTAACTCTTCTTAAATCTGTTTATATTTCAGCCTACATGACCTCTTAAAAGTATCAAATACTATCAAATTTATCCACTGTAATATAAAGCAGAATTTTTAAAAAATTATCTCTTCTTGCAAAGATTAGGCCATATCGCTTCCCTTTTAATTATAAAATTCCAGGATTTGAATAAATATACTTATTTTATAAATTTCTTTCTTAATTCCATAAATTTGGATCATTTTCTTGCTCATCATTTTCTTTCTGGATTGAAGAATTCTTCAAAAAAAAAAATTCTGTTTATATACAAGGTCTTTTCATTCCTTTTTTCATTTCAATATCCCTTCTCTAAATTTTCAACTGTTAATGTTTTTACTAAAGTAAAGACAAGATCTCTACTTGTTACTCTAGGTACAATAAAAATCACTAGTAGAATATCCTAAATGATAAGGTTAAGATAATGTTTTTTGTTATATTTATTATACTACGTGCAAAGAACAAATATTTGAATACCTTTTAGTGGAAGACATTAATATCCTGCATTTCTTTTTTTTTGTTTAGCCTTTTTGGACAATTTAGTCTTTTTTTCTTTTTTAAAAGCCATTTAGGAACACTTGATCAATGTTTTCCAATAAAGATTTACAAGGACTAATAGTTTCTGCTCAGATTTCCAAGGCTCATCAAACTCATACACCTAAGTTAGTGTCAATGCAAAGTAGAGAAGGACGTTAATAGGCAAGGGAATAAAACAGTCCAGGAGAGAGGGCACTGGAGACAAAAATCTTACAAAACTTGTTTGAGCTAACCAGAATGTCTTCATTGCTTCTTGGGGCAAGGCAAGTTTCCCTGGGTGTTGCAAGTTCCCAGGGCTTTTGCACAAACAGAAATGAGAGCATTCTAAGGATGGAAAAAATATAATTCTTAAAATGTACAGTTTTGTTAAGAGTATTACTGCCTTTCTGGGTAGATCCAAAAATTATCTTTGCTTTAGTAATCTGTCCTGATTCTGTATAAAGAAAATGATTTTGAGTTAGAAAGAAGTAAGCTTAAAAAAAAAAAAAAGTTCTCCCCACAAAGCCCCAAAGTCAAAGCCAATAATTCCACTTGAAATGTTGGATTTCTACTAAGAAGAAATGGAAGTTACTTTCTCAATGAAGAGCTTACAGGTTCTTACAGGTTGGAATGAAAATTGAGCAGCTTTATATCACCCACCTGAGCTGTAGCTATCAGTAGATGACTGAGAGATGGACCGGGACAGAGAGCGTCGTCCAATCTTGGTGGGACGTTTGTTGAATTCTTGCTTTTGGTCAGCAAATTGGATCTGCTGAGAGAAAAAAACAGTCCCAGTTACATCCAGCAAAAGAGATGTCATATGAAGAAAGACCAGAAGTCAATCAAAGCAATCCTCAACCTTACATGAAAGACTCTTTTCTTTCAGGTAAAGATGATTTGGATATTCCATCTAAACTTTGAAATGTTAGGACTCATTGGTGAGGCTAGAGGGCAGGTCTCATAAAATAATCTGTTTCTATAAAAATCTAGAATGTGTTCATTGCAAAATCTAAAATCAACATCATACATACTGACCATAACCCTCCAAAACCAAATAAAATTTTAGCTAAAAGAAATGCTTGAAGAATATGGTATTCTAATTAATCAAATTACTGATTAGTTATAGATCAGAAAACACTTTCACTTTCCTGCCTTAGTAAGAAATAATTTAATTTTTAATGATTCAGAGTCTTGTAAGACTTCAAGGCCATAATTCCAAACAGTGTGATGTACCATACTTTATATAGAAGGGCTGTATATACACACTGCTTCTAACATATGCCTTAGAAGCAGTTCTTCTAGAAATCTTTCCTTCTTTTACTTCTTACAAAAGATGAATGGGTGCAGAATTCATTAATCAGGATTGTAGTGTATAAAGAACACCTTGTCCTTTTAGACTTAAGAATTCATCTTTTTCTTCTCCTCAGGCCGAGTTCTTTCACAGTTACTCAAGAGACTGTTCCACTGTCATTCTGATATAGTTGTAGGGGTTTCTCTAGACATTGGAGAGTAGAAAATGACTCAATATCAAGATTACAACCATCTAGTATTTTCATTTCGAGAAACTTGGTATATTCATGTTACCAATATCTCCCCAAAGTGATGATGGGGGAGGAGGAAGAAAGATACTGAAATTTTAATTATGTACATGAAAAGGCTGGGCATGGTGGTTTAGCAGTTTGTCCAATAATGTAAAGTTAGTGGTGTATAAAGTCAGAAATTACTTTTTAAAAATTTATTTTGGTGTTCTCCCTCCCCATTTGCCCTCTAGACTTTTCCTTGCTGTAGTGTAATGGTATCAAACTCAAATAAAAATGGGGGCACTAATCCATACATAAAGATCTTTGAGAGATATATATTGCCTTAGTTTTAAAATGTGATATTATCTGTGTTTTATTGCATTTTTATGTATTTTGTTAAATTATTTCTCAATGACATTTTCAATCTGGTTGGGAATAGGGGAAGAAGAGTTCAGCCAGGTATTAGACCCCCCTGCTCTAGCTCACCTGCTTCAGAATTTGAGAGATACATATAATTAAAGCACATGGTTTAGTGGACACATGGGCTCATGAGTCGTGAAGACCTATGTTCAAGTCATGTAACCTCTTAGTACTTCAGAAAACTTTATGCTTTATGTTTCGGAGGTATTTATTTCTACTGGTAGAGAGAGGTTTCTCTCTGGGAGTTCTTTATACCACTGAAATTACAGAAGCCATCCAAAAAAAGTGCAAAATGAATCCTAATTCAGTGAACATTTGTTTCAGAGAGTGATATCAGCCTAGGCTATTATTTCTTTGTTGTCCTTGCTTTAGTAAATTTTATACAAATTACAAGAATGGTAAACCAAACTTAAGATAAGAGGGGAAAAAACATGAGTGGAATGCCAGCCAGACATAGGTAATGTTCTGGATATAAGAGTCTATGTCCCAAACTCTCTTTATGAAGATCACATTCTTTCTAGACCCCCAAGATACAGAAAAGGTAGCAAATCAGCTCTCCATCAATACAATTCCACATTAAACAACTAATATTTACTTAAAAAAAAAAAAAAAAAAGAAGCAAGAGATCCTGAATTAGATATTTAGTTTGTCCCATAACCTGGAGTAGCTAATTCATCCTAGAATTTGTAGTGCCCTCTCTAGTCTATAAACTCAAATTATACCAGTAACACTGCACTTTTTAGAAACTTAACTACCACTTTCTTAAGCTAGTTTTTATGAGTTGTACAAACAAGTCCCAAGTTTAGGTACATCTTTAAAGACCCTTATGAAAAGAATGGCAAGGGGATTTAAAATCTTGTTTACTGGTTAGCAAACTGATTCTATTTGAGATCATAGAATCATGGAAACAAACTGATAATGCAAAACTGAAATCATGTATAAGTTTTGGCAGAGTTAAATGTTTTTTATCAACTAGAGTCAAGGGTTAATCAAGTCTAAAGCACAGAAATAATTGGTTTTCTCTGAAAAAGGAGTTACTGCTCTCTAAAGTCCTTCTCCACCTCCAGGACACATTTAATTCAAATGCCTACTTTTTAATACAATAGTTCTCGACCCTCCTATAATATACAGATAATCTCCATCACCTCTAGCTCCTAAAGTTCCTACCTTTTTAGGATTAATGTTAAATCCAAGGATATATAAAATCAAATACTGTTCACTCCATCTCCTTTAGCTCCACAGAGAATCCTCTCTTTAAAACAGGCAGTGAGGCAAAAGAAGAGGAGAGAGTGGAGAGATACTGATTCTATGCCAGAGAGAGAAGGCTTCAGTTAGACACAAGAAAAAAGGGGGGCAGAGAAGAAATATAAAGCCACTAGCTTCACACTACGGAGCAGCAGCAACAAATCCAGGCTCACCTGGGCTTTAATCCCAGAGTCTCCACTGACAATGTACTTCTTCTTGCTGCCCAACATAGTGCTGTGCTACCACCTATAACCCTCTCACCACCTTTCCAGTCCAGGGACCCTGATGTCCAGTCTTTTTATACCTTCCCCATCAGCAATCTTGGCAGCTCTGGTTCCAGCTGGCTTTTTTAGTGGGGTTGTTGGTCTTTGCCTGGTCTGTCTGCAGCAGCAGCAGCAACAATCCCTCTGGCAGGAGAACCCCAATATTTAATAAGATATTTCTGCGAGCTGATCACCAGCCATTCCTAGCTCTTAGTAGTGGTGGTTATTTTGCTTTTTTTTTTTTTTTTCTTTTTCCCTCACCTAATTACAAGGATCTTCTGACCTCTAAACCTTAACAACAAGTCCCCCAACAAGGCCCAACTTGCAAGCACATAACAATAGCTTATTTATATAACCAGTGAACTTTTTGCTTGCTATAATTAACTTGCTAATTAGGTTCCTTTTTAACTACCTCCTCCCTTTTCTCCCCCAATGTCAGATGATTTCAGTTAACCTGGCCTCATTAGAAAAAAATTAACTACCAAGCCACTTAAACAATGAGGAGATTTATTATATTACTAAGAAAAAGTTTTAAAATAATGCCAAGTAATTTGGAAGTCCCTGCCTAGCCTAGTCCCTTCTGTCCTTGGTCAGGGCAGACTTGTACATCCAGGTTATTAAAGTGCTTCTTCAAGTCTGCTGCATCACAATTAAGCTATGTTATCTTTCCTATTAAATTGAGACCACAGGAAAACTTCCCCTCTTCGTTCAGGAAGCTTCGTTTCTAATTTGGGTTATCCTGCTCTCATTTTCCACTTTTCAACATTTATTGTCTCTGGATGGAAGGTTGATGGCTCTCCTACCTCCCCAGAATTGTCAAAGGCCAAAAACCCTGCCAACTGGCACATAAAGATGTTAATCAAACTATCATTACTGGTAGATGAAACCCTAGTGATTAAATCTTGGGGTTCTCCTGTTAGAGCAATTGTTTGAACTGGGGGGGGGCAAGGGAAGCAAAGGTAACACACAACACCCCTACTCCCACCATTAAAAAAAAAAAAAAAAAGAAGTCAGCTAAAACCAGATCTGAAGTCACTAAGATTGCTGGTGGGAAAGGGAAAAGATTAGATAGGGACATGGTGAACATAATGAAAATTAATCTTAGGTTTGCAACATTAAAGAGAGAGGAGCAGCAATTTGATTAGAAATTTTTCCTAAAAGAAGCAAGTTCATTTAAACATAGCTAAGAAATAGAATAGATTATTATTTCTAAGTAAATTAAATTTTTGATTAGGCAAATAAACAGATTTCTCTGGATTTTTCTCAGTTTTGTGGCATAGATGACAATGATCAAAAAAGCTAGGCCAAGTTAACATGCGCTAGGCTCCATTCTAATTTGTGGGCTGCTATATATAGGATTATTTTCTTGATTGGTACCTAGGAATGGCACAAGAAACAACTGATTTTTACTTATTGACTCTAGATTATTTAGTAATGTTATGTTAGTTATGATCATGACAACTGCTCATTTCTGGGATTTTAGAATTGTATCAATAAATCAACAACTATTAAGTAAGGGCCTTCTCTGTGTTAGGCACTGTGCAAGGTGTTAAGAATACAAGTACAAAGAAAAAACAATCCCTACTTTCAAGGGGTTTCCATTGTAATGTGAGATAAAAGTACAAAGGTAAAGAACATAAATATATGTTAATAAATACAAAGTAGTTAAATAAAAGATAGTTTGGGATGATGGATATGAATAGCCAAGGGAAATCAGGAAAGTCTGCACAGAAAATGGTGCTTGAATCTATCTTCAACAAAGAGAGGAATTCTATATGAAATGGAGTTGAAGAGGGAGTATACTCTCTGAGCCAAGAGATTGAGTGTATATGTGAAGAACTGGAGAAGGCCAGTTTAGCTGGATCATAGAGTACAGAGAGGAAAGAAATGTCTAATGAAGCTAAAAGGATTAGTTGAAACTAGGATGTGCAGAGCTTTAAAAGTTAAAGAGGAGTTTACATTTTATTCTAGAGGCGACAGGTGGCCACTGGAATATTCTGAGGAGAGAAGGGACATGGTTAGATCTGTGCTTAAAGAAAATCTCTTAGGCAGCAACATGTTAGATGAACTAGAGTGGAGAGAAGCTAGGAGTTCAGTTAAGGTTTTAACAATAATTTAAGACAGGTGTAAAATGTGCTGCCCTTTCAATGTTGCTAGAACCAGATTAAAGATGTAGTTGGGAAATATTTTATATGATAACTAAAAGTACAACAAAACATAGATAACATTACACTTTAAAATGAAGTCAACTGTGGTCCACAGGGATCCTTATGCATAGGTTGGTGGCCCCTTTTCTATTTGAGTTTGACATCATTGAGCTAGATGAGGAAAGTCTGAACTAAGGTTTTAGCTGTGTGAGTGCAGCAATAGGACAACTGATATAAGGTCAAGTAGAATGAAAAAACCAGGATAATGCCAACTTATACATGGGAACAAGGTGTGACAGAAAAGTTTGAACGAGTGGAGGATTTTGAAAAGAAAGATAATGAATTCCATTTTTAAAATGATGAGTTTAAAATGTCTCCAGAACACACCGTTTAAAATATCAAGTTAACTACTATGTGTACAAAGCAGTCTACAAGGTACTATAAGATGGTACAAGGAAATACAGTGCAATAAGAAACTGGAGGGGAAAAAGGGACTTTAGAAATCTTTATTTAAATAATATCAAAAGCAGAAGTCAGCCAGGTCAATATTAGCAATACCACTGAAGCTTAAAAAAGAATTTCCTTATTATAATACAAGGACCAATGATGACAACTTCAAAGGCAATAACTCAATGGGAAAACAAATAGGTGTTTAAAGGGGTTGCCCCTATCAATAATCATTGCAATAATACTCCCACAACCAATCTTAGATTTATCAAATATTTTCCTTCGAGAAAGGAAAAAGGACTTCTCTTTATTTCAAATTATTTTTATACTAAACTAAAAATCAATTTCCTTATTATGTTTATATGATTTATGTTTTTCTCTCTTTACTTTTTCCTTTTAACCTAAAATGTTTCTTTCTTTCCTTTTTTTTTTTTCCTGAGGCAATTGGGATTAAGTGACTTGCCCAGGGTCACACAGCTAGGAAGTGTCTGAGACCACATTTGAACTCAGGTCTTCATGACTTCAGGGCTGGTGCTCTATCCACTGCGCCACCTAGCTGCCCCTAACCTAAAATGTTTCAACCACAACCGCAGTATTTTAGTTGAAGTCATTGAAAATATTCTGCTACTCAGTTTGAACTTTTTGACTGGAAAAACAGATGGAATGAGGTTTTCGCTCTCCAGTCACATTATGCTGACCAAAGAGTGACATGGAAATTTTGGAAGATCAGCTTCTGTAGCTATGTTTTGGTGCACACATATTTTTGTAGACTTATGCTGATTAGAACTTTTGCCATCTTTGAAACTTGCTTTTTACTCTTCTATTAAAGGTAGTAGATGCTTCCTAATAATGCAACAGTATATTTGACCCTGAGACACAAAACATTTTTTCTAGGTTTTTCATTTTGATATTGAGTATCTTTATTACACAAGTCTACTAAGCATTGTAGATAAAGAAATACAATATATTCATAATAATAAGAGAATACAATATATGAATTGAGTGAAGCATGATTATAAAATTTAAAAAGATTTTAAAAGTCATGAGTTCAGAAGAGATAAAAGTAATTGTAGGTTTTAATGATCAAAAAAAGGCTTCAAAGAAGAGATCAATCTTGAGTTGGACCCTGAAAAATGTTCAAAATAGTGCCTACCTAAGGAGATAAATGCAGAGTTCTATGGTGAATAAAGGGCTAGTCTCAGAGTCAGGGAGGCCTGGATTCAAGTCCGGCCTCTGACAAATACCAAATTGGTGACTGGCTAAGTCACTTAAGTAACTTAATTCAGTGTTCCAGGTAGCTAAGAACAGTTACTCTCGTCTCAGTGAAAGGAATTTTCTCACCATGAGTTCCCTATGCCAAAGACATCATAGGTCCAGACCCTCCTTCCCCATGTTCTCTCATCCATAAAAATCTGAAGATTCAAAAACCATTGACTATAATCACTAGAAAAATTCTGATATTGTTGGAATTAAAAACCAAAGGGGGAAAAAATGAACCAAATATAAATTCTGATTAAATGAAATACTGAAATTTCTTGAATTTTCAGAAATATTGCAATTTTTTACATTATTTCTGGAGATATGAGTTGGACAAGCAAGGGAAATATATAATAAATACAAATTCCTTTAAAAAAATATTTAAGGGGAAGTGGTTCTAAAACAGGCAATGACTGTCCTTCCCAGAATATCAATTTTTTTTTTTCCTGTAATGACAGTTGAACTAACTCCCTTTAAGTTAGGACATAGTAGTTCCAAGTTTCCAATAACCTAAGTCCCTTGAAAACTATTTCAGTTCTATTATATTACATTGCCTTTCTAAACTCATGTTATTCTGTGACTTCCCACTTAATCTTTCTTTTCTGTTTTTCAAATATTTAACATGATTATAAAAAGATAGCAGAGAACAAGGAACAAATGAGAGTCATGATCTGCTTGAAGCCAGGCTTTTTCCTACTAGAGATCCCAAAACAATAGTAATAAGACTTTCATTTGTTCCTAAGGAATAATTTCTTCTGATTGTAGTAAACGGATAAGAGTTTGGTAGCTGCATCTTACAACATAGAATCATTTGAACCAGCAGAACAACCTAAAAAGCCTTTTTCAGTGGAAAGTTGTGATGTGTTGTCTTATTTAATAAGCCTAACACTACTCTCCTCTCTTGGTTCTCCTACCTGTCTTATCTTTTCTGAGTTCTCTTCTTACTCAACGTACACATCATATCTCCTAATTGTGAGTGTTTTCAAGCGGATCTCAGACCCTATTATTTTCTCCTTCTTTGTGTTTTCTTTTAGTAAACCTATCAGTTCCCATGAATTTAATTGCTATCTCCCTAAAGATAACTGATAGTGTAGAAGTAGTGTAGCAATTTTACATGTCCAAAGAAATTTTTCTGTAAGTGTAACAATAATGCTAATATTATTCTAGAATGTATAAAGTTGAGTTCTGCTTCTGATAATTGCTTAAAGATTTCTTACTTGCTTCTAGCAGAAAATATTCAGCTTTTCAACTAGATACCCTGCTCTCCCAATTTGCTACAAAGCTATTTATTTTCACAAACTTTTCACCTTATGAATGGGATTTTTTTCTATTCTAAGAAAAAAATGGAATCTCCAGTTAGTTCAAATTGTAGAATGTCAATCAGTTTCCTATGGAAAAGTACCAGGCACTGATGAGAACAGGGGTGGGAGGAGGAAATATTTAAATGTAGAAACAAGAAAGATTGGTGCTGATCCCCCATGGGAATATGAGGAGGCATTTCACCTACTGAGAAGAACTAGGGCTTCTTTGGGGACTATAAATTCCTAATCTGATGTTCTACAAGCTTTCACCAGTAGTACTTCCTAGATGAGGCCAAGAAAATTCTTTCCACGAGAATATATTAAGGTGTAGGGTCTCCAACAGAAGTTCTCCAGTGACTGATGACGCCTTAGTGTGAGGCCAGGGGGTCTGCCTGCCCAAATTGTGACTCAGCCTCCTACAACTCCTCCTGGCCTACTTTTGAGAAAAAGAGACTGTGAGTATTACCTGCTGCTGTATGTAGACTAAGTCCCTGTTTGTTAAGGGTACTTCTTTGCTTCTGTATGTTCTGACCCTTAGCAAAATGGATGGGAGAGTTATGGTGCTATTGGGAACCTCTGTTAAAACCTTACTTCTCAAAGAAAGAACTTTTACAATTCCAAAATCTATGTTTCTATATTCTAAGATACATCTTTCTATCCAGAGAAGTAATTTCAGGATAAACTTTACCATACTAACATGTTATCTAGAACAAAGAAATCAAATATGTCAAAATTTCCCTTGTTCAAAATCCTACCCAATGTGGGAGCTCCCTGGGATGTTTGGCTTCCAGAAATTACTTTTAAGAGTTTACTATTTTAGTCTAGAAACATTTATACAACACAATATCAATAGGCAGAGCATGGCATGGTTGTAAAAAACAGTGGTAGTAGATCAAAGAACTTTAAAAATGGATGTGTAGACCTGACTAAATCATAATTTAATATCTTATATAGAACTCTTAATTTGTTGAGCCAAAGAGACTAATCTCTAGTATATCAATTAGCACAAAGAAGAATACATAATAAAAGCTGGATCTGAAAGTCCTTCCTCTTTACTATCTAATAACATAAAGTTCAGAATGTAAAACTGAATATTTCTGAAGGGATGAGAATGGGAAGATGAAGAAGAGAATGTTGTTAGAAAAAATTAAATTGAAGTAAGCCTAAATATTAAAAATAATAGTATTTATGATAGCTGACATTTAAAGAGTACCTTAAAATATGCAAAATGCTTTATACATTTTAACTCATTTGTTCCTCTCAACAATCCTGAAAGGTAGATGTTGTTATTATTATAGACAAGGAAACTAAGGCTGAGAGAAGTTAAGTGTTACCTATAGTCACCTAAGTGTCTGAGAAAGGATTTGAACTCTCTTATTCCTTATCATACTTACCAAACATTATCAACAACAGGAAAAACTTTGAAGATTTGTAAGGTTCATGAATCTGATGGTTAAAATTCATGCAAAGATATGAATTGCAGAAGAGTATTCCCCATTTTATGTCCAAAGTTTTATGGGAAAAAAAAACTAAGCTAAGAAAAAAATTCCATATTATTATTATAAAGTTCTGCATGATGCACATTTTTCTTTTCATTCTCTTTTTCAAATACCATTTTGCCCTTTACTGTAGAGAGTTGGTTTTTCTAAATGGCCAAAGCAGAAAACCCATAAGGCTTTACTAGAATGGCAACTGGCTATTATCTCAAAAACCTTCCTATTAAAAAAGTTCATGATAACTAATAAAATATGACACTGAACTCCTTCCTAGAACCAGGTTTCTTTGGTGAAGGCAATGTAATTAGCTAAATCAGTGTAAAGGTTTAAAACACTACTTCCTGAATCAAGATGAATTCTATTCTTTAATAAAGGGCTTTAAAAACACTTTATTATAAAGTAATAAATACCATGAGTACTTTAATTGCTACTCAACTTCATGAAAGGCCAATAAACAATGGTCACAATAACTTTTCCAAGATGTAGCTTCCTCATAGCAGAATTGGGAGACTAGTAAATGGGGTTAAAGTCCAGTAAGAATTTATATTTTTTAATGAATGTGCTTACTGGGTGAGAAAGTAGGACCTTATTCCTAGAGCAATAATAGTTACTGGAAAACTTTTATTGATCCACTTTTGAAAACTGCTGATCTACAGTGAAATCTCTCCCTAAAGTCCCTTGAAAGACACCCAAAAGTTAATTCCTCAAAGTAGACTCTCCTAAGGAAAAGGGATTTTCTCTGGCTTTTCAAGTTAGGTTGACAGTAAAATAAATAAATACAGGATCAACATTACTAAGTTAGTAGTTTAA
The DNA here is from genome assembly GCA_023553655.1 of Myrmecobius fasciatus. Lineage (NCBI taxonomy): Eukaryota > Metazoa > Chordata > Mammalia > Dasyuromorphia > Myrmecobiidae > Myrmecobius > Myrmecobius fasciatus. The sequence continues at coordinate 146,632 of JAJPUD010000670.1, forward strand.
TTTTACCCTAAAATAGACTAAGTTAGGAAGAAACAAGAATATCTATCTAAAATTTGAAACTTGCTCCCTCTTCTCTATGGCAATATGTTAATAAAAAGTTGGAAACAGAGGCTCATTAAAAGAAAAGAAAAAGTGGTGTGTGTGTGTGTGTGTAAAGGGGGGGAAGTTATTTACCTAAACTACTCAAATACCCTCTCCAATGTTTAGATTCTAAAATCTAAGCATAATAAAGTATGAACAGTACATAATGAGTATCTTTCAGTATACTGATAATAAATAATTTTGTTGGTAGAAAATATGGTGGCTCCAAAAAATTGATTACCTGATTAATGCTTTCACAATTTTTAAAACAAAAATGAACTATAAATCACATTCTATTTAATGGTTTTGTTTAACTATTTTTAAGAAATGCACTGTGTGAGAGGGGTTACTTGGGTGTTTTGGAGCTGTCCAAACAAAATGTACAAATATAAATTAAATTTTAAAACAACAAAAAGAATACTAAAACCCATTTCTTGTAGGCTCAGCAATACAAGCTTATGATTAATTTGTACATGTGAGCTAAACTCCTATTTCTTCAAAGGAAAGTACACTTATCCAACATATTGTTAATTTCAGGTCCACTTCAGTACCTAGGATACAAGTTGGCTTTAAGAAATAATTATTGTTAAGGATACTGAGAACTATGGCCCATTGGTGAAAAAATTTAAGTTCTTCTCTCCAGAAATGATTTTCAGGAACTTTAAAAAATTATTTTAGATACTTTATTGGGGGGGGGAGAAGGAGGATATGATACCTTTAGGTTCTTATTTTTCTCTCATTTGTTCTTTCTTTCACTCAATAAGGAATAAATTGAATCTCAATCCTAGAATTGCAGTGCAAGGCAAGTAAGAGAAATACAGCTACAGAAAAGCTCCCAAACCCATCCAAGAAAACAACACAAATAACCACAAGCCTGATACAGACTTGTTGATATAATCCTTAAGGTTCTCCTTGGTTGGTAAAGAAGTTTAACTCAGTACATAAGAAATAAACAGAACAATGAACAGACTCCATCTTAGGTTCCCTCAACTACTCCACATCCTGCCGGAGTTAGGTGATCATTTCCACCTGTCAAGAATAACGCCCCTATTTTTCTTTCAGAAGGAAAAGCAATGCAGCCAAAAGACTCACCATCCAATCAGGCACAGCAAAAGCAGAGGTAGTGCCTGCGTTACCGTCCCACTTCTCCATGCTGTAAGCTTGAGCAGCTAAATGAGTCCTGATGAGGAATGGAAATAGGTCCTGGATATGCCAGGGATGGCTAGAGTAGGTGCTGCTAAATCCCAGACAAGAACCGCCAAATACTTCGTTATTCAAGAGGTTCAAAACACCGCTCTAACTGCACAACCCTGTCCTTCCCACAGAGGCTTCTAATGCAAGTGAAGCTACTTAGACAAGCAATAAATACATAGGCTGTTCCAGTGACCAAAGGTTTCGGCTTTAGATTTAAATCCAGGGCCAGATGCAAGGTCCCAGGGACTGTTCTTCCCCCAAGAAGCTCGCCCAGTGCAACCCAAACGCTCTGCCCCACCTCCCCCAGAGATTACTTTCTGCTGCCAAACAATGCTAAGTTGTCAGGCGCCCGCTCTCTTTTTTCCCTGGGTGTCACTTCTCCCCCCGCCCCTTGGGACACGTCACTGGGAGAGGTGATAGCAAGATCAATAAGGATCAAGGTCAACAAGACACTCACAGCTCCAGAGCTGCTCAGCTGGCTGGTGGGGCTGAGGCGGCTTCCTAGAAAGGAGGAGGCGCTTTCCAGCTAAGACCACAATCCAAAATGTCCTGTGGGAGGTAAAACTCACCTGCCCCTCTTCCCCCCCCCCCCCGCCGTGCCCCAGACTTGGGCATCTCTCAAGTGAACTTTAGAGAGAAGGGAAATAGAGATGGGGCCAGAGCCGCTCTGGCAAAACTCAGAAGGTAGCGGGCTTCAGAAAGGCCGAGGGATTTTTAATACCACACTTCCCTCTGCTGGCTCCTTTCTCTATGCACATGCAAGGGGCGGCTCCGTGGTTACAGAGAGTGCTGAATCTTAATGGAGGGGAATACAGGAAGCAGCACGGGTCTGTGGGGGACTAACATGCTTTCAAGTGTCTGAGTTACTTAACACAGGTTTCTCTGGAGTTTTCTGATCAGTGTTTCTAAGTTTCGGAGAGAAACAGCACTTCCAAATAGCAGAGCGTATCCTATGATTTCCAGAGGCTCTATCTCCTAATAGTCATTTCCCTAGCTCTCCAATACGAGTTTTTATTCTGCATATATTTTAGGAAATCTAATAGACACCTGGGGGAAAAGTCCATTATATTCTCTATATAATATATACTAATGAATAGTTGAAATAGAGTAGCTATACTTTTCCAATGGAGTTAGGAAAGCAAAAGAACTATGAAGTCTTGGTCTCCAGCTCTTTGCACAGGCCCAGCTTGTTACCCCATATAATACTAAAGTATACACACTCTCCCCACCTGTGGAAATCCTTCAAGGCCCATATGGAGTTTTGGGTTTTTTTTTTAATAGCCTGTGTAAAACTGTACAATCTAATTACCTTTTCCCTGCCCCACATCACCAAGCAGTTTATTTCTACTTTTCTCAGATTTCTGTAGTACATTTCTGTATGTATTATTTGCTCCTAAACAAATTCAACATTTATTAAGTACCTATGTTCATTACTTGGAACTTATGTTTGGGGAGAGGTAGAAAGTTGATCCTTAAGGAGACTGACTGAAGCAAAGAAAGGTTCTGAGACAGAGAGGACAGGATAAGACTGAGGAGGGTAAGGGGTTCGGTTATTACCTTGAATGACTTAGGAGTTGAGTCTTCTACAACATTATGTAAGCATCCTTAGGTGCCTTAGAACTGTGCCTTACTGTAGAAGCTCCGGCAACTCCTAACCATAGCAAGACATGCATGTACACATAGCAGGCATTTCGTCAAATATTTGTTGAATGAGTGAATCTTTGACTCTTATCCTGCCCAAACTATCAAAGTTGCCAGATTTGTTCCCCAACATCTAATGAAATCTTGTCCTTTTCATTCCCAGTATGATCACCCCAGTTCAGGCTTGTTCCAGTTACTGATTGTCTCAATTCTGGACTATAGGAAGTTTGGAAAATTCATCTCTTACCAAACATTTTTCCGTAGCACTCATTCCTTCCCTCCCTCTGCATCCCCAATTGTTTCCTTTGGTACTTTCATCTTGATTTAAAAATAATTGTTATAGGAATTGGTGACTATCAGTTGGAGAATAGCTGAATAGGTAATGGTATATGAATGTTATGGAATATTATTGTTCTATGAGAAATTATCAGCAGGATGATTTCAGAGAGACCTGGAGAGACTTGCATGAACTGATGCTGAGCGAAATGAGCAGAACAAGGAGATCATTGTATACAGAAATAGCAAAATTATCTGATGATCAATTCTGATGGACCGGGCTCTTTCCAACATGATTCAGACCAGTTCCAATGGACTTGTAAGATGGAGAGAGCCATCTGCATCCAAAGGACTATGGGGACTTAATGTGGATCAAAACAGTATTTTCACTTTGTTGTTGTTGTTGTTGTTCACTTGTTTGTTTTTTTCCTTTCATTTTTTTCTTTTTTGACCTGATTTTTCTTGTGCAGTATGACAAATACAGAAATGTTTAGAAGAATTGCACGTTTAATCTATATTGGATTACTTGCTGTCTAGAAGAAGGGAGACAAATATGGAACACAAGGTTTTGCAAGGCTGAATGTTTAAAACTATCTTCTCATGTATTTTAAAAAATAAAAATCTATTATAAAAAATAATTTTTAGCTCTTGGAATTTGTAACAAAGAAGGTAAGGAATACCAAGCATAATCTGATATGCACCTTAAATTTGGGAAGCACAGATTTCAAAAGCTTCTCACAGGATTCCTCATACTAAAATTATACAGAGAAAGTTAGCAAATTCTAAATACACAATTTTGATGAAGAAAACAAGACACAAACTACGTACAGGTGGTGGAAACGGGCAGGTAAGAGAGGATGAATATGAAAGTGTAGTGCAATTTTAAAAGAATATTTTAGGAATTCCAAATGTCAGAATAAAAAAATGAGCAGAGGGGGAGGGAGAGAGCAGCTAGATGGCACAGTGGATAAAGAGGGGGCCCTAGAGTCAGTAGGTCCTGAGTTCAAATTCAGACTCAGACACTGGATAAATCACTTAACCCCAATTGCCTTGCAAAACAAAAACAAAAGACAATGAGGAAAGTTGGGCACTTTTAAAAATGGGTTTTTGTTTTCTTTCTTTTTTTTTTTAAAGCAAAGGTAGAGAAAAGAAGAAAATGAATGTTAATTGGTATAAATTCATTAAACAAGCATTTATTTATTAAGTATTTACCTTAAGCAAGACATCATACTAGATGCAGTAATTACAAAAACTATAGCAAAATAGTCCCTATCCTCAAGGAACTTAAATTTTATTGATGATGCATTATTTATACAGAAAATAAGAGCAAGATAATTTGAGGAAAGAGAACACCAACAACTTTGATCAGAAAAGGTTTTCTAAGAACCACCACCAAAAAAAAAAAAAAAAAAAAAAAAGAGATGCACAGCCTCAAAGAAGACCTGAAAAGATATCCCTGTTTTACTCATTTGCAGAAGTGGTAGGTCCAAGGGTGTGGTACAATGTACATATCTTTAGACTTTCTTTTAATTTTTCTCCTTTCTTATTAAAATATTAATTTTTATATGGGACAATTCTCAGAGTGGAGGAGAGAATATAAAGAAATTCTGATGACGTAAATAACAAAAGATAAATATATATATATATTTATATGTAAATAAATAAATAAATATATATATATATATATATATATATTTTAAAGAGACTTTCTGTCAAAGGTAAACCTAAACTAGAGTCTTGGAGCTGGTCATAAGAGGCAGAGGTAAGATAGAAATACAGTCCAAGAATGGAGACAATATATATGAAAAGCCTTTGAAATTTGCTCTTCCATGATTTAGGCTAGTTCCAGTGATCTTGTGATGAAGAGAGCCATCTACACCCAAAGAGAGGACTTGTGGGAACTGAGGGTGGATCACAACATAGCATTTTCACTTCTTTTGTTGTTGTTTGCTTCAATTTTATTTTCTTCCTCATTATTTTCCTTTCTGATCTGTTTCTTCTTGTGCAGCAAAATAATTGTACAAATATACCTATGTTGGATTTGCATATATTTTTACTATGTTTAACATATATTGCATTACTTACCATCTAGGAGAGGAGGTGGAGGAAGGGAAATTGGAACACAAGGTTTTGCAAGCAGTGGTGAAAAATTATCCTTGCATATGTTTTGAAAATAAAAAGCTTCAAGAAAAAAGAAATTTGTTCTCCCCCAATTTAAGGTGCATATCAGATTATTTTTGGTGTTCCTCACCTGTCACAAATTCTACGATGGCAAGAATTGAGTCTGGGAGAGAAGTTACCTTCATTAGTTTTTTTCAGCTTTTGAAAGATAAAATTATCATTAAGACTGGCCAAGAAACTATAAATTGTTCTGCTTTAGGAAGAGGTAGAGAAAGCATAAACAAATATAAGCAGGTAAGATGACACAGTAGGTATTGTTCTAAAAATCAGGAAGACCTAAATTCACACTAGCTGTATGATCCTGGGAAAATCAATTTATGTCGTTTTCTCATCTGAGATTTCTTGTATCAAATAAGATAACATATACAAAACATGTTATCTTGCATTGCAAATCATAAAGCACTATGTTAATGATATTACTATCACCATTATTATTATGACAAAATGTTCAAACACTTTAAATTCCCTATCACTATTATACACTATGCCTTTGTGTTAGATTTATGATCTGTTTCCTGAACTAACCAATTTCCTTTTTCAAGTCAAGTAGTCTGTAATAAAGGTCAATGACAATATTGACTATAATTTCCATCATGCTCTCCCTCATCCTACCCCGATCTTAGATTTCCTCAAAAGAATCTATCTCTGGGACTTACAGGCAGGGGACCAACAGGATGGAAAACCACACGATATCCCCAATCTCCATTTTCTTCCCTTTCTCCTCAAGGAATTATATACCATATATACAGCAATTACAGCTGAAACCACAGGACAAAAAAAACGAGAGAACTTCACATGGCAAAATTCTTCTTAATTCCAAGAATGCAAATCTTTAAAGTCAAGAATGAAAATTATCAAAGTGGTTACTCTGCACCATTCCTCCATCAACTTCAATATACCCAGCAAGGAATGACCTGTGGGTCTGTATCTAGAGGCTTATTTTGGGATCTACTGTAGGTAATGAAGAGTGGGGCCAGCAAATTACCTCACTCCAGGAGCTACCCTCCACACAGCCACAATAAGAGGAATATATTTTGCTCAGCCCTGTGAGGAGGTGAAAGAATCCAACCTTTGATATACAGCAGCCCCTTGGGTATACACACAAAGCTTCTGGGACTCTATCTGGAACACTTCCCCAACCTTGCAAAAAGCAGCAAATGCTGATTTAGCCCAATAAGGAAAGGGAAAACAAGAGAAGAACTGGAATAGGAAGTACTACAGCTAACCAGAAGGAATTGAGACAAACCCAGATGAGGCCAGTCCGGTTCTCCCATCTCTCACCATCAACTACTCAAAACAGAGACAAAGCTAATGAAAGCTAAATCCCCAAGGTAGGAGAAGGCTAAGGCAACTTTGTACTCCAGCCCAGGCAGGGGTATAACCAACATCAAGAAGTGGAGTATTAACAGAAGGAAAAAAGAAAAATCAAAGAATTTAAGAGGAAGAAAACTCAATAAACCCCCAATGCAGAATGTAAGGAGACAAATCATCAGAGAGGATCCTGATATGAGGCAGCTGATGGCACAGTTGGTGGAGTGCTAGACCCAGAATAGGAAAAACCTGGTTCAAATCCTGCCTCAAAGTTAGCTGTGTGATCCTGAACAAGTCACTTCACTTCTATTTGATTCAGTTTCCTCAATTGTAAAACTGGGATAATAGCAGCACCTATCCCATAAAGGTTATGAAAATGAGATATTTGTAAAAACACTTACAATACTTCCTAGCACATAACAAGTACCATAGAAATGCTTATTCCCTTCTTTTCCCTCCATATATTATAAGACAGAGCAAAGTAACTGATGCCTGATAAAACACAGAATCATGAAATTGCAAGAGAAAGTTGAATAATAAAATGAAATTCCAAAATGGCTTAAAAAAGAAATGAAATGCATAGAAGATATTAAGAAAGGACATATCACAATTTATAGTTCTTACATTAGAAATTTTGAAAATTCAATTTGGATACCAGAAAAAATTGAATTCCTAGAGATGTTTTTGCAAAGAAGTGAAAGAAAGATAGAGTTTTGGATATAAAAACACTGAAGCAAAGGAAAATCTGGTAGAAAAGAAGCAGAAGGCAATGATATCAAAAGAACAAATGATCTCTATATAAAAAACAAAGGTACTGAATTCAAAACATGGTGTGCATATAGATAATTTAAGGATCTTAAGTTTCCCAAACAAATATGACTTTAAAACAAAACAAAATTCTGATCATAACGTGGGAAATAGTGCAGTATGACAGTTTCAAACCTCTGAATATAGAAACAAAGCACCAATTTAAAAAAATCCAGAAATTTCCAGGAAAAAAAAATCCCTATACTTCAAATACCAAGTCACATTGAGTTAAATTAAGTAATTCCAGTGACAAATGAGAAATGAGAAATTCTACAAGCAGGAACGAGATCTTTAAATATAAAAAAAAATTCAATTAATATAAAATTATTCTGTACCTTTTGAAAACTGGCAAAGGAAATACAAAAGATTCTGAAAAGTAAAGGAGCTGAAGTTCCAAGCCCAAATGACATACCCTGCCAACTTGAGCCTAATTATATGTGAAAAAAATAGGCATCCAACAAGAGGCATGAAGAATTCCTACCCCAAAATAATTTTTAACATCCCATAAACTTGCAAACATCCCCAAACAAAATAACTACAAGATATATACGTGTGTGTGTGTGTGTGTGTGTATAAAATCAAGCAAAGAATAAATAAAGAAATAAATTACCCCTTGTTTGGAGCTTTTGTTTCTTTTAAAGGAAAGAATGATTTTCAGGGGAGAAAAAAGCAAAACAAAACAGAGAGAGATTATCAAAAAAACAAATAATGAAGATCTAACATGTAAAAAAAAAAACAAAAAAAAAACCAGAAGTGAATATAGAGGAGCTGAACTTGAAGCACCATAGACTAAATCTTATTACCTCCATAATGTTTGGGGGTCAAAATTGCAGAGTGGAACAGTATATAAAGGAGAAGCAAAGAGGTGTAAGGTAGAGGTGATCAATAATATATCCATATCAAGTCTATGGATGAACAGCAAAAAGATGGTGACTAATACAGCCATTCGAGGTAACTAAGTGATACAATAGCTACAGTGCTAGACCTGGAATAAGGAAGCTTCATTTTCCCAAGTTCAAATTCTGTCTCAGACATTGTATGATACTAGACAAGTCACTTAACTTTGATACTTCAGTTCCTCATTTGTAAAAAGAGCAGAAGGAAATAGCAAATCATTCCTGTATCTTTGCTAAGAAAACCACCAAATGGGATCATGAAGAGTCACATATAACTGAACAAAAATAAATTGTAGCCTCTTAGCAAGAAGAGCTAAAGAAGAATGTGGAGATGGTAGAAGGGAAGATTCTAAACCAGGAAGGGAAAGGTGAATTTCACTGAATATAATTCCTATTGGAAGTATATTCCTGAAATGAATGATGGCACTCATGATAAGTTTAATTTATGGGGAGATGGTGGGAGACTCATTCCACAGTGTTGTGCCTTCATGCTCAACTTACTGTTACAGGAAAAAGGATATGACCGATAGTAGGGACAGCTAGCACTCAGAAAAGTGGGGGATGGGGAAAGATAGGGAACAAACTCAGATCCAGAGATAGTATGGCACAATGAATAAAAAAAGAGAAGGAAGATTGGCTACGTTCTCAATTCAGGCTACTAGGGAGGCTGGGGCTGATGGAACACTTGATCCTGGTTCTTAGCTGTAGGACTAAGCCCAAACAGATATACACAGTAAGTATAGCACCAATATGGTAAGTTCTGCACTCCAATCCATACTCCCCACCCCACACATTTCTTGGCAAAGCCAGAACAGCACCAGTCTGTTTAAGGGCCTAACTGACCCAGTTTGAAAACACAAGGTCAAAATTTCTGTGCCAGTTAGGAGTAGGATCAGGGACATGAGAAGTAGCTTCTTAACTTCCAGTCTACTACGCTAAATACAAAGAAGGGCACTTTCAGTTCTCAAACCATACTATAAAGCAATAATTGTTTTAAAAAAAACCCACAAAATACTGAGTATTGGTTTAAAAATAAACAGGATCAATGGAACAGGATTAGTCAAGAAAAGATGAAATAATTGAACTCAATAAAAACTAAAGCAGTCTTACAGAAGTTGGTTTTAGACCCATGTTTTACACCATATGTCACAATAAATTCAAAATACTTAAGTGACTTGAACATTATGAATCATATAATAAAAAATTTAGAAGACAGATCATACAATGACATGAAGAGAAGTAATCAACTGGAAAAAAAAAATTGTGTTAAAAACCTTCAATAAAGGTCTGCTATCCTAGATATATAGACAAAAGAAATACACTAAATACCAAAAGCCTTGAGAAATGGTCAAAAAGATATAAATAGTTTACAAAGAACAGATTATCAACAACTACATGAAAAAATGCTCAAAAATACGAATAAGAAAAATGCAAATCAAAATAAATTCACACCAAATTGGCAACCATCATAAAAGATGTTTTGTTTGTATCTGATAAAAAGTAAAGTAAGTGGAACTGAGAAAAATACAAACAAAATGCTAGGAAATTTTAATAGCTAAGCTATACTTTGAGACAATATTTGATAAGGTAAAGAAACCAGATGTAATTTTTTATAATCACCAGATCAACATTGATTCATATAAGCTCAGTTTGGTGTGTTGAGTTAAGGGTCATATTAAAAAATATTGTAAGTACTCTATTTTATAAAGGTTTTTTTCCCTCCACATTGATACAGACTTTATTGTTTTCTTGTTATTGTTCTTATACCCACATTATCAAGTGCCTCCATCTGGAAGTCCTAGAGACATCTCAAATATAGCATGTCTAAAAGGAAATTAATTTTAATTTCCTTAAAGCAATCCTCCAAGTTTCCTTATTTCTACTGCTGGCACCATCTTTGCAGTCAACTGCATTTGCAAACTCATAATCATCTATGTTTTCCCTTCTCCTTCAATATTACATACAAAGTTATCAATCCTACATACACACATCACTCACATCTGTCCCCTTTTTTCTTATTCGGGTATTTAAAGCCTATCATGAAGTCTACTGAAATAGCCTCTTAATGGGTCTGTTTCTAGACTCTCCTTTCCACTCTCCACTCCTCAGAATTACCAAGTTGATGTTCTTTAAACAGGTATGATCATATAAACTGTGCCCCCCCCCAAGAATAATACAGTCTAATTCTGAGCCATCTTTGCATTACTAGTAAAAATTCAATACAGATATAATAATTTTTGGATGTATTTACTTAAGTGTCTGAGGCTATATTTGAACTCAGAATCCAGGCCCAATGTTCTATCCATTTCACCACCTAGCTGCCCCTTTATTTTAAAATATAAAAAACCAAAGCCTGATACATACAGAATTTCACATCCATAACCCCCTTCCCCTCTTTGGCAAAGATATAAAAGAGAGGTGTTTTCTTGTATCTTCTTTTTGAAGTCAAGCTTTCTCATTACAGTTTCACAGCATTTAGCTCCAATATTTTGTTGTAGTTTCTATTTATGTTGTCTATAGTCATTGTTTATTCCTGGCTCTGCTTATGTTACTTTGTATTAGTTCACATACATCTTAATTTAGTAGGTGATTCAGTGGACAAGTATGCTGAGCTTGTAGTCAAGAAGACCTGAGTTCAAATCCTACCTCAAATATATTTTGTATTATTATTGTTAAAGCTTTTTAATTTACAAAACATATGCATGGGTAATTTTTCAACACTGACCCTTGCAAAGCTTTCTGTTCCAAATTTTCCCTCCTCCTCCCATCCCCTTAGATGGCAAGTAGTCTAATACATGTTAACTATGTTAAAATATATGTTAAATCCAATATACATATACATATTTATACAGTTATCTTGTTGCACAAGAAAAATAGGATCAAGAAAAAAAACTGAGAAAGAAAACAAAATACAAGAAAACATCAACAGAAAGCATGAAAATGCTATATTATGGCCCACACTCAGTTCCCACAGGCCTCTCTCTCTGGGTGCAGATGGCTTTCTTCATCACTGAACAATTGGAATTGGTTTGAATCATCTCCTTGTTGTACCTCAAATATTTTTGTGACTACAAAAATCACAACCTCTAAGCCTCAGGTTTCTTCATCTGTAAAATGGACTTGATGGCCTCTAAGGTAACATGGTTGTAAAATTATGATCTTTTTATCTTGCTGTGTATCTCAGTTTCATCCATTTGTTTATCACAATTTAACTATTCCACAATCAACAGGACATTTACTTGATTTCCAACATTTTGTATGCTAAAAAAAAGTTCTGTTATGAATATTTTGGCATAAATGGCACCTTTCTTTTTGTCAGTGACTTCTTTGACATATATTCCTAGCAATGGGATCTCTGGCTCAAAGGGTATGAACTGAACACTCAATTCACTTTCTTTGTCTAATTCCAAATTTTCAGCACCACTGGATCAATTCACAGCACCAATGAAAGGTGCATGTCTTTTTACATTCCAGACAACACTATTTCCAATTTTTGTCATTCTTGCCAATTTGCGGAGTATGAAGTAAAATCATAGGGTTTACATTTCTCTTATTATTAGCAATTTTGAACATTCTTTCATATGCTTGTTATTACTTTGCAATCCTTTTTTGAGACCATTTATTAATATCTTTTGACTACTTTTCCATTAGAGAATAACTTGTTTTATATAGTCCTATTAGATAACAGACATCAGACTCTTATTAGAGATATCTGATATAAAAATTTTCCTCAAAGTCAACCCTCTATTGATACACAAAAGATTTTATTTTAGCCCTTGGCTTTGGATTGATATGGATCTTAATGCTTTAGAAAAGCCATTATTTCAAAGAATGGGCATGAAACTTCTATGCCATAGGACTATTACATTACCAAACCATACCAAACGTGTAAGGAGTAAACTGAACTCATGGGTTCAAAGATATACCTTGCATCAGATGCACAAAAGGAAGGGAAATGTTATAAAACTAACTTCATAAATAAAGACAAAGAAATTGAAGTTATAGCTAAAATTCAAAAAGGGTTGATTTATTGAAAAGAATGCTTTAAAGAAAATCAATTAACTTAGAAGGGTCCAATGAACTAATTTTTCTTTGAAAATTTAGGAGACTGATGAAACCTTAAATGGCTGATAATATCTATTATCTGGTTTGGTTTAGTTTTGTTTTTCTTAAAGAAAATGAAGTGATATCTATTCCACTTTCCAAATCTAAAAGTATTCAGGAAGCAGGTCATTAATATAACTTTCTAAGCATAAAGAAAATATTAAGTTATTTATTAACACCTAACAGTAATCTAGCTGAAGAAAACTGTATCAATTTCCTTCTTTAAGTAAATTATTGGCCTTGGAGCAAAGCAGATTTTAGAGCTTCTGATAAAGCTGTTGGTATTAAATTAATGTGTAATTTGATAAAATTTCAAATTATATCAGATACTGTTTTTGATATTATGCCAGAATGTGAGAAAATAAAACATACTAATACAAAACATTCTGTTCTAAGGCTGAAAACAGTTTTGCAATTGGCTTTTTAATATTAACAGTTGCCAGTACTTTTTAGGACAGGATTACAATCCAAATGATCAAAAGAAAATGGTGACCAATACAAATGAAATTCAGTTGCTCTTTCTGTAATGATACTTCTTAGCTGAGTGATCCTTATTACTAAGGAAGTAATATCTCAAGTTTTCTTATCTGTAAAAAGGGCATAAATAAGATCTATCTTACAGCTTATCATAAGGATTAAATGTTTTTATAATATAAATAAAATGTAAAACTGTTCTATACAACTGTGCATGTGCAAGTAATTTAACTTCTCAGAATCAGTTTCCTAATCTATAAAATGGGAGTAATAAATCTGCAAAAATTTCCTCAAAATAAAATGACTATAAGTGAGTTATTAATATTATTATCATACCTCTTTGTGCCCCTTGCAGTACCTAGCAGTGTTCTGCACATTTCCATCATATATCAATGCATCAAAATGCATGGTTGCAAAAATAACTAAACATGCTCTGGAATATATGATAAGAATTATAATAAATGTTTCCATTTTTTACATTTTAAAATGATGAATTGGGCAAATTCACACAAAAAATTCCAATGAACATAAAATTATTTATATCACTTCAAATTCTATTCCAATAATTAATGCACATAAATCTAACTATATAATTTCAATTATGAAGATATGAGCAGAGTTATTCTAGTAAGGAGGAAAAAGAGGAGCTGCTTAAAAAGACTGAAAAGGATGCAAAAGCTTAGAAGACAGAAACAAAGGTTAATTTATCACAGTTGATATAGTAGGTATAAGCTAACTCCAGTACAACCCTACATAAAATCCAGAATATATTAATGGAAGTATCTCCAAAACAGATAAGACAGACAATGAAAAGAAGTCTCCAACTCATTCCATCAATTCATTGAATGGGATTCCATTCCATTCCATTCAATTTCATCCAAGGAGAAATCTTTGTACTAGTAAGGGTAGAAGAGAAAAATTAAAAGGGAGTAGAAATCAGTTTACACTGATAAGAGATGTTCAAGTAGCTAGCACTCTCCAAGCTCCTCAAAATCCAATCCAACTGTTTTCATTATTTCTCATACATGGCAGCATTACATTTCACATCTCCATGACTTTAAATTTCTTTTTTATTGTAACAAGTTTATTTATTTTTAACACACATTGCTTTATGAATCATGTTGGGAGAAAAAAAATCATAGCAAAAGGGAAAAACCATGGGAAAGATAAAAAAAGAGAAAAAAGAAGTGAACATAGCATTTGTTGATTTACATTCAGTCTCCATAGTTCTTCTTTCTGGATGCACATGGCATTTTCTGTCCAAAGTCTATTGGAATTGCTTTGGGTCACTGAACCACTGAGAAGAATCAAGTCTTTAATATAATAGTTGATCATTGCACATTCTTGCTATTACTATGTACAATGTATTCCTGGTTCTGCTTGTTTTACTCAGCCTCAGTTCATGTAAATTTTTCCAGGCTTTTCTAAAATCAGCTTGTTCATTTTAAATAGAACAATAATATTCCATTATCTTCATGTACCACAACTTGTTCAGCCATTCCCCAATTGATGGGCATCCACTCCTTTTCCAATTCTTTGCCACTACAAAAAGAGCTTCTAGAAACATTTTTGCACATGTGGGTCCTTTTCCCTCCTTTGTGATTTCCTTGGGATACAGACCCAGTACTTTTTATATCCCTTTGGGCATAGTTCCAGATTGCTCTCCAGAATGATTGGATCATTTCACAACTCCACCAACAATGTATTAGTGTCCCAGTTTTCCCATATCCCCTCCAACATTTATCATTACCTTTTCCTGTCATCTTAGCCAATCTGAGAGGTGTGAGATTTTACCTCAGAGTTTGTTTTAATTTCCACTTTTCTAATTAATACTGATTTAGAGCATTTTTTTTCATAAACTAAAAATAGTTTTAATTTCATGATCTGAAAATTGTCTGTTCATATCCTTTGACCATTTATCAATTGGGAAACACATCTCTATGACTTTAAACACTAACATTTTCTTCTTTCCTTCTCCCTTGACTAAACAAAAATACAGAAATTATAGTAATAAACATAGTCAAGCAAATCAAATTCATGAATTCATCATGTATGTCTCATTCTCCATGTAGAGTTTATCACTTCTCTGTCAGATGAGTAGTCCATTTAATCCTTGGTCCTTTGGAACTTGGTCACTGCACTGATCAGAGTTCTTTTCAAAACTTTTCTTAGTAGTAGGGGAGTCAAGGATTCCAAAAGGCCGATTAAGTTGAGAGAACAAAGCAGCAAAGGTAGTGTGTGTGTACAACTAAACAGGGGGGTTTAAGAGCTCATAACTAGGTTAGATTTGCTAACAAAGACATAACTATGAGTCACAGGATTTTAAACAAGAAAATAAATAACAAGTCTGAGAAATGAAGTGAGCAAAATATAATTTAAAGCAGATTTTTGCTATTGTACACAGATCATTCTGGAGAAGGAAATGACTAGAGGAAGAATTTAAAATAAAAAAGTCATTCAACAAATATTTGTTGAATGAATGAAGCCTGATTACATGGTAGATTTGAGATGGTTAAGGTGTGGACTACAGAAATTAAGAAGAGAAAGAAAGAAATGGGAATATTAGCATCAGTCCAGACATGTAAGATAACAGAGTGCCTTGGAAGAAAGGTGCAAATAATAATAATTATTAATAATAAAAATAGTATAAATAAATCCTATTCAAGAAAACTGCATTGAATCTGATTGAATGAATACTTGCATACCTAATGAGGCACATTGCTCTCTGATTGCTCTCATGTAAAGTAAATAAGAGATTTTCTCCCTTTTTACAGAAAACAAATTATTTTAAAGGATCACCAAGGAAATCAAGAGAAGAGCTAAGTCTAGAATGTGGATCTCCCCACAGCCCATTCTATAGCTTTAATAAAATTTCTAATAACAAGCAATAACATCACAATAATTGGTTGCTTTAAAAGGATTTAAAAACTAGAAAAATCTTTACAGCAAACTTCTCTGATAAAATTCTCATTTCTAAGATATATAGAAAACTACTTCAGTTACGAAAATGAGTCATTCTCCAATTGATAAATGGACAAAGGATGTAATAGTTTCCAGAGAAAGAAATCAAAGTCATAAGAAAAAATGCTTTAAATCACTAATAATTAAATAAATGCTAATTACAATAAATCTGAGGTACAAGCTCATACCCATTTGGGTAGCAAAGTTGAAAAAAAGGTAAATGACAAATGCTAAAGGAGCATTACAGATGTAGCTGTGAACTGGTCCAGTCCTTCTGAAAATGAATTTGGAACTATGCCTTAAAAACTGTTAAACTGTACAAGCCCTTTGACTCAATACTGCTACTAGGTTTATTCCCCAAAGAGATCAAAGGAAAAAGAAACTATATGTTCAAAAAAATATATAAAAGCTATTTTTGTGGTGGCAAAGAATTGGAAACTCAGGGGGTATCCATCAATTGGGGAATGGCTAAACAAGTTATGGTATATGAATGTGATGGAAAAACTATTGAGCTGGATAGTTGAGGAAGACTTATATTAATTAATTAGAAAAGGAAATGAGCGGAATCATAACAATTTATATAATAACAAAGTATAATAAAAGACAAACAACTCTGGAAGACATAATAACTAATCAACACAACAACCAATCATGATTCCATAGGACTCATAATGAAACATGCTACCTACCTCCAGATAAAGATGATAAACTCAAAGTATGGATTGAGGCTTCTTTTTCACATAACTAATTCAAGAATTGATTTTCCATGACTATATATGTGCTTATTCTTGCTTATTCATTATGTGGGGAGGGTGGGAGAGAAAGGGAGGAAAAATCCAAGCTTAAAATAAAATAAAATTGTTAATTTTTTTTTAAAAGGCTCTAAGTAGACTTTTCCTTACTGTTATTATTCCATGTAGTCATTCTTTGGCAGTTTATAATTTACAGGAAGTTGTGCTAATGAATGACTTCATGTCTATAAAGTGCCTTTAAGATCCTTGGAGAAGTATGTTCAAAATGTTAGTTGTGTTCATTTGTTCTTGATGATTCCAGGACACATTTGCTTTGCAAATAATTATTAATAACCCCCCACCAAAGTTTCTTGACATTGCTATTATTGCAAATACTACCTATGAAATTCCACAACTCACTCTTCAGAGTACCTTCCTCTCCTAGGTAGAAGTGTAAAGGTGATAAAAAGTGAAAATTCTTTGCTAGCTATATCAGTGATGTGGGAGGTCGAATAGAGCTGAGCTCATTTTCCTGAAGCAATGTTGACAGAGAAGTTTCAACAGGAGTCGAGACTTGCTTCCAAGACACAAGTCTTTTTTAATACCACCCACAGAGAAAACAGAAGGAGCTGTCTTCAAATTTTTTCTAATTTCATCTATATTCTTCACTACAAGATGTCAATCACGCTTAGCTTTCCCTCCCTAAATCTCTAGCCAATAATTTAAAGAAAACAATTTAGGGGGAAAAAAAAGCAGGTAGATTCAAAGAAGAATGTGTTTGTTAATGAATTTTAAAATAGATAATCATATGAATGTTGGAGGGGTTGTGGGAGGGCTGGGACACTGGTGCATTGTTGGTGGAGCTGTGAACGGATACAGCCATTCTGGAGAACAATTTGGAGCTATGCTCAAAAAGTTATCAAACTGTGCATACCCTTTGACCCAGCAGCATTTCTATTGGGCTTATATCCCAAAGAACTCATAAAGAAAGGAAAAGGCCCCACATGTGCAAGAATGTTTGTGGCAGCCCTTTTTGTAGTGGCTAGAAACTGGAAACTGAATGGATGACCATCAATTGGAGAATGGCTGAATAAATTATGGTATATGAATATTATGGAATATTATTGTTCTGTAAGAAATGACCAGCAAGATGATTTCAGAGAGACCTGGAGAGACTTACATGAACTGATGCTGAGTAAAATGAGCAGAACCAGGAGATCATTATACACGGCAACAACAGTACTATATGACGATTAATTCTGATGGACATGGCTCTCTTCAACAATGATATGTTTCAAACCACCTCCAATTGTTCACTGAAGAAAGCCATATACACCCAGAGAGAGGGATGCGAAATGTGGACCACAACATAACATTCTCATACTCCTTGATTGATGTTTGCTTACATTGTGTTTCCTTTATCTGATATATCATTTGTGTAGATAAGATTTTTCTTGCACAACAATGATAAGTTTGGAAATATGTATACATATATTCGATTTGCCAATATTTTAACATAATTAAAATGTAGTGGATATCCTGCCATCTAGGGGAGGGGTGGGGAAGTTGGGGGGAAGAATTTCTAACGGAAAGCTATGTAAGTGTTATTGTTGAAGAATTACCCACACATATGTTATGCAAATAAAATAAAATTTAAAAAAAATAGATAATCATAAGCAACACTTGAAGAATTCACAATTGCTAAGAAATTATATAAGCTTTAATTGCATCCACTGTTAAAAAACATAAGGGATAGCTAAGTGGTACCATGAATAGAGCACTGGCCCTGGAGTCAAGAGGACCTGAATTCTAATCCAGCTTCAGACACACTAGCACTTACTAGTGACTTAACCCCAACTACCCCCTCTTCCAAAAAACATTTAAAAGGCTCCCAGAGTCAAAGAGCACACCAACTATTCACCTCTACAGCAGTATTTTAATGTGAGCCATCATGGACTCTTCCAAGGAGGAAAAAACCAACAAACAAAAAACCTCAGAAGAAAACACATTATATCCTTAGAGTTAGATAGAAAAAATGGAAGCAACTTCAGAAGTGAAATGTTAAAGAATAGAATAGACACTAGATGGGGCTATGGTTTCACTAAAGGAATCGGGAAATGAAATTCTAGGTTAATCTGTAATGAGGTGGGGATAGAGATGAGCTTACAGGGGGCAGGAAGCCACAGCATGTTCTGTGTGGAAAACAACCTTCAGATTATTTCAAGGTCAATGAAAACTAAAACTTTGGGAGTAAAGTGTTGCGGGGTGCTAGTCCACTAAACTGTTATCGCTATTCCTTTTGAAGTGGTTAAGAAAAGCTGTCACTTTCACATCACTGTCACTTTCTGATGATTCACTGCCCTCTAGGAATCCATGCCTCCTCAATTTCCAAGAGGACTGTACCTAGTAACAAACGAGTATAAAACAAAATATATTGGCTATGTTGGAAATGCGTATACCATATTCTGCAATTATAGTCCACCATCTCTTTGAGAAAGGCATGCTTTACTACCGGCTGTCTGAAGTCATATTTGATCACTTTATCAGAGTCTTGAAATCTTTCAGTGTTGTTTTGTCTTACATTATCATAGTTGCTATGCAAATGTTCTGGTTCTGCTTCCCTGACTCAGAATCAATTCACATAAATATTTTTCTATCAATTACTCATTTATCATTTCTTACAGCATAATAATGGTCTTTTAAGTTAGTATACCACAATTTTTCAATCATTCCCCAATTAATATCCACATTCTTTAATACAAAAAAATGCTGTAGGGGGACAGTTAGATGGCACAGCAGACAGAGCACTGGCCCTGAAGTCAGGAGGACTTGAGTCCAAATTCTGCCTCAGATACCTAACATTTACTAGTTGTGTGACCTTGGGAAAAGTCTTAACCCAAATTGCTCTGCCAAAAATAAATAAACAAATATACTTTTAAAAATCCACTAATAGCTATTAGAAATGATGAAATATATAACATCGGAGAAAGCTGGAAAAATCTTTGTGAACAAAGCAAGCAGAACAAGGAAAACAATCACATGTGAAGATATGCAAAACATTACCATTAAGTCAAATTGTGGGGGGGAAAAAAAAACATTGATCTCATATCCTAATTAAAATAAAACCCTCAAGAAAAATTAAGTAAAAAAAAGAAAAAAGAGAAAGAAAGAGAATGCTTTAATCTATATTCAGACACAATCAGTTCTTTCTTTGGGTATGGATAGGATTTTTCATAAGTCCTTCAGAGTATTTGTGGATGCTTATACTACTGAGAACTGCGAAGTTATTTACAGCTGGTCATCCAAGAACTTTGCTATTACATTGTATACAGTACAATTCACTTTGCTTGAGTTCATAGAGGACTTTACAGGTTTTTTTTGTTTTCTGAGAGTACCTTACTCATCATTTCCTACAGGATAATAAAATTCCATCACAAACACATATCATGGTTTGTTGAGCCATTTCCCAATTGATTTCAATTTCCACTTTTTTTGTCTTGAGAAAAGAGCTGCTATAAATATTTTTTTTGTACATATAGGCCATTTCCTTTTCTCCCCTACTCTATCTCTTTTGGTATTCATGCCTAGTAGTGGTGTTGTTAGGTCAAAAGATATGTATGAATTTATAGCTCTTTGGGTACAAATCATGTCTTTTGATCACTTATCAATTGGGGCATGGCTCTTACTTTTTATAAATTTGACTCAGTTTCCTCTATGTTTGAGCAACAAGGCCTCATTAGAAAAACTTGCTTCAAAAAAATTTTTTTACAATTACTATAGCTAACTGAATCCCCCTTTTCCTCCCTACCCCCATTTATTCTCTCTCCTTTTACCCTATCCCTATGACCACTTCATCTCCTAATATGGCCTCTCTTATCACCCTCCCCTTCTTCCCATATCCCATTCCCCTCTTATTTTCCTGCAAGATAAGACAGATTTTTATATTTATATTGAATATATATGTTGTTTCTATTTTGAGCCAATTCCGATGAGAGTAAGATTCACTAATTCTGTTTCCTCCCCCTCTTTCCCTCCACTGTAAATGCTTTTTTTTTTTGAGGGGGGAGGCCTCTTTTTTAATGACAAATAATTTGCACCATCCCACTTCCCCCTTTCCCTTTCTCCTAATACATTCTTCTCTCACCTCTTAATTTCATTATTTAAAAAAAAAAGATGTTATCCCTTCATATTCAACTCAAATCTACACCCTCTGTCTATATATATTCCTTCTAACTGCCATAATAATAAGAGAGTTGTAATGAGTTATAAGGATCATCCTCCATGTAGGAATGTAAACAGATAAACCTTAAGTCCCTTATGATATCACATTCCTAATTATCTTTCCCAGAGTCCTGTGTTTGAAAATCAAATTTTCTATTCAACTCTGGGCTTTTCATCACAGATGCTTGAAAATCCTCTATTTCACCTTTTCCTCTGAAAAATTATATTCAGTTTTGCTAGGATGGTGATTCTTGATTGCAATCCTAGTTCTATTGCTCTCCAGAATATCATATTCCAAGCTTTCTGATCCTTTAATGTAGAAGCTTGTTAAATCTTGTGTTACTTTACTATGGCTCCATTATACTTGAATTATTTCTTTCTGGATGCTGGCAATATTTTTTCCTTGACCTGAAAGTTCCAGAATTCAGCTATAATATTCCTGGAAGTTTTCACATTGGGATCTTTTTCAATTTCTATGTTCTCCCCTAGTTCTAGAATAACACAACAGTGAACGGATCTAACCATTCTGGAGAGCAATTTGGAACTATGCTCAATAAATTATCAAACTGTGTATACCCTTTGACCCAGCAGTGTTTCTATTGGGCCTATATCCCAAAGAGATCTTAAAGGAATGAAAGGGATCCACATGTACAAAAATGTTTGTAGTGGCTAGAAACTGGAAAATGAATGGATGCACATCAATTGGAGAATGGTTGAATAAATTATGGTATATGAATGTCATGGAATATTATTGTTCTTTAAGAAATGACCAGCAAGATGATTTCAGAGAGGTTTGGAAAGACTTGCATGAACTGATGCTGAGTGAAATCAGCAAAACCAGGAGATTATACGAAACAACAACAAAACTATATGAATTCTGAAGGCTGCCTCTCTTCAACAATGAAATGTTTCAAACCAGTTCCAGTTGTTCAGTGATGAAGAAAGCCATATACACCCAGAGAGAGGGATATGAATGTGGACCACAACATAACATTTTCATGCTCTCTATTGATGTTTGCTTGCATGTTTCCCTTCTCAGATTTTTCTTTCCTTGTAGACTTTTCTTGCACAGCAAGATAACTGTAAAAATATGTATACAACACATATTCTATTTGTCAAATATTTTAACATAATTAACATGTATTAGACTTCCTGCCATCTAGGGGAAGGGGTAGGGAGGAGGGAAAAATTTGCAACAGAAAGCTTTGCAAGGGTCAATGTTGAAAAATTACCTATGCATATGTTTTGCAAATAAAAAGCTTTAATTAAAAAAAAAAAAAGAATAAAATGAGTTTTCCTTGAAAGTTGACATCCAGGCTCTTTTTTTGATCATGACTTTCTGGTAGATCAACAATCTTTAAATTATCTCTCCTGAATCTATTTTCCAGGTCAGTTGTTTTTCCAATGAAATATTTTGACTTTTTTTTTTTTTTGGTTTTACTTTATTGTATCATGATTTCTCATAAAATCATTAGCTTCCATTTGCTCAATTATATTTTTTAAGGAATTATTTTCCTCAGTGAGTTTTTGTACCTCCTTTCCCACCTTACCAATTTTGCTTTTTAAGGCAATCTTCTTGTCATTAGCTTTTTGTATTTCCTTTTATACCACTCTCAATTCTTTTCCTATTTTTTTCCTCTATCTTTCTTCCTTGATTTTCAAAATTTCTTTTGAGGGATTGAGCTCTTTCATGGCCTGAACCCAATTTTTATTTTTCTTGGAGACTTTGGATGTAGGAGTTTTGACTTTATTATCTTCTTCTGAGTGTGTGTGTTTTGATCCTCCTTGTCACTGGTCCTGGTCAGAAACTTTTTTTGTCTGCTCACTTTCCTAGCCTATTACTCAATTCTTAAAGTAAGGCCCTGCTTTCAGAATAGAGGGTGCACTGCCCAAGCTTCAGAGGTTTTCTGTAGTTGTTTTCAGAAATCCTTCTAGGGACCTGACCACAAGTCCTCTTTTCTGCCCTGGAGCTGTTAGGAGTATCCCTACTTCCCTGGAGCTGTGAGATCTACTGTGCTGGCCTGTTTTGCTGACACTGAGACTGCTGACACTTGGCCCTGGGCTGTGTTGGTGTAACCTGTGCGGCTAATGCACACCAGACTCCCACCTGTTGCTACCAGAGCCTCTCCACTGACCTTTTGAGTCCTCCCTAGTGTCCCCAGGCTGAGAGGTCCAGGAAGCCTCCAGCACTGCTCCCACCTAGTTCACATTAGGTTCAGGCCAGGACTGAGTCCAGAACTAGAGCTGCCCTGGTGCAATCTGCACTGGGATTGTGCACTGAGCTTTCGTTTTGGTTCCACAACCCTTTCCTGTTGACCTTCCAGCTCTTCTTCGGTGTCTCTGAGCTGGGAGGTCTGGAAGCCTCCAGGACCACCATGGATTCAGGGGCTGGGCTGGTGCTGGGTCAGGGGCTGCACTCTAGACTACAACCTTTTCTGCTGAGTTTCCAAGTTGCCTTCAGCTGGAAAATATTCTGTTCCATCTTTCTGGGTGTTCTGTTGCTCTAAAATTTGTTGAGAGTCATTATTTAAATGATTTTGGAGAGTTGGGGGAGAAGTTGGGCAAGTTCCTGCCTTTACTCTGCCATGTTGGCTCCACCTCCTTGAAAGGCTTTAGAAATCTGATCAACACAATAACAAACCATTAGTCCCAAAGAAATACACCATTCATCTTCTAAAAAACAAAACAAAAAACAAACAAATTTAAAATGAAGAAAAAAAAATCTGGGAGGGGGGGCATGGTTAATGTGGTCAACACATGGGAATTAGATTTAGGACACCCAAGTTCTAGGTCTTACCTCTGTTCTTAATTCATTAGGTAAACTTGGGCAATTCATTTCATATCTCCAAATATTGGTTTCTTCATTTAAAAATAAGGGGACTGAATTTAGGTCCTTCATGCATCTAAAAATCACATTGTTTTAAGTTTTCAGGAGATGAATCTAAAAGTGTCCAGTACATACATATTCTATATATTGTATGCTCAAGAAGACACCAATGATTCAGTACATCAGAGCTTTCCTCTTCTATCTGCTAAATGTAATGAGGGACTATTTCCCCAATGTCACATATCACCATGGAAATGACCCTAAGTTTTCAAAGACAATATTGGTAGTTCACAAGCTCTATTAGAAGGCTTACTAAGCAATATAAAAGCTTTGAACATGGGTCCCAGACAAGTTAAATACCCGTAAGTCCTCAGAAGCTTACCATCATCAGGGCTCATCCTCAGAGGCCAAAAAATAATCAATTATTTTTTGTGAGAGTAGCTCATTAAATCATTTACTAAATTGTGATTATATTTTGATCTGCATTAGTAGAGGTAAAAATCACAAAGATAAAATTCATGAAGTATTAAAGTAAGAAAAGATGATTAAATTTGCATTACCAGGATGGCAAGCCTTCCAAAGCAAACAGCTAAGGAGCTAATTTAAATTAGTCCCAAGGAAAACTTGAAAAACTCTTCTAAATACGACTGTGGGCCCCAAGACAAACATTAGGGACTAGAGTTTGGGATCTGAATAACATGACTAGAAAAAAAAAGAATCATGGTTTTAGGACTATGACTGCACCCTCATGGCATGAGGCAAAAAGGAAAGCCCACAAAAGTTGTCCTAGGAACCTAATAGGAAAACTAGCTAGAGTCTCTTCAAATAAAATTTTGCCTTTCTAGACTTAACAGTAGCATATTCCTTTTGTTTTTTGTTTATTAAAGCTTTTTATTTACAGAACATATGAGTAATTTTTCTACACTGACCTTTGCAAAATTTTCTGTTCCAAATTTTTTCCCTCCTTCCCTCTACCCCCTCTTCTAGATAGCAGGTGGTCTAATATATGTTAAATATGTTAAAACAATGTGTATACATATCTATACAGTTATCTTGCTGCAGAAGAAAAATCAGATCTAAAGAGAGAAAAAAAAAAAACTTAAGGAAAACAAAATGCAAGCAAACATACACAGAAAGCATTAAAATGCTATGTTGTGGTCCACACTCAGTTCCCACAGGCCTCTCTAAGGATGTATATGACTTTCTTCATTGTTGAATAGGAACTGGTTTAAATCACACCTCATTGTTAAAGAGAGCCATGCCCATCAGAATTGATCATCGCTATAGTCTTGTTGTTGCCATGTATAATGATCTCCTGGTTCTGCTCATTTCACTTAGCATCAGTTCATACAAGTCTCTCCAGGCCTCTCTGAAATCATCCTGCTGGTCATTTCTTACAGAACAATAATATTCCATAGCATTCATATACCATAATTTATTCAGCCATTCTCCAACTGATGGGGATCCATTCAGTTTCCAGTTTCTTCCCTCAGTAGCACATTTCAATAATAAAATGTGATAAGAAAAGAAGCCATATTCTCAGGAATTATAGTGGAAGAGACTGATTGATAGGTTTTAAAATATTAGAATGTATTTGTAATAACTAAAACTTAGAAAAAATGACAAAATGGAAATATTTCAATCAACTTAAAATTTTTATGCTAACATTAACCAAGGCTCACAGTACTAAATTCCAACAAACTAAAATGTAAGAATATCTCTCAATTGTAAGAGAAAACTGAAATATTTATAAGTGGGGAAGAAGAGATGTAAAGTGGATAAAAGAACAAGTCATATACTTTGTTTCCTGAACCTAAAATACCAAGAGCAAAGTCAATTTTATTTTTTCTTCTGCCAATGATATCTGGAATTTGTGTGCAAAATACCAGGACCAGTTATTCCAAAAATCTATAGCAGACCCTAACATGCCCTCAGCAATACCTACATTCGGGGCAAAATTATTACTCGCTATGAGAAAAATAATGAGGTAGGGAGTGTGTGTGTGTGTGTGTGTGTGTGTGTGTGTATGAAGGCAAACTAAGGATGTCAATAATTTGACTGGTTCAGTGTCAATTAATTTAACTGCAGCAAGAGAAATCATGATAAATCAAATAAAAATACAAATAAGATAATTTATTGACTACAAATAAGCCAGCACAGTAACTTAAACTTGTTTTACTAGAAGTACAAAGAGTTGAAATAAATAGTAGTAGTAATAATAGTAGAGCAGCAAGAGCCTCTAATAATTATATAATACATTTGCCTGGCACTGTGCTAAGTGCTTTAAAATTATTAACTTATTTAACAATCACAATAATTCTGAAAGGTAGGTACTATTATTATTCCCATTTTACAGATGAGGAAATGGAGGCAAATATAAATTAAGTGATCTGCCCAGGATCACACAGCTAATAAAATGTCTGAAGTCACATTAGGACTTAGGTCTTTCTGACTCTAGGCCAATGCTCTATCTACTGTACCACCCAGATTAAAACCACTATTCTGAGGGTGAAAAATATGCAAGCTTAATTATGTCTGGATGTACAGATTCACTGTGATACGCTGGGAAATAACATGGGAGCAGCTAAAAGCTCAAATGTTAGTGTGATGTGTTAAATTTCAGACAGCTCACCTCTAATCAAGTATGGATAGAAAAACACTGCCAAGTAAGAGAGCTCAATGAGGAGTGTAGTTAAGGGATCTTATGGTGCTTAACAATCTAATGAGAGAGACAACATGCCAAAAAACTATGTTCAGTTGTGTCCAACTCTTTGTGACCCCATTTGGGGTTTTCTTGGCAAAAAAATGGTTTGCCATTTCTTTCCCCAGCTCATCTTACAGATAAGGAAATGTGACAAACAGGGTTCAGTGACTTGTCACACAGCTGGTGTCTGAGGCCAGATTTGAACTTAGGAAAATGGGTCCTCCTGACTCCAAAGCAGAATTCTATTCATTGCATCACCTAGTTGTTCTAAATAACTGTACAAACATGATACATACAGGATAAATCGAAGATGACTAACAGAGGGAAAGAACTAGCATTAAGGGGGGGACTTCAAGCTTCTTATAGAAGATGGAAAATTAGTAGAGACCTGACAGAAATCAGGGAAGCTAAGAGATAGAGATGAGGAGAGAGACTTTTTAAGGCATGAGTTTCAGCAGATGAAAATCTCCCTATCTGAGGTAGGGAGACAGAATATCTAGTTTTTAAAAAAGAGAGGAAACTAGCATCACTGGATGTGGAGAATAGATTGGGACAGTGTAAGAAATAAGAAGACTAGAAAGTAGAAAGGGGAAAGGTTATAAAGAATTTTAAAAGCCAAATGGAAGATTTTATAGTTGATGCTGAAGGTAACAGGGAACCACTAGAGTTAACTGAAGAGGGGGGCATTGGGGCACAATATAGTCAGGTCCCGGTTTTAGGAAGATCAATTCATTTGCAGATGAATTAGAATGGTGACAGACATTATGCAGGGAGACCAGCCATCCAACTATTTAGGTGAGATGTGATGAGGGCTTGTACAAGATAGTTGCTGTGTCAGTGGAGGAAAGGGGCAAACATGAGAGATACGTGAAGGTTGAAATGACAGGATATGACTGTGTGCATAGCACAGTGCATGGTACATAGTAGGTGCCTAATGAATGTTTATTGATTGATTGATATGGGGTTATGAGAAAAGAGTTAGGGATAAGGATGAAACCTTATAAACCTGATATCCAAGTTTTGAACCTGGTTGATTGGAAGACAGGTTGTACTTTGCATAGTAATATAAGTCAGAAAGAAGGGAGGGTTTCTAAAGAAAGAAAAAAAAATTAAGTTTTGGACATTCTGAGTTTAAGATGTCTATGAGACATTCAGTTTGAAATGACCAAGAGAAAGATGAAGATAAAACAGGAGAAGTCAGGAGAGAGGCTTAGGGCTAGACAAATAAATCTAAGACTCATCTGCATAGAGATGATAGCTGAAACCAAAGGAGCTGATGACATCACCAAGCAAAATAGTACAGAGGGAAAAGAGCCCTGGGATAGTATCCTGAATGATCTAAATGAAGAGACAGCAAAAATAGAGGAGCAGTAAAATAGAGAAGAAAATCAAAAGAGAACAGAGTTTAAAAAAGATAAAAAGAAGCAAATATCATAGAGATCAACAGTGTCAAAGGCTACATTGTGGTTGAGCAAGATGAAGATTGAGAAAATGACATTAGATTCAGCAACTAAGTGATTATTAGTAACTCTAGACAGGGCAGTTTCAGTTTGAATGATAAGGTAGTAAGCCAGAATGCAGAGAATTAAGAAGGAAAGGAGAGGAAAGCAAGTAGCATCTTCAACTGTAGATAACCTTCACTACAAGTTTATCCAGAAAAAGAAAAGAGAGAGGGAACCATGGCTAGAAGGAATGGATCAAGTGAGGATTTCAGGGGGTGGAAGAGGTGTGAGCGCCCCTGTTTGTAGGAGGTAGGGAATCTGTCAGTAAAGGAGAATTGGAAGATAAGAGAGTAGGGATGATAAATGGAGCAAAATACAGGGAAATACAGGATAGAACGTGGGATCACTTGTGCTTGTAGAACAGTCAGTTTTGGCAAGGAAAAGGGCTTCTCTTCTTTTTCACTTCATGTGAAACAGGGATGAACGTGGATAAAGTGACAAAAACACTTTAGTGAAGTGACATGAGGTAAGGAGAAAAGGGATCTCAAGGAAAATGGCTTCAATTTTCTCAGTTAAATATTAGGAAGACTTTCGGATGAGACAGTGGGATAGAAACATTGGGAAGTCAGAGGAAGTTTGAGAAGGAATGAAAAGATTTGGCAAAGTAAAGAACTGACAAGAGCCAGGTAGAAAAAGCAAGCAGGGGAGTAAAATGGATTAAATGGTAAATGAGAGCCTCCACAGAGGATGCTATCATAAAGTAAGGGAAGGGGAGGGAGAGAGAACAAGGGAATGTACAAAAAAAAAAAAAAAAATTCCCCAGGAGGCTGAAATTTAAAATTTGGAATCTCTACAACCATTGAAATAGCAGATTGTGTATCAGACCACATGGTGACTTGGCTAAATAATATTTCTCTTTGTGTCTTAATGTCTCTTTCATAACTGCCATTAAGCAAACAAGTTTGAGATGGGAGCTCAGAAGCTGAATGTTTGCCTGAGCATTCACCTCAGTGAATTTGCCTTGCTTAATAAATGATTAAAGGCCATGTCCCTTGGTTGTCAACCCCTTTGGAATAATGAAATTAATGAGCTTGGCTTTAATCAGGAGAATTTGTTCTAATCAGAAAAGCTTGAGGAGGTAGTTAAAGTTCAGTTCTAATTCTTTGGCATTTATATTTTCTCATGGGAACAAATCTACTAGATTTCAACATTTTAGAAATACAAAGTCTGAAGATTTTGAGACAAATTTCCTGAGACAAGCAAGTATAAACAAGCAGGGAGAAGAAAAGGGCCAGTAAAGAGCATTACTCATGTCTACATTCCCCTCTGGATGAAGGAGTGGTTCCTTGGAAGCACCACTGATAATCCCCCTACAATGAGGAACCATCCATCTCCTATCCATTTCATAAACTCCCTAATCCATATATAAAGTGGAATAAGAAGCACAGAACAGAACTGATAGACTTAGCACAGAGCCTACACGTGGCAGATATTCAATTGTCTTTTTGACTGAACTGAATGGAGCACTCAGACTCAAGAACAAGGATTAGGAGGCTCTTCTGCCCTTATACATTCCTTGGGCCAGTATCCCATATCATCACCTGGAATTTAAAGCTCTATCCAATCTGACTCCCTATTATCCCAACTTTATTTTACATCAATCCCTTTAATAAACTTTATTGTTCCAGGCAAAATGGACTACATGCTATTCATCAAAGTAGACACTGGATGTCCTGCCTTGTACTTCCTCACAATGTCCCTTTGTTCTCTCTTCCTGGAATACTCTCTTAAGATTCCTCTCTAACTTTCAGAAGTCTCGACTTTCCTTCATGGTTCAGGTACTATCTCTTCCAAAAAGCTTCCCTTAACCCCCCCCCCCCCTTCAATTGGCATTTATTAAGTACTTATTGTTATCCCAGATACCAGAGATACATAGGCAAAAATGAAAAGTCAACTGTGGATGCCCATTTCCTCTTCAATTTTCTTTTTACCATCTTATTTTGTATATGTATAATATTCTCTCTTTAGAAGGTAAATTCCCTAAAGGATCCACGTGTGCAAAAATATTTATAGCAGCTCTTTTTGTGGTAGCTAAGAATTGGAAAATGAAACTTCCTTCCGGGGATGGAGCCATGGTGGCGGAGATCAGACAGGAGTCTCTGTAACCTCCTGTAACCTCCCCTCAAACCAACAACATATGAAGCTTCTAGACTAATTTTGAGGCAAAAAAATCCACAATATCTGGAGAACAACACGATTCTATTAGAAGATACTCTGGAAAAACCTCAAAACAGGAATGATCAGCACCAGAAATAATTCAATCAGCGGAGCTGCCCAGTACCTGAAATAATTGAATTAGCAGAACTGCCCCAGGGTGAACTAAAGCAAAACTGCCCAGCACCTGACATAATTCAATCAGCAGAACTGCCCAGTTCCTGAAATAACTCAATCAGCAGAAATGCCCCAGGGCAAATTAAAGCAGCTGTCCCACCTTTGCCCTAAACAGACCTCACACCTTTAAAAAAAAATGAATAAAAAACCAAAAAGAGCTCTCACCATAGACAACTTTTATGGAGAGAGGGAAGAACAGACCTCAAATCCTGAGGCCCCTAAAGGTAAAGCAACTCCAGAAAAAGCCCCAAAGAGAGACATAAACTGTTCTCCAGGTCACAAGGTTTTCTTTGAAGATTACATAAAAAATCTTAAAAGAGAGTTAGAAGAAACATGGGGAAACGAAATGAGATCACTGCAAAATAAAATAGAAAAAATGGAAAAAGAATGCAATGAACAAAAAAATGTAATTGGTCAATTGCAAAAGGAACTAAAAACAGTAACTGAAGAAAATAAGACATTAAAAATTAGAATCGAACAATTGGAAATGAATGACTCACCAAGACTTCAAGAATCAGTCGAACAAAAACAAAAAATGAAAAGATAGAGAAAAACATGAAATATCTCCTAGGAAAAACAACTGACCTGGAAAACAGATCTAGGAGAGACAATCTAAAGATTATAGGGCTTCCTGAAAGCCATGATGAAAAAAAGAACCTAGACACTATCTTCCAGGAAATCATGCCAGAAAACTGCCCGGATATTTTACACCCAGAAGGCAAAATACTCCTTGAAACAATCTACCGATCACCTCCTGAAAGAAACCCAAAAATTAAGTCCCCCAGAAATATCATGGCTAAATTCCAGAACTATCATACCAAGGAAAAGATATTACAAGAAGCCAGAAAGAAACAATTTAAATATCGGGGAGCCACAATTAGGATCACACAGGACCTAGCAGCTTCTACTTTGAAGGATCGAAGGGCCTGGAATCAGATATTCCGAAGGGCAAAGGAACTTGGATTACAGCCAAGAAGAAGTTACCCAGCTAGAATGAGCATTATCTTCCAGGGAAGAAGATGCTCATTCAATGATATAGGAGAATTTCACCTATTTCTACTGAAAAGACAAGAACTGAACAAAAAATTTGATCTACAAACACAGAACACAAGAGAAATATAAAAAGGTAACAAGAAAAAAAAAACTCTTGAGAACTATATTTATGTTATACTTATAGAATGAGGATTGATTTTATGAATATATTATTACATTATGATTATGATATGATTACTGTGATTTTATGATTATTATGTTATGTTTATTGTGATTTTATGATTATTATATGATAAACTGAAAAAGAAATTAGAGGTAGAAAAGGGATTACACTGGAAGAAGAGGAAAAGGAGGTAAAATAAGGGAAATTACATCACATGTAGAGGCAAAGAAAACCTATAATGATTGAGGGGAGAAAAGGGAGGGGAATGAGAATTGGGTTAATCTCCATCTCATCAGATTTGGCTCAGAGGGAATAATAGACATACTTATAAGGAAACAGGAGGGAAAGGGGGGGGAAAAAGGGGTGGGTGGGGCTCTAAAGGGGAAGGATTGTTTGAGAGAAGTGGTTTTCAAAAGCAAAATAGTAGGGAGGAGGGAAAGGGGATAAGAAAGAGAAAAGCATAAGCTAGGGTAAATAAGATGGCAGGAAATACAGAATTAGTTATTTTAACTGTCAATGTGAATGGAATGAACTCTCTCTTAAAGCAGAAGCAGATAGACTGGATTAAAAACAAGAATCCAACAATATGTTGTATACAAGAAACACATCTAAAACATAGAGATACATACAGGGTGAAGGTAAAAGGCTGGAGCAGAATCTATTATGCTTCAGGTGAACAAAAAAAAGCAGGGGTAGCAATCCTGATCTCAGACCAAGTAAAAGCAAAGATAGACTTCATTAAAAGAGACAAAGAAGGAAATTATATCTTCCTAAAGGGTACCATAGATGATGAAGCAATATCAATACTAAACATATATGCACCAAGTGGTATAGCATGGAAATTCCTAGAGGAAAGGTTCAGAGAGATGCAAGAAGAAATAGACAGCAAAACTATAACAGTGGGGGATCTCAACCTCCCTCTCTCAGAACTTGATAAATCAAACCACAAAATAAATAAGAAAGAAGTTAAGGAGGTAAACAAAATGTTAGAAAAGTTAGGTA
>JAJPUD010000670.1:184031-247415 GCA_023553655.1 Myrmecobius fasciatus
TATCCTATTTAGCATGTATTAGATTACCTGTCATCTAGGGGTGGGGGTTGGGGGGAAGGAGGGGAAAAGCTTGGGGAAAAAAAAAGTTTTTGCAAAGGTCAATGTTGAAAAATCACTCATGTTTTGTAAATAAAAAGCTTTATATATATATATATATAAAAGGAAAAAAAAGAATTGGAAAATGAATAGATGCCCATCAATTGGGAATGGCTAAAGAAGTTGTGGTATATGAAGGTAATGGAATATTATTGTTCTATAAAAAATGATGAACAAACTGACTTTAGAAAGACCCAGAAAGTTTTACATAAACTCAGGCCAAGCATTAATTAATATTTTTTTAAAAAGAATTTAAACTCCCTGATATTCCCAGCATCTAACCACTGCCCTGCACATAAAAGCTGTATTAGTCAAGGTTCTTTGAATTGAAGTGCAACAGAGAGTGTAAAGCCAGCCCCAAGAATAAAAGGAAAAGTCCCCAAGAACACATCATGAAAAGGGCTTATGGCTACAAAAACAAAATAGAATGATCTAGTTTACTCAGTCACAGACTTACTCTTCTTATTTATTTATTTTGTTCTTATTTTTGTTTTCCCTAGGGCTGGACCTGTAATTTTATTTACATATACCACCTTCCTGAAAATTCTTATCTACTCTGCCAACAGAGTCTTAGAAGTGTTGTTTGGAACACAGAGTTTAAATGACTTGCTTATGTCACACAATCAGTATATATCAAAGGTGAGACTTTGAATTTGGGTCTTCTTTATTTGAAAGTGAGTTCTCTAGCAACTAAGAAACTTCTCATGGGCTAGAAAATAAATCAGAGTGTTCCCATTTCCTACTTTCCTAAATTCTTAATTTTAAATGAAGAAAATATTCTATAATTATTTGAAAATTGTTGAAAACTGTTGAAAAACAGACATTAATAATCTCTAATTGCTATGTTTTTTAAGAAGACCTATCAATTCAATGATATTATTTTCTTTTTAAAAATTCCATCAAATACTATTTTATAGTTTACCCTAAATCCCAAAATTTGTCATAGTGTGATACTACTTGCAAAGGTTTTCTGAATGTCAACTATTATCCAAGAGTTAAGATATGGCTCCAGTAATAATATTGGTAAGAAAAAAAAATTGGAGGTGGGAGTATAACCCTCCATGGTTGTCTCAAATACAACACAACTGTAAATTATGATTCATATTCCTGATAATATCCTTATGTTTCAACAAATTTTATATATGTAGGGCTTATTTTATAAAAATTTGTTTTGATATTCTTATCTAATCTGACTAAAGCATTTCACTTTTATATGTCCCATGTTCTTATCTTTTTCCTTAAATAAAATAACTAATAAGTACTTTGAAAGGGATCATGGCATTGTAACAATGTATGATATGAAAATGCTATTTTTTGCTTTGTCTGAGTCACTGAGGATAGTCCAGGTCAGCATACTCAATCTGTTGTAATTAATTTTTCCCTTACCCCCTGACTTCTTTCAAGAGGACCTGACTTCAAGGTCAAGATTAAGAAACAGGTAAAAAGGGCAGCTAGGTGGCACAGTGGATAGAGTACCAGCCCTGAAGTCAGGAGGACCTGAGTTCAAATCTGGTCTCAGACACTTCCTAGCTGTGTGACCCTGGGCAAGTCACTTAACCCCAATTGCCTCAGCAAAAAGCAAAAAAAAAAAAAAAAAAAAAAAGAAACAGGTAAAAATTGTTTAATTGAACCCAATATACAGTAACATTCAGGAGAAAAATACAGTCATTACTCATATTTGTATCCCAAATGTCTTGAACACAAAGGCACATAATATACATTTGTGGGACTGAACAGAATTTATCCAGGATATGGAAAAGTAAAGTGAAAGTGCTTCTTCTAAAAAGATAAATTATCAGATGGAAAATTCTTTCTCATGCCCTCGAGTGACAAAAAATAGTACTATACCAATGTTCCACAAGTAGAACAACCAGGAACAGCTTAGTAATTCTGAAAACCTTTTAAAATCAGTGGGAAAATTAAATGCTTAATTAGGATGAGAATTAATTTTAATTAGTTGGTATCTTTTTAAAACATTACAATCATTTATCAATATCCCTATCATTGAAATTGCTCATATAAAGAAAAATAGCTAAGCAAAAATGACCAAAGCACCCATAGGATACAATGTGCAATTTTGTTTTCATCTACTTTACTATAATTTTTGTGAATGACATTGCCTATAAACAATCCACCGGTCAACAAGCACTTAGTAAGCACCTACTAAATGTGTTAGGTACAGTGCTAGGCACTGGGGATATGAATACAATAAATGAAAAAAATAATCTCTATAAAAATTACATATTTGTATGTGTATATATATAAATTATATATTCTGCTTTCTTTGCTCTAAGATGACATTTCATCTCTTCTCTACTTTTCCCAATGAGAACAATATTTTATAACTTATTTCACACTTAAGGTTATAGTCATGCTACACAGAAAACAGGAAGGAAATAAGTTTGGGAAAATAAAAGTATATTTTGAATGTGCAGACTAAATTGTAATGATAAAACCCAAAAAAGGTATTTAGAAATTTGACTGAGACAAAAGATAAATGTGAAAGAATTTTAAAATTTGAAAATAACTTAGAATTTTACATGCTTACTTAAATATGCCTCAGAGGAATGGGAAATGATTTTTAGAATCTCAGCAACAGGCAGCAAGTGAAAAAACATTCTGTTTAGAACACTCTGTTTCAATAGTTGCTTATTATTAACTAACATTTGTCATATGCCACAGGGTAAACAACACATCAATCTATCCCTGCTGTCTCAGATAGACAAAAGGAGCAAAAATTTAAAAAATCCCTCCCAAAATATCCCAAACAACTACTAATATTTCAACCCCATGAGGAAAAAGAATTTTTTTTCACATAATTAATCTTCAGAGCATAATGGGATTCCGCAACAAAATTCCTGATTCCTTAAAACAATATTTTCCAACTATATCATATTAAAGAAGTATATCCCATGAATAGACAATTTTCAGACAAAGAAATTAAAACCATTTCTAGTCATGTGAAAAAATACTCCAAATTACTACTGATTAGAGAAATGCAAATTAATACAACTCTAAGGTATCACTACAGACTTCACAAATTGGCTAAGACGACAGGAAAAGATATAAATGTTGGGAGAGGATGTGAAAAAACTGGGATATTAATACATGGTTGGTGAAGTTGTGAACTGATCCAATCATCCTGGACAGCAATTTGAAACTATGCCCAAAAAGGTTATCAAACTGTGCATACCCTTTAACCCAGCAGTGTTTCTACTGGGCCTATATCCCAAAGAGATCTTAAAGGAAGGAAAGAGACCCACATGTGCAAAAATGTTTGTGGCAGCCCTTTTTGTAGCAGCAAGAAACTGGAAACTGAATGGATGCCTATCAATTGGAGAATGGCTGAATAAGTTATGGTATATGAATTTTATGGAATATTATTGTTGTGTAAGAAACGACCAGCAGGATGACTTCAGAGAAGCTTGGAGAGACTTACAGGAACTGATGCTAAGTAAAATGAGCAGGACCAAGAGATCATTGTACGCTTACTCTATAATCTTATACACATCATCTCAACTTATTGCTTTTCTGCTTCAAAACATCTCACCCTTCAAACCACCTCTTCTTTTAGAAGAAGAGGTGAACTTCTTCCTTTTAAGGCAAAACCTTGTAATCTGTGCTCTTGATTTAATTCTCTACCACCTCCTTCAAAATCTTGCTCTATCAATTGTTCCCTCTCTTTTATCATCAATCTTTCCCTCCAAAGGCCCTCTCTCTGCTGATTGCAAAAGATGCTTAGGTTTCTTCCATCTTATGAAAATAGCTAAAAACAAAATAAGTCCAGACTTCAATCCTATTATCTAAACTGCAATCCCCTCTACTTTCCTCACTTGTTTACTCAGAAGGATACTTACAGGTCACCTTCATTTTCATCAGTCATTCTTCTTAATTCTTCATGATATGCCTATTGTTCTAACCATTCTAACATAAGCCTGCTATTTTCAAGTAACTTTCTAATTGTGAAATCCAATGGCTGAATACCAGTCTTCATTATCCTTAACTTCTCTGCCTTGGACTATTATCTCTTTGAAACTCTCCCTTATCTTTTAATTTACATGTGTGTGTGTGTCCCCCCCCCCCCCCTTCTGGTTTTTTCATTATTTTGTGTCTACTGCTATGCTAGCTCCTTTACTGGCTCCTTCACTTTTGAACATAGGTATTTTTCAAGGCCCTCTGAGGTTGTTGTTTTCTTTTGCTCAAGTTTTCTTTTTTCCTTTTTTTTTTTTAATTAAAGCTTTTTATTTGCAAAACATATGTATGGGTAATTTTTCAACATTGACCCTTGCAAAGCTTTCTGTTACAAATTTTTCCCTCTTATCCCCTACCCCCTCCCCTAGATGACAGGAAGTCTAATACATGTTAATAATGTTAAAATATTTGACAGATCGAATATGTGTATACATATTTTTACAGTTATCTTGCTGTGCAAGAAAAATCGGATCTACAAGGAAAAAAAAAATCTGAGAAGGAAAACATAATGCAAGCAAACATCAATAGAGAGAGTGAAAATGTTATGTTGTGGTCCACATATATATCCCCTCTCTCTTGGTATAGATGGCTTTCTTCATCACTGAACAATTGGAACTGGTTTGAAACATTTTATTGTTGAAGAGAGACACAGCCTTCAGAATTAATCATCATATAGTATTATTTATTGTTGCCGTGTATAATGATCTCCTGGTTCTGCTTATTTCACTCAGCATCAATTCATGCAAGTCTATCCAGGCCTCTCTGAAATGATCCCACTGGTCGTTTCTTACAGAACAATAACATTCCATGACATTCATATACCATAATTTATTCAGCCACTCTCCAATTGATGGGCATTCATTCAGTTTCCAGTTTCTAGACACTACAAAAAGGGCTGCCACAAACATTCTTGCTCATGTGGGTCCCTTTCCTTCCTTTAAGATCTCTTTGGGATATATTGCTCAAGTTTTCAAACATCATTCTCAACTTTCTATTTCTGCCTCTGAGGTGTCTCCAAAGCCTCAGTACTACATGTCCAATTGCCTGCTTGATAGGTTTGTTCACTTTGTTGTTTTGCTATCATCTCAAAATGCAATGAGACTAAAACCAAATTTATTTTCCCAATTTTTCTTTATACTTTCTTTACACTTTTGATTTTTGTTCATAAATTTCATATAATCAAGTACATGCACCTAAACCAAGTAACTTCTCTTCAATTAATTATATTAATATGTAATCTAATATATCATATATATATATGTTATATATACAATATAAGCCTATATATTAATCCACTGTCTTCCATCTTTAAAACATTTTTTGTACATAAATATATCATCCACTTAAAATTCACTAAGGTATATAAATTAAAATGTGAATCCATTTCCTATTAAATTGCTAAACAAATTTCCTAAGCTTATTTGTGAAATAATAAAGCCTTCCCCCAGTTTTTATTTTTATAGATTTTATTTGTATAACATATGTATGGGTAGTTCCTCAGCATTGATCTTTACAAAGCTTTCCATTACAAGTTTTACCCCCAGTCCCCTCCCTTCCCCTAGATGGCAGGAAGTCCCCTACATGTTAATAATGTTAAAATACTTGACAAGTTGTACAAGAAAAATCTTATCTACAAGAAAAAAAAAGAAAATCAGAGAAAGGAAACACAATGCAAGCAAACATCAATAGAGAGCATGAAAATGTTATGTCCTGCAGTTTATTTTTAAAGAAATGTTTAATGATAATGACAATGAAGAAATAGAAGATTAATAATGTAATCAATTAGCTATGCCTTTGAAACATCTAGCAAGTAAAAAACTATACTCCCTTGCCATTATCCATTTTTACTCTCAACCTCATCCTTAATTTTAAAGCAAATGTAGTTTTCCTCATTAGAAAAAGTATCATGGGATCATAGCTTTAAAGTTAGAACTCTTCCTTACTCCTTGGAAAATTACCCTCAAAATTATGAAGCAAAAAATTAAAATTCCCAAGAAGACTGAAACCCATGTCCATAAAAATCAAAGGATATAGGTCTTTTGTTCTCTGCCTAGCTAGAAGATATCTAGAATATTACATCTACCTCTATGTGCCTCCATTTTGCAAAGACTATGTGGCATATATTTAGAAAAGGGTTAAGTATCTGAAAAACTGTTTAAACATCTTTTACTTACATGAAGAGGAGAAGGAAATCTTCAGGGGTTGACAACTTACAAGCAGCTGCCACAAATGAGTCTGTACCTGCGTGTTGATTCATCTCTTAATGTTCAAACTGATGTAACTACAACAGTGAATCACTAGCCTTGGAGTGAGGCAGAGCCTTCATGCTTCCTCCACTCCTATAAAGACAAAAGTTTAAAATGCCCACAGGGATCTTGTTTCTTTAATTGCTGCCTTTCTTTAATAAATTCTTAAAGCGCTGAGATCACTGTATCCAAACTTCCAACCTACTCCTATGGCCTCTGCCTATGGGCCTATATAGCTTACCCCCTCCTCAAGGATGCATACTACCTTGTTTTCCAAAGTGAGAGCTAAAATTCATTAAACTAATATGTAAATGTGAGAAGGTTTTGGGTGTTCCTCAGGATTTCCTTCTCAGTTTCTAGGCACCACATGTAAATTATAATGTGGGTCTTCTAGAAACCATCCCTATTATCTATTCTCTCTCTTATATTATATAACTTGTATACATTAAATAACACCAATGTCTTCAAGTCTCAACATGTACTAAGTACTTCCTATTGATACATTTTTGATACAAAATTTTTGACAATTTTTTTCAAACATACCCAAAATAATGTTTTCTTCCTTTGCAAAGTATATTCTCTGAAAAGTTAAGCAAAACTTCCTAAAAGTATAATTGGTAATATATCCTGACAGTATTTAAACTTTAGACTCCTTTTGTTTTATATTACATTCATATCCAAATATATTTCTTCCTTCTTCCCATATTTAGGGAAGAATACCTTCTCTTGCAATAAAGATTTAAATTTTTTTAAAAAGTTCAGCAAAATATTCTAATATTTTAAAAAAATTCTAATCAAATTGTAATAAAAAATTCTAATATTAAGACTACACCTTAAACCTTAACATTCTTGAATATCTGCTCTCAGGTAGATGCTTGTACTCTCTTCTGTTCTTGTATATCTCTTTCTCCCCCCCCCACCCCCCTGCTGTGGCAATTGGGGTTAAGTGACTTGCCCAAAGGGTAAGGGTCACACAGCTAGGAAGTGTTTATAAGTGTCTGAGACTAGATTTGACTTCAGGGCTGGTGCTCTACGCACTGCGTAACCTAGTTGCCCCATTGTATATGTCCTTTTAAATATGAGTTTGTACATCCAACATCTTTAACCATCTTTCTCATTTTTTTTCATAAGAATCATTTGCGATTGTGTAATAGGAATTTTGTTCCTTCTTTTTTAAGCTGTATGTTGCATACAGAAAGACCTATGTTTGCATTTTGCTTCATATGCTGTCTACCCATGGGATTCTGGTTAAATCACTTAAAAACTCCCTTAGCCCAGTTTCCTCATCTATAAAACAGGCATAATAATAGCTATTTCATTTACATCACAGAGTTGCTGAGGATCAAGTAAGAGGATCTAAAGTGCCATCCTTAAAGCACGATATTGTTGTTATTCAGTCATTTCTGATTCTTTATGGACCTCTTTGGGATATTCTTGGCAGAGATAACTGGAATAGTGTGCCATTTCCTTCTCTAGCTCATTTTACAGATGAGGAAACTGAGAAAAACAAGGTTAATTAAGCTGCCCAAGGATGCACAACTAAGCATCTGAAGCAAGATTTGAACCCAGGTCTTCGAGTCCAGGTCCAGCATTCTATCCATTTCATCATTTTAGAAATATCAACTGTTTGCTGCCATTATTTTTGTTTAGATTCATTTATTTCATATGTATAGGATCCGTTCTACCCATGCAGATCAGTATGTTATTGGAGATAATGATCACCTCCTTCTTAGAACCTCAGATCATAGGAATATTACTTAACATCTGTTAATCCTGAAATCTGTTCTAGTAAAGCTATGTCAGATGTTCCTTTTCCTGTCTATCACGAACTTTTAAATGCTACAGAGTTGGGGTCTCCTAAGGTTTCCATTAAGTCTATTTCACCAAATGGTTCCTACTTGCTGGACAAAAAAAAAAAGTTCAATAATATGGACAGTAGTCATAATACTTATAATCCAGTCACTTCATATGAGCTTCTGTAAGGATCATATGAGAAAGTATGTAAAACTGCTTTTGAAACTCTCAACTTACTGTGACCTTATTACTTGGGAAGTTCCCACCAAAGATGCAGATTATAGCCTATTCTATAACTCTTGTTCACATCTTTCCCCTAAGTTTGCCAAAGAATGTAAACTCAACATGTAGAAATCTTTCTACTGACATCACAAAGGATTAATAATCTAAATGCCCACTTGTCACAGCCTACCCTTGAACCATGACCAGTCCATCTTATTTTCCTATCATGCAATTTCTTGATAACATCTTTTATTTCTATTTTTCTAAATTCCTCCTATATTGTGGTGTCCTTCACTCACCATGAGCCCTCTCCATTGTTCTTTATGTGATACTAATTTTGGTTTCCCAGAGACTATTGTATTCTACCTGCAACTGCTACAATGTTGGCCAGTTGTGGCTTTGCTTTAACAGTAAACCTGAAGTCATTAAGAAAGCTATGCAATTTCTTGAAGACAATCCAGTCTATTCTCTTCCTCCTATTGAATTCTTAACCAAGTAATTATACTTCTATACTGTCCATTCCAGATATACATATTGATGGACAGATTCCATAGATTATCCATCCAAATGAATATTATAATCTAGGCAATAGACATTCTTCATCTATCTGATCTTTCGTCAAAATCTTTTGAGCAATTATATACCTCTTCCAATATACTGTGCAATGTTGTAGGGCTGGATGCATGATACCATCCTCAAACAGGAGCATATGAAGGATCTCATTATCTGCATGGAATCACATCAATTTGGATTGTGTACCTGATCTCTATCACACTGATTAAATACCCATTAGTGAGCACAGATCTGTTTTACACCTCATCTGATGTTTATGATCAGAGGGTTGTTGCACAATTTTATTTTTCTTATTAGATCTTTCAAGAAAACTTAAATGTTTTTGACATATGAATGGGAACCACCTTACTGTAAAGGGTCTACTGACTCAAATGAATCCAACAATAAGTAGAGTAAAATTTTATATTCTCTATATCTTTCAATTAATTGTGAAATAATAAAACATGTGTTTTGTATTATTGCCAGTGTTGATGTCTTTTCTTTTGTCCATTTACTATTTTTGACTATAATTTAA
The DNA here is from genome assembly GCA_023553655.1 of Myrmecobius fasciatus. Classification (NCBI taxonomy): domain Eukaryota; kingdom Metazoa; phylum Chordata; class Mammalia; order Dasyuromorphia; family Myrmecobiidae; genus Myrmecobius; species Myrmecobius fasciatus. The sequence continues at coordinate 193,449 of JAJPUD010000670.1, forward strand.
TTGTTTAAATAAATAAGGGTTAGGCTGTTTAATCGTAAAATCTATCCTTTTCTCAATAGTATTCTTTCTTCTTGGGGTTTTTTAAATTGGTAATTCTGAACTGGTCTGATTATACATAGACAGTTGACTCAGGGATAATTCCCACACAACGTCTTTTCCTATCTATTAAAATATAATCTATTTTGTTCTTCATAATGCTATTGGATGCTTGCCACTTTTCTTAAAGTGTTAATAATATAAAGACATGAGACTTCTACAAATCTTTGTCATTTTATTGTTTCTTCCTAAAGATGCTTTCCCATATTTCTCCCCACCTTCACCTTTTCAGACTTTTGCATTTAAGTCATCAAATATTAAGATTTAATTGATTTTATTAGGAGGTTCTTGACAAGTTTTTTGTAGAATTTTTCTACCTTTTAACAGCAAAAGAATGTTAGTAAAAACTGCAATTATTTTCATGTGGTCTTTTCCAAATACTTACCATTTATATATATATACGCACACACACACACACACACACACATATATATACTAAATATCCTAAGAAACAATATTTTGCTTTTGAGCATATGACAAAAACCCCTGTCAAATGACTCCTTTCTCTGCTTATTCAGAGTACCTGAGCCATTCTTCCGTTTAGCTTCTTTCCTATGTTTTCATCTGTAGCCCTAATGTCAAGATTGATATGATTCAACTCCTCCAGCAATATGTCCACTTGGTCACTGGATCAGGACCAATAGTTAAATTAGAATTTACTGATGGCATCAAGGTGTGATTTTTAGCATAATCTACCACCTTTCATGCTTTTCTGACACTATACTCATAGAAGCAAAAGGACAGCTAGAGAGGACAGCCTTTAACAAATTTTGTTTCATTGCTAATTATGGCCAAAATATACACCATCTGACAAACAGCCTACTGTTGTTGGGTTTCTTTGCAGTTTGCAAAGTTGCTCCCTATAAAATAGGCTTTGCTTGTTACTTGGATCAAACTTATATCATTTCTTTTTTTTATACTAATACCACTTTATTTTTCATAATACATGCAAAGTTTCACCCTTGCAAAACTCTCTGCCAAATTTTTTCCCTCCCTTCCCACCACCTCCTTCCCCTAGACATCAAGTAATTTAATTCTTCTAAACATATTTCCAAATTTATCATGTGGCATAAGAAAAATCAGATCAAAAGGGGGAAAAACGAAAAAGGAAGAAAAATAAGCAAACAACTACAAAAAGGGTGAAAATGCCATGCTCTGATCCACACTCTGTCTTTATAGTCCTCTCTCTGAATGGGGATGGCTCTTTCCATCACAAATCTATTGGAATTGCCCTGAATCATCTCATTGTTGAAAAGAGCCAAGTCCATCATAGTTGATCATCACATAATCTTCTTGTTGCTGTGTACAACGTTCTCTTGCTTCTAATCATCTCACAGAGCAACAATTCACATAAGTTTTCCCAGGTTTTTCTGAAATCAACCTGCTCGTCATTTCATTTAGAATAATAATATTCCATTACATTCATATACTATAACTTACTCAGCCATTCCCCAACTGAGGGGTATCCATTCAATCATATGCCATTTCAACATTATAGGACTGCCCAAACATAACATTCCACTGGAATAGTCACCTCTTTGTCACCATGAAGTATTAGGAACCATTACATACTGTAGAAATGCTGGATAGTAAGCCTATTACTGAGCTTTTTCCTGCTTAGTTGATTTTGTTTATACTTTACAACTTAAAAAAAAATACTTATAACTCATTTGTTATGTTTGCTGACTGGGATAGATTTGTTCTATAACGTATTATGAACAAATAGACTTGACTAAAAGGGTAACACACTGCATAGAGTGCCAGGACTGGATTCAAGAGAACCTGGGTTCAAATCTAGTCTCATATTTACTAGCTATGTGATCCTGCATGTCATTTAACTTTGTAGACCTCAGTTCCTTATCTGTAAAATAGAGAAGGAAATGGCAAACTACTCCAGTATCTCTGCCAAGAAAACCCCAAAGAGATCACCAAAAGTTGGATATGGCTGAAAAAACGACCAAACAATATCAATTGAATTGTGTGAATGATATAAATAAGTATATATCTATACTTATAAGTACAAATATATTTATAAATAAGTAGAGAGAGGGAGAGAGAGAAAGTCTCTCCTTTGTGGCACTCTATGCAACAAGGGTTATCATCTTTACTCTCAATTAAGTACTTAAGTAGTGAAGATACCTATTAGAATCCAACTTGAAGCTAGCTGCCAGCTGCCTCAGAAACAGGTTAAATGAAAAACAAACTTGTGTCAACTTGTTTTCTAACTACTTTAAATCTCTTGCCAATAAAAGATAGGCACTAAGATGTAATATTTCACATTTATAAAGCATTATATAATTTGCAAAGTCCTTTCCCCATAACATAAGCAAATACAGGTACCCTTAACCTCATTTTATAAATGAAGAAACTAAGGTTCAAGTTCTCCTCAAATCTAACTTGAAAGGGATTTGCAATTTTATGTCCATCTCTGCTTTACTTCTTTCATTCTTTGTTAGTATTTTTGCTGCCAAAATAAGCACAGCTTTTTTTTTTTAATTTGTTACTCTCTTTGTTCATTTCCTTTTTCTTGTAATATGGGCATACATCAAATTATCATGTTGCACTCCTTCCCAACATGGTACAGATCTTTCTAATGCTAATTTTTTTTTTAAATTATAAATTATGTTGTGGCCACTACTTTACAATTTATTCTCAAGTGGAAGAGTACTGTTCCAGGAATGAAAAATACCTGACATCTGGTATGGTTCATTAAGTCTTAACTATGTAAGTGTGGGCCACCAATAAAATGCTGGTTTGTTACCAGTGGCAAGCTGAGTAAAGGACTGTGTTTGGAAAAGAGAAGAAAATTAACATAGAAAGGTTTGTTTTAACATCTGTGCAACTAGTCAGGAAGGTGCTTTTAAAAATGTTTATACCAGGGATCAGATGCTCACATGATCTAGAAAAAGCTATTCCTCAATGGATATGAAGGTCATGAGTATCTTATTTTGTCTCAGAAGCAGTGAGTTAAACTTATGAGTTAAGAGAAATCAGGAAAACAGAAGAGATATGAATAAGTACTAAATAAACTACTAGGCAGTGGGTCAGTGATCCAAGGCAATCCCAATAAACTTTGGATGGAAAACGCCATCCACACCCAGAGAGAAAACTATGGAGTCTAAATGTAAATCAACATATGCAATGTTCATTTTTTTTCTTTGTGGTTTTTCCCTTTGGTTCTGATTTTCCTCTCCCAATGTGATTCTTAAGGAAATATGTTTTTCAAAAAATGAATGTACATGTATAAAAAAAAAAAATCTACTAGGGCATTAATAGACAGAGATTATGTGGATCTAAATTAACCCCAAGGTTTGTCTAGAACAATATTCTATGCTTTTAATGTTTGACTTGAATAATTAAAATGACACAAAGGCAAAAGCTGATAACAAACATGAAAGAATATAAAAATAATCTGAACTTAAACACCAAATAAACATTACTATGTACAAAATAGAGCAAAAGAAAATTAAAGTATTGCTATTTTCACTTTGATATCTGCTATCACAATCTAGGTTTAAGTTGACTGATACTAGAAGGACCAGAATTTAAAAATACCTCAAAGAATATTGGAATATTATTATTCAATAAGAAATGATGTGCCAAACCAATCAAACTTCTAAGAAATTACTTTATAGAGCTAGAAGAAAATAACACAATTCATGTGGAAGAAGAAAAAGTCAAGAATTTCCAGGGAACTAATGGGGAAAAAAAACAAAAAAAAACCACAAATGAAGGTGGCCTAGCTGGACCAGACCTAAAACTATATTACAAAGCAGCAGTCATCAAAACTATTAGGTAGTGGCTAAAAAATATAGATCAGTGGAATAGATTAGGTTCGCAAGACACAAGTCAATAACTATAGTAATATAGTGTTTGATAAAGTCAAAAACTCTAGTTTCTGGGATAAGGGACTAACTGACAAAGTGTTGGAAAAAATGGAAAATAGTGTGGCAGAAACTAGGCACTGATCCACACCTGACACAGTTTACCAAGATGAGGTCAAAATGGGTTCATGATTTAGACATAAACGGTAATATTATAAGCAAATATTATTATAATCAAATTAGAAAAACAAGGGATAATCTACCTCTCAGATCTGTGGAGAAGGAAAGAATTTATGGTCAAAGAACTAGAAAACATTATGAAATACAAAATGGACAATTTTGATTGTATTAAATTAAAAAGGTTTTATACAAACAAAATCAATGCAGCCAAGATTAGAAGGGAAGCAGAAAACTGAGGAAAAAATTTTACACCAAGGTTTCTGATAAAGGCCTCATTTTTTTTTTTTAAGATTTTACAAAATTATTTATTTTAATCAGCAAGATCTGGTCTGAAAGTCCTAGTCAATTTGTGTTGTGTCAATATGTACTTATACTAACAAAAATCATTACAAACAAAAGTGTGACCATATATACAGAATATATTCAGTAGGTATGTTTGCTTTGCGAATTCCATGTGCATAATGTTTTTTCAATCCAGCCCTTCCACAAATTGTTCCTGTTTTTGCAACAGTCAATCTTAGAAATGTTTTCCTGGAAAGCATAAAAAAACTAAGTTAACTGTTTCCACCCATTATTACAAAATATCAACTATTGTTTTAATGAGAAATGTTGAAAGTATTGCAAGCTATTTATTCCTTCATATGCCTTATATATTAGAATATAGGACACCATTGTCAAAATATATATGAAAGAGCAGATTACGATTGAAGGGGCTTTAAATTTTGCAATTTTGTAGCCTGTACATGATATCTTTTACTCTTCAAAATTTAGGTCAAAACATAAATCAAGGGAAGTACCCATGAGTTGTACCTAACCTAATTGGTTCTATTGGACTATAGAACCAATAGTCCTCATTGCATCTTTAGAATGGTAATATTGCTGCAGGTAATTTTAAGGTATAAGCACTATTTCCTGAGGATCCCTATCCCCCAAATCTTCCTGGTAGAATATAAGCTCTTAATGGGAAAGACCTATTCCACTTTTGCCTTTAAATCTCCAATACTCCAGCATACAGCAGATGATTAATAAATGACTGAGCTTCTGGAGCTAAATCTCCATTTGAGTTATAGTCCATTCTGTGGAGTTATGAATTCTGCATTCCTTCCCACAAAGGCATTTGTAAAACAGAGAACTGACTCAAGTTTATAAGAATACAAGCCATCCTCCAATTGATAAATAGTCTAAGGATTTGAACAGACAATTTTCTGATGAAATTAAAGCCATTTCTAGCCATAAGAAAAAAATGCTCTAAATCACTGCTGAATAGAAGAATGCAAATTAAGAAAACTCTGAGGTACATTTTCACACCACAGAAAAAGAATGGTAAATGTTAGAGGGGATATGGGAAAACTGGGACACCAATACATTGTTGGTGGAGTTGTGAACTGATCCAGCCATTGTGGAGAACAATTTGGAACTATGCCCCAAAAGCTATAAAACTGTGCATACCCTTTAATCCAACAATGCTACTACTGGGTCTATATCCCAAGGAAATCATAAAGGAGGGAAAAGGACCCACATGTGCAAAAATGTTTGTAGCAGGGTTTTTTTTGTTTTTTGTTTGTTTGGTTTTATTGGTAGTAGCAAAGAATTAGAAAGCCAATTGAGGAATGGCTGAATAAATTATGATATATGAAAGTAATAGTATATTACTGTTCTATAAAAAACTGATTTTAGAAAAGGCTTGGAAAGATTTGCACGAACTGATATTGGGTGAAACAAGTAGAACCAGGAATACAATGTACACAATAACAGCAAGAATGTGCAATGATCAACTATTAAAGATTTGGTTCTTGCCAGCAGTTCAATGATCCAAGGCAATCCCAATAAACTTCAGAAAGAATATACTATCTGCAAGCAGAGAGAGTATTATGGAGAATGAATGTAAATCAACACATGCTATGTTCACTTTTTTCTTTTTTTTTTCCTCTTATGGTTTTCCCCTTCTGTTCTGATTTTTCTCTCCCAACATGACTCATAAAAAAATGTGTATTTGTTAAAAATTAATGTACATGTATAACCAGAAAAATAAAGAAGCAATAAAAAACTATGTAAACCATAAAAAAGAAAAAGAAAAATTATTTATTTAATTTATTATATTAAATTATTTATATTATTTAAAAGAAATGATTAGCAGACTGATTCCAAAAAGCCTGGAAAGACTTATATGAACTGATGCTAAATGGAATAAAGGTCACAAAAACTGTTCTTTGAGAGAGTTTCTTGAAATTAATTATCATTTTTTAAATCCAAAATGACAAGGGTATTCCAAAGACATTTCTTAACCACTATGTCTGTCTCTCTGTCTCTCTCTTTCTGCTGAGGCAATTGAGGTTAAGTGACTTGTCCAGGGTCATACAATTAGGAAAAGACACATGCAGAAGATGGTTTCGGAAGTGTATCTTAAAGGAAAAGAGGAACCCTATGAAGCAGAGGTAAAGTGGGAGTGAATTTCAGGCAAAAAGGACAGCTAGTTGGAAGGCATAGAGATGGGATATTAAGTATTGTTAGTGAGGAGCGCAACTAAGGTAAGTAGCAGAATAACGTTTCATAAGGCTAGAAAAACAGGTTGGGCCAAGTTGTGTAGGGTTTAAAAAAAAAAAAAAGCTAAGTGGAGGAGTTTATAATTTACAAGAGAAGCAATATGTAGCCACTGTAGTCAAACCCAGTAGGGAAGTCACATGGCTTGAGAATGAGAATTCCATGTGACTTAAGAATTTACAATTCTGATCTCAGTAAGGCAAACCTTAGGATATGAGACAGCATATGTATGTGCAGGAGGATGGAGAGAGAGAAAGCTGGGAGGACAGGGGTGAATGTTAAAAACTATCTACATATATTATGAAAAATAAAAAAGCTATTATTTAAAAAATAAGAGAAAAGAATTGAATTAAACAAAAAATAGTTTTTAAAAGGTGAAAATAAATTAAAATTGATCAGCATATTAAAAAAAAAGTTCTACGTTAGCATGAAATGAGGCAGTCACAGGAAATTGAACAATTAACAATAGGGAGCTACACTTTGCCCTAACACCACAAAAATGTGCAATAAAAGAACATAGTGGTACTCAGCTTTGGATGAGACACTGCCTCTTCCACCCCACCTTTTTTGTTTACATGACTGCTTCCTTACTTTCTAAAATCTCTCTTCCTCATATCTGTCTCTAAAATGTAGGCTTAGGGATGATATCACCAGTAGGAAAAGGGAATTAGCATGGCATGGGAATATAGGCCCCAGGTGCTGAGAGAAGTTCCAAGGTAAAGAGGAAATTAAATCAAGGTGGCAAAGTCCTTTAAGTCAATAGCACAATAGGAGAAAAATGACAATATCGAACAGTGTATTTTCATATTTTCACCCCATGCCTGGAATTATCTCTCCCTCTTTGTCTTTATCTTGACTTCCCCGGCTTCCTTCAAGTCTCAGCAAGAAACTTGGGTTCCACCAAAAGCTTTCCTCTTTCTCTCTTTAATATCAGCACCTTCCATCTGTGCTTATCTCTAATATATCCTGTATAAATCTTACTGTTTGTATGTCTCCTCCCTTCCTCAACTAGAAAATAAGCTCCTTGAGGGCACAGACTATTTTTATCTCTTTATATCAGCAGCAATTAACACAGTGCCTGGCACATAGTTTGTTGACCTGATTTTAGTATAGTATAGCAGATTCTGGAAAGAGTACACAGAAGGCCACAGAAACTGAAAATTAATAATAAAATTCCATTTTATGTAATAAGTCAGAACCAAATCAATTCTATGAAAAAACATAAAAACATAGAATAACAACTCAGTCCTAAGAATCCTAGAAAAACCCTATAAAATACTATAAAAGCCAGGAAAAAAAAATTCAAAAAGCTTAAACTTCCACTGAAATTAAGAGACAAGATAAGCATCAGGTGCGGAAACATAATTGGGAAAACAGAGATATACACTTTTTAGAAATATTGAAGCCTCTCAGTTAAGCACTTAATAAATACAAATATTAAAATGTATTATATATAACTTATTTTGTTAACAACAAAAAAGGTAAAAATACTATGATTTGATACAAGAGTCTCCATAGTTCTCGTTCTCTCTCTCTCTCTCTCACTCAATGGGGATGGCATCTTTGGGATTATTTTCTTTAAAAACAAAAAAATTGGAAGCAATAAATTGGGAAATCATCTTTACATTTAAGGGTTCTGATAAAGGTCTCATCTCTAAAATATATAGAAAATTGTCTCATATTTATAAGAATTCAAGCCACTCTCCAATCGATAAATGGTCAAAGGATATGAATAGACAATTTTCAGAGGATGAAATTAAAACTATTTGTAGTCATATGAAAAGGTGCTCCAAATCACTACTGATCAGAGAAATGCAAATTAAGACAACTCTGAGGTACCACTACACACCTGTCAGATTGGCTAAAATGACAGGAAAAGATAATGATGAATGCTGGAGGGGATGTGGAAAAACTGGGACACTAATACATTGTTGGTGGAATTGTGAACAGATCCAGCCATTCTGGAGAGCAATTTGGAGCTACGCTTAAAAAGTTATCAAACTATGCATACCCTTTGACCCGACAGTGTCTCTATTGGGCTTATATCCCAAAGAAATCATAAAAGAAGGAAAGGGCCCCACATGTGCAAGAATGTTTGTGGCAGCTCTTTTTGTAGTGGCTAGAAACTGGAAACTGAATGGATACCCATCAATTGGAGAGTGACTGAGATCATTATTCACGGCAACAACAATACTATATGAGGATCAGTTCTAATGGGCATGACTCTCTTCAACAATGAAATGCTTCAAACCAGTTCCAATTGTTCGGTGAAGAGAGCCATATACACCCAGAGAGCGGAATGTGAAATGTGGACCACAACATAACATTTTCATGCTCTCTACTGAGGTTTGCTTGCATTGTGTTTCCTTTATCTGATTTTTCTTTCTTGTAGATACAATTTTTCTTGCACAACAATGTTAAGTGTGGAAATATGTATACATATATTCGATTTGTCAAGTATTTTAACATAATTAGCATGTAGTGGATATCCTGCCATCTAGGGGAGGAGTAGGGAGGAAAAATTTGTAACAGAAAACTTTGTAAGGGTTAATGTTGAAGAATTACCCATACATATGTTCTGCAAATAATAAATAAATAATTGGGGCAGCTAGGTGGCGCAGTGGATAGAGCACCAGCCCTGAAGTCAGGAGGACCCGAGTTCAAATGTGGTCTCAGACACATTCCTTAGCTGTGTGACTCTGGGCAAGTCACTTAACCCCAATTGCCTCAACGCAAAACAAAAACAAAAACAAAAAACAAAATAATTATTACTGACAACTTCTACTTCTACATTAGAGTCATTTTAGATATAGCTTCCTTCCATTCACAAAAAAGTCCTCCCTTTAAACAAAATTTTTAAAAACATAGTAAAATAAGAACAAACAGGATAGTGACAGTATCTTCCAGAAATCATTCTGTTCCATAGTTCCTAATCTCTTTGCTGACCATAGAGACAAAGATCTGATTATCTGTTTTCTGGGGCTAAAACTGGTCAAAATTATGCAGAGTTTAGCTTCTTTTTAGGGTTCTTTTCTTTCACACTGCTATAGTCAATATTATATATTATGTAAGTTCTCCTGGTTTTGCTTACTCCATTTGCATTAGTTCATACAAGTTTTCCCATGTTTCTCTGAACTTATTTCTGATTACACAATAATATTCAATGACATTCATATACGACAATTCATTCAGTCATTTTCAGTCGATGGTTATCTACTTAGTTTCTAGGTCTTTATTACCACAAAAAGTATTGCTATGAATATATTTAGAGAGATATACCTATTCTATATCTCATATTGGTAAAAAATAAGGCATGCTTGCTTTTCCATCTTTTGACTTCTTTAAGGTATGACCAGTAGGAAGGCCACTAGGTCAAAGGGTATGAACATTTTAGTTACTTTTCTCAAACAAGATAAAGGCATTTTGTAAAATATTATGTAACTGAGTTTATATTATTTTCTTACATGATTGGAAAAACTTGTTTTCCATAATAGACCAATTTACAGCATAGTAGGTTTGCTGCAATCTACTTCAAAAAAAAAAAAAAGAAAAAAGAAAGAAACCAGTAACATCAGTAAACAAAGGTAAAAATTTTTTCCTGCTTAAATATTAAAAGCAATTACTTCATTAACATGTATTAGAGGAGTAGATGGCAAGTATTACCAAAAGACGCAAACTATCTTGGTACCATAAATACTTTTCAGGGGACAAAATAGTGGCAGAAATGAGTTTTTTTTTTTAATTAAAACTTTTTATTTGCATAACATATGTATGGGTAGTTCTTTAACACTGACCCTTACAAAGCTTTCCATTACAAATTTTCCCCCTTAGTTCCCTCCTCTCCCCTAGATGGCAGGAAGTCTACTACATGTTAATTATATTAAAAAAAACTTGACAAGTCGAATATATGTATACATATTTCCATACTTATCTTGCTGTGCAAGAAAAATCTTATCTACATGAACAAAAAATATCTGAGAAAGGAAAGCCAATGCAAACAAACATCGATAGACAGCATGAAAATGTTATGTTGTAGTCCACATTTCATATCCCTCTCTCTGGGTGTATATGGCTTTCTTCACTGAACAATTGGAACTGGTTTGAAACAAGAAATGAGTTCTTTTAAAGAAGTTACAAAATTCTGCTACAGCATCAGGATTTTCTACTTTTCACTAATTTTATCTATTTTTTTAGTAAGAAAAACAACTTAATCAGATGAACTAATGATGTGGCTACTGGGATAAAAATGCAAACAAAATGCAAAAAATGATCAATTCTGGGATTCAGTGCATTTCAATATGAATATCCAACATTCTGTCCTAGTTTGAAGTGCCAAAACAACCCTTGGAAAAAATACATGAAACTCAGTCAGTATTTGTTCACTAAAAATTATGTCTCAATTCCAATAGACTTATGATAGAAAGTGCCATCTACCTCCAGAAAAGAGAATTATGAATATTGAATGTGGATCAAAGCATAGTATTTTTTTTTCCTTTTACAAATCTTACCTGGAATTAGAGAGCCATAGGATTCAGGCCAAGGTACTGTCACTTAGTCTAATCCCTTAAATTTACAAATAAAGGAATTGAGCAAAGGGAAAGATGTTATTTTTTACAAGGTGAGATGATTTTTTACAAGGACCCTACAGAAATTCAAATTATGATTGTTCTGACTTCAAATTCAAATTCAAATTATGATTGTTCTGACTTCAAATCCTATGCTAATAGCTTCTTATTTTTATTTCCCCACCTTCCCACAATGCTATATACAGCAAGATAAATCTCACAAAAGATAAAGAAGATTCCACATTCCTTTCAGATAAACATAAATTTCCCTGCCCTTAATTTCACCCTTTTACAAAGCTGCTTTTTCCAGGCTAAAGAATTCTTCCCCTCCCTAGTACTTCGGCCCTTCAGATATTTGGGAGTGTATTCCCCTCCTGTGGTGACCATAATTCATCCAACCTCTGCATACTTAGCATCTTTAACCTTTCCCTATAAATCCAACCATCTATTCCCTGCTTCACTTCAGCTTCTATCAGAGCTCACTCCAGTGTTTATATCCTGCTGCTCTTATGCGAAATGTAGTAGTCCCAGTGGAGTCTCAATGTTTCCCTCCTCCCTGAGCTATGGTACAATCCTCCTTTGTTGGCTGCCCAGAATAGCACTGGCCTTTCTTTGACTGCCATATCACATTTCAAGCTCAACTCAAGTTTGCTATTACTCTCAGTTCTCTCTTAGCTTCTTAAGCCTCTTCTATCCACTAAGATTTCAGATCAATAGCAAATCACTTCCTGTTCTTTAGCTTTTCTGAAATCCGGATAAGATTTTATCCTTATCTCTTTATTTTTTAATCACTAGATTTCAATCAGTTTAAATGGATATAGATCAAATTATGACCTTACCTTCACAGAAAATTTTAAAAAATATTTTCATTACCAATATTTCCTTTCTCTTTCAAACCCTTCCCAAAAAAGCCCATAGTTTTAAATTCTTATTCAATCCTATCCCTCTTTCTTCTACTTTAACCTTAATGATTTCACAAAACTTCTTATACTCCCATAATTACACTGTATACACTCCATTCCTTGATGTAATTCTCACATTTTTTTCCAATCAATTTTATTGAAACCATAATTAGAGGTCTTTTCTGACTTTCTCTTAGCCATATTTAAATGCTTAATTTCTGTTCTTATTCTCTTCACTTCCCCCCTTTATGGGCAACACTAAAATACTTTCTATCTTGAGATTCTTTTCAATCTAAGTTTTAAAAGAATTCTTTTACTTCCCCCAGTTTCTCTACTTCTTGAAAAATTTCTTTCAGAAGATTCTCTTCTACATTTTCCCAAATGATGTAAGACCTTTTGCATAGTTTCATACTAAATTGTCTATTTAGCACCTTGTACCTTATGAAGTCTTTTTCTCTCAAGCTTTTAAGTACCAATTTTTTGGCAAATGCCAAAAACATCTTATTTATACAGGATACCTATCTGGTAATTGTGATTTCTTACTTCTAATTCCAAGCTCAATTCCCTGGGCATTTTTGGCAATAACTAATTCCCATCTTAAACAATAGCTCCTTCACCTCTAAAAAGAATATTATCATAGGCTATTTGATATATCAGCATATTGTCACCATGATTTTAAACTAAAATTAATATATAAAATTTTTACCAGCCACTTAATGATTTTTCATTTCAACTCACTCTAACAGAATAATCAATTTCAATTTTTCTTCAATTTATCTTTTTGAAAAACAGATATACAAATGTAAAGCTAGTTTTTACCAAAGTTCATATTTTATAGTAGCATCTTAGCAGCATCTTATATAGTGGGTGATATGATACTAGAGTTAGACAAGCATTCAGTGATCACCTGACCTCTTTCTTTCACTTTATAAATGAGGATATATGTCCAAAGAACCAACTCAAGGTCACAAAACTAATCAGAACTCAAACCAAGGAGAGAACATAGGTCTCCTTATCCCTGTACCATTCTCCCTCTATTACCACACTTGTTTCTTCCCACAGTATTAAGTCAGGTGATAAAGCTACAGAAATATCTATTCAGAAAAGCTGGGGTTTTCAGTGACTCATTTTATAAGAAACTTTATCAAATGTGGAATACAAGAGGTGGAACAAAAAGGTCTTGCAGGCACAGGAATATATTTGCAAGACATCAGAAAAGGAGCATTATTACATAAAACTGTCATCAACTATTAATTAACATCAAATATGACCTCAAAACATTTTTCAAAGAGTTTTTTTTGTAGAATGTGGAAGATCCAAAGAGGAAGGAGAAGGGCTAAAAGAATCTGATAAATAAACCTCTGCTTGATCAAGTAAGCTCCATATTCTGGGACAGTCTTGATCAATAATTTTCTGTTCTGAAAAGTTCTCTAAAAAGGGTTTTCAGTTACAGAAATCATCTCGGCCTGCAGCTCAACTCTTGAGGAAGGGAAGGGATAAAAGAAGAAAAGGGAAGAAAGAGATAGAAAGACAAAGGTCACTTGTGAGAAAAAGATCAAGCCATTCCTTCTAATGCCCTATAACATCTCCGAAGCATCCTAAAAAAGATAAATTGAGTTTATTTTCAGGATGGACTTTCCATAAAGTATGATTTCACAGTCATCTTCTTACCTCAATTTCTTTCTCCTCATTCAGTTGCCAGATGCTTCAAATGCCTTAAACAATGGGTAAAACCTTTCATTCAACAATTAGAAATAAAAAGTTTCAAACTATAAATGATTAGTTGAGGTAATAAATTGTAAACTCATTCAAACAAAAGTAATAATCAAAAAAAGCTATAAATCACTAATATCAAATTACTTGGAAACAGCTAATTAGGTGGCATTTTCACTGGCGGTCCCCCCCATACCTTGGATACTATTAGTCTGCATCTATCCTCCTGAATTCCCTAGCTTCTTTCAAATTGTAGCTAAAATCCATCTACCAAAGGAAGCTTTTCTCGATCCTTTTAATTCTAATTACTTCACTCTGTTGATTATTTCCAATTTATCCTGCACATGTCTGCTTGTAAATAGTTGCTGACATATTGTTACTGATTCATCAGGATAAATGTGCTTTAAGTTAACAGTACGAAAGAGTGTATAGAATTTTGCATATAAAAGTCCCCAGACCAAAGCTGTAAGCAACATGCAAGGTAATACTGCTTATATTGTTTAACTGAAACCAAAGATAACAGATTGGAAAGGTATTATAAAATGTAGGGACATCCCTAATTACTGAGTTGGGAATTTTGCTGCTAAGCCAGCTACATGATGCTACACTTCAACTTTTTTATCTGCTCAGAAAACTCTCCAGTAGGTAACCAGCAAAAATAGAAGGCCTTATTCATTCAAGTTTCAATTCAACTCATATCTTGGAATACTAGAAGTCCCAATCTGTTTAATCAGAAAAATGATAACTGCAATCAAGCAACCTTGATCCAGTGAAGAGATCAAGTTTCATAACAAGATCAATTTGCTTTGCCAATCAAGAACTTCAATAATTATAATTACCAATAAGGAGTGCACAAGAATTACAACATAAATTTATTATTATACACTAACAAACTCATTTATGTTTTGTACAATCCACTTCTTTCCATAACAGTATGTCTGTGAGTTTTTCCTCTTTATGATATTTTTTTTCTTTATTAAAGCTTTTTATTTGCAAAACATATGTATGGGTAATTCTTCAACATTGACCCTTGCAAAGCTTTCTGTTACAAATTTTTCCCCCCTAGTTCCCACCCCTCCCCTAGATGGCAGGAAGTCCACTACATGTTAATTATGTTAAAATACTTGACAAATCGAATATATGTATGCATATTTCCACACTTATCTTGTTGTGCAAGAAAAATCGTATCTACAAGAAAAAAAATCTGGGAAATAAAACAATGCAATCAAACATCAATAGAGAGCATGAAAATGTTATGTTGTGGTCCACATTTCATATTTCTCTCTCTGGGTATATATGGCTTTCTTCATCACTGAACAATTAGAACTGGTTTGAAACATTTCATTGTTGAAGAAAACCATGTCCATCAGAATTGATCATCATATACTCTTGTTGCTGTGTATAATTATCTCCCGGTTCAGCTCATTTCACTCAGCATCAGTTCATGCAAGTGTCTCTAGGCCTCTCTGAAATCATCCTGCTGGTCGTTTCTTATAGAACAGTAATATTCCTTAACATTCATATATCATAGTTTATTCATTTTCCAATTGATGGGTGTCCATTCAGTTTCCAGGTTCTAGCCACTACAAAAAGGACTGCCACAAACATTCTTGCCCTTTATGATAATTTTAAGATCATTCCTTGGAGTATTATTATATAGTACTTGTTCAAGTAAGAAAAATATGGTATTCCCTAGCTGTGCAACCCTGGGCAAGTCACTTAACCTCAACTGCCTCAGCAAAAAAAAAAAAAAAAGAAAAAAAGAAAAATATGGTATAATAGAAAAGTGGAATCAGGAAGATTCGATTCACGCATTCATGCCTCAATATATGCCATTGTCTGTGGGACAGACTAAGTCAAAAAGACAAACCATTTAACTTCTCAGAGTTCACAAGCCATTATAGAAGAGCTGTTATTCCAACAAGAGAAATAGACCAGCCCATGCCCCAGTTCTTCCAGAGGGGAAAAAAGACCCCCAAATAAGAAAAACACCAAACCATTCTAATACCCAATTAAATTCCCTACTCATTATAAAAGGAGGTAAAATCAAGTTAGTTTTCACAATAAATTTTACATAAAGTATGATCTCAGGGTCCTCTTTCTTTTTCCTTACTGGAAAGCTTCCTAAAATAATGAAATCTCAAGTTTGGAGCAAAAAGAAAAAAAATAAAATAAAGTTGATGTTGAAAATCTTTGTTGATATCTACCTTTCATGAAAAATGACAAATCAGTGCTCAATTTTCTTGGACATTCTGGATTTCCTCACTCCCTTTTGTCATTTTTTTTGGCTAAAGGGTAGAAGGTAGAGATGGTGGAGAGGAGGAAAAGGATAGTTATCACACAGGTCACAAAAATTATACAATGAATAATGTATCTGGGAATGAGAGTTATGGATTAATAAATATTAATATTAATAAATAATAATAATATTATATAATATTATTAATAAATTGTATTATATTATATTAATTATATAATACTATTAATAAATATTGAAACACCCTATTCCTCTCAATCAGTATTTAAAAAGTCAATAAATATATTTATAAAGTAAGTAAATAAAAATGCTTTACTTGTAAACTTTAAATGTTGTATAAACATTGGTGGAATGAAAAAAAAATGAAGCAATCCTTCTTTTCAAGGAGTTTATATTCTAACAATAATAAACATCCCAAAAAGTTCAAAAATATGTTATTACTGAAAAGATTGGGAAAATCCTATATGCAGTTTCATTGCTACTCTAAATTGTAAAAATCTGTAAAATGACAATCTATTTAATAATCAATTAGTTTCAATCAACATTTATTAAGCATCTACTATGCAAATAACAATGTGTTAAATAGGTTTTAAAAGAGCCAAAATTCAGCTTTTTGTAGTGGCTAGAAACTGGAAACTGAATGGATGACCATCAATTGGAGAATGGCTGAATAAATTATGGTATATGAATATTATGGAATATTATTGTTCTGTAAAAAACAACCAGCAGGACAATTTCAGAGAGGTCTGGAGAGACTTGCATGAACTGATGCTGAGTGAAATGAGCAGAACCAGGAGATCATTATACACAGCAACAACAATACTATACGACGATCAATTCTGATGGACATGGCTCTCTTCAACAATGAAATGTTTCAAATCACTTCCAAATGTTCAGTGAAGAAGGCCATATACACCCAGAGAGAGGGATGTGAAATGTGGATCACAACATAACATTTTCATGCTCTCGATTGATGTTTGCTTACATTGTGTTTCCTTTATCTGATATTTCTTTCTTGTAGATACATTTTTTCTTGCACAACAATAAGTGTGGAAATATGTATACATATATTCAATTTGTCAAGTATTTTAACATAATTAACATGTAGTGGATATCCTGCCATCTAGGGGAGGGGTAGGGAGTAGGAGGAAAAAATTTGTAACAGCTTTGTTAAGGGTTAATGTTGAAGAATTACCCATACATATGTTTTGCAAATAAAAAAAATAAAATTTAAAAAAAAAAGAGCCAAAATTGAGATAATACTTGTTCCTTGCACTCATGGGCCTGAATAAGTGAATAAAATTATATTGAAGGAATTAGAGTAAGCAATGAGAAAACAAAACTATCACTCTTTGCAGATGATTGATTATAAGACAATTCTAGAGAATCAACAAAAAAACTACCTAAAACAATTGAGAATTTTCGCACAGTTGCAGGATATAAAACAAACCCACATTATCAGTATTTTTGCATATTACCAACAAAGGCCAGCACCAAGAGATAGAAAGAGAAAGTCCATTTAAAATAACTGTAGACAATATAAAATATTTGGGAGTCTATCTGCCAAAACAAAACTCAAGAATTATGTGAACACAATTACAAAACACTTCTCATACAAATAAAGTCAAAACTAAACAATTGGAAAAGATCAATTGCTCACAGGTAGGCTGAATTAAAATAAAAATTACAATTCTATCTAAGTTAATCTATTTATTCACTGCCATACTAATCAAACTGCCAAAAAATTATTTTATAACGCTAGAAAAAATAACAAAAAAACTCATCTGGAAGAACTAAAGGTCAAAAATATCAATGAAAAAAAAATATACAGAGGAAGATGGCTTAGTTGTACAAGACCTAAAACTGTATTATAAAGTGGCAGTAAAGAAAACTATTTATTACTGATTAAGAAATAAAGTGGAATAGGTTAAGTACACAAGATACAGTGATCAATGACTAGAGTAATCTACTGTTTGATAAACTCAAAACACTCCAGCTTCTGTGATTAAAAAGTCATTATTTGACAAAAACTACTACGAAAACTGAAAAACAGTATGGCAGACATTACACAGAGATTAACATCTCATACCCTCTACCAAGATAAAGTCAAAATGGGTTTATGATTTAGACATAAAAGGTGATGTCATAAGCAAATTAGGAGAGCAAGGAATAGTTTACCTCAGATCTTTGGAAAAGGGAGAAATTTATGACCAAATAAAAAATAAGAACATTATGAAATGTAAAACGGGTAATTTTGTTAACATTAAATGAAAATGGTTTTGTACAAATAAAATCAATGCATCTAAGATTAGAAGGGAAACAAAGGTGGGAAAAAATTTTTTTTTTAAATTAAAGCTTTTTATTTATAATACATGCATGCATGGGTAATTTTTCAACATTGACCCTTGCAAAACTTTCTGTTCCAAATTTTTCCCTCTTTCTCCCCCACCCTCTCCCCTAGATGGCAGTTAGTCCAATACATGTTAAATATCTTAAAATATAAGATAAATTCAATATATGCATACAAATTTATACAGTTAGCTTGCTGCACAAAAAAAAAAATCGGATTTAGAAAGAAAAAAAACCTGAGAAGGAAAGCAAAATGCAAGCAAACATCAACAGAAAGCGTGAAAATGCTATGTTGTGGTCCACACTCAATTCCCACAGACCTCTTTCTGGGTATAGATGGCTCTCTTCATCACTGAACAATTGGAACTGGTTTGAATCATCTCATTGTTGGACAGCCATGTCCATCAGAACTGATCATCATATATGTTGCTATGTACAATGATCATCCTGCTGGTCGTTTCTTATAGAACAATAATATTCTATGACATTTATAGATCATAATTAATTGAACCATTCTCCAATTGAAGGGCATCTATTCAGTTTCCAGTTTCTAGCCACTACAAAAAGGGCTGCCACAAACATTTTTGCACATGTGGGTCCCTTTCCTTCCTTTAAGATCTCTTTGGGATATAAGCCCAGTAGAAACACTGCTGGGTCAAAGGGTATGCAGTTTGATAGCCCTTTGAGCATAGTTCCAAATTGCTCTCCAGAATAGCTGGATATGTTCACGGTTCCACCAACACTGTATCAGTGTCTCAGTTTTGGGAAACAATTTTTACAGCCAATCTTAGTGATAAAGGCCTCATTTCTGAAATAAATAATAAAGTACTAACTCAAATTTATAAGACAAGTCATTCCCCAATCGATAAATGGCCAAAGGATATGAACAGGCAGTTTTCAACTGAAGAAATTAAAGTTATCTATACTCATTTTAAAAAATGCTCTAAATCACTACTGATTAGAGAAATGCATATTAAATCAACTCTTCCACCTCACCCCTTTCAGAGCAGCTAACATGGCAGGTGGAAAATAAAAAGATAAATGTTGGAGATATGGGGAAACTGGGACACTAGTGTACTGTTGGTGGAGTTTGTAAACTGATTCAGCCATTCTGGAGAACAATTTGGAATTATGTCTAAAGGACTACAAAACTGTACATACCCTTTGATATAGTAATACCACTACTGGGTTTGTGTCCTAAAGAGATCATAAAAAAGGGAAAAGGACCCACATGTACAAAAATATTTGTAGCAACTCTTTTTGTGGTAGCAAAGGATTGGAAATTAAGAGGATGTCCATCAACTGAAAAATGGCTGAACAAGTTATATATGAATTAATGGAATATTACTGTTCTATAAAAAATGATAAGCAGACTGATTCCAGAAAAGCCTGGAAAGATTTACATGAATTAATGCTGAATGAAGTGAGCAGAACCAGGATAATATTTACACAGTAACAGCAATATTATGTAATAATCAACTATAATAGACTTAGTTCTCCTCAGCAATAGAGATCTAATATAATTCCAAAAGACTTGTGATGGAAAATGCCATACACATTCAGAGAAAGAACTATGGAGACTGAACATAGAACAAAGCATACTATTTTCACTTTTTAAAAATTTTTTTTTTCTTTCTCATGGTTTTTCCCTTTTTTCTGATTCTTTCACAATGAAACTAATATGGAATCATATTTAACATGATTGTATATGTATAGCCTATATCAGATTGCTTTTTGTCTTGGGGAAGAGGGAGGTAAAGAAGGGAAGGAGAAAAAAAATTTGGAATTCAAAATCTTACAAAAATGAATATTGAAAACTATCTTGACATGTATTTGAAAAAATACTAGTAAGTGGAAAATAAAATAAAATAAAATTTATCACTTTAAAAAAAAAAAGAATTTTGGTAATGCTGTTATTTCCTTGAGCCAGCAAATAACGTCATTAAAGCTCATAAATTTTAGTTGACACCAAACTTAGTTAAAATTGTTAACTAGTTAATGATAAGAATTTCTGGCTTGGTTTTACTTCATCTATTCACTTATGGTGAGTATGTTAAATAACTAAGGGAATTATTGTTCTGGTTAACTTACAAATTTTGGTTTTATCCCTAATATCTGCTAACTAGTTTATAATGTTTATACGATCTCCCCCTTCTATTATCTGTTCTTTGATGTATAAATATTTTATTTTCTCCTGTCCTCTGTAAAATTAACTAAAATTTATATAAGGTTGATGAAAAGGATGTTTTTGCCCATATTTTTGCGGGTATACCATGAATAGGTCTGTAATTAAAATGTTTTCAAATTATGATAAGTATGACTGGCAATAGCACTTATGAATCCTTGTGACAATTTTTATATCAACATAAACACAATTACAATTCAGACTAGAAAATAAACACAATGAAAAGGTGCAAAGCTAAACTGCTTTATAAAGTTTAGGAGTGGAGGCAAAAATCAACATAAGCTTCATATGATATCTGAATGGGCTTTAAAATCTATAACTGGGAATCTGGAGTATTCTGAATGCTAAGAATCAGCCTTATTTTCTTTTTACTTCAGTAATGATAGCAATAGTTACATACTTACAAAGAAGCCCAAATATCCCATCAGTAGCAAAATAGAATTCTATGAATAAATAAAATGAGAGTTAAGTAAGTCTATGTGAGAAGTTAGATGGTGTAGTAGATAGATAAGAACTGAGGATGGAAACAGGACCCTTCTTGAAAAGGAATAGGTTGCAATAACGGTTTATTTACCTTTAATATTGGGAATCTAATGGAAATTAAGCTAATTTACTAAGTAGGTTGTTGTTCAATCTTTTCCACTGTTCTGAAATCTCTGTGATCTTATTTGGTGTTTTCTCAGCAAAGATACTGAAGTGGTTTAATCCTTCACTGGATCTATTTATAGATGAGGAACCTGAGGCAAACAGTTAAGTAACTCATCCAGGATTGCACAACTACTAAGTATCTGAGGCCAAAGCTGAAATCAGGAAAATGGGTGTTCCTGATCCCAGCCCAGTGTTCTAAAGCCTTCAACACCAACCTGCCCCATATTCTGAGCAAGCATGATACAAGGCAATTCCAAAGGAGTCAGGATGAAAAATGTTATCTACCTTCAGGGAGTGAATGGATAATACCTGAATGCAGATTGAAGTATATATTTCCCCACTTTATTCCTTTTTCTTTTGCAACATGACCAATATGGACATGTTTTACATGGTTTTGCATGTAAAAAAGAAAAGAAAGAAAAATTACTGTGAATTCTCCCTATGTATATATCCCAAGGATGATTCAGTACCTTAGGGTCCAAAATGCATACCAATTTAAGGTGCATTAATATGAAAACCAAAGGGAATACGGGGGAAGCAAACTGTTACATATCTGCCACAAAGTGAACTTTGTATTAAGGGAAAATATTAACCACCACTCTTCTGTGAAGTCCTATTCTGACCCCTCATCAGGGTATATAGGTGTCTCAGCATTCCTGAAGACTATGCTAGCAGAGCAAAATCTCTGGCAGGAGTATAATGTTGCATCCTGTAATGAAGTATATGACTATTGTTCTAAGGATCTAGTAAGCTAAATTTGTAGCAGTTCATTACTATGTTGTCTACCAAGTTATGAATCTTTTTGAACACTTACTGAATTTACAAAGGGATTGTAATTTGAGTTAGTAGAGGGAATACCTGAGAGAGAGAGAGAGAGAGAGAGAGAGAGAGTGTATTAGACTTCAAGTTTAAATACTACCTTTAAATACTATACTTAGAGGCTAAATGACTCTAAGCAAGTATTTTAATGCTTCTGAGTTTCAGTTTCTTCACTTGTAAAAGGAGAGGAATTAGATTAAATTTTTTTTTTGTCGAATAGTGAGTACTTATCCCAGAAGCTGGGGTCTTTGGGTTTATCAAACACTAAATTGCTATAGTTATTGCCTAGTTTGTCCTGTGATCCTATCCTATTCCACTGATTGACTATATTTCTTAGCCATAGATTAAATTTTTTATTTTATTTTATTATTTATTTTTTAAGTAACTTTAATTAATGTCATTTAATTTATTCTAATTTCTTGGAGGCAATTGGAGTTAAGTGACTGTCCAGAGTATCTGAAGTTGAATTTGAATATATTGGAGTACTCTTGACTCCAGGGTCTATGATTTATTCACTGTCTCATCTAGCTGCTCCCAGATTCAATTACTTTTAAGATAGATATATTCAGGGCAGCTAGGTGGCACAGTAGATAGAGCACCAGCTCTGAAGTCATGAGGACCTGAGTTCAAATCAAGAGCCTCAGACACTTAACACTTCCTAGCTGTGTGACCCCAGGCAAGTCACTTAACCCCAATTGCCT
This sequence comes from Myrmecobius fasciatus, assembly GCA_023553655.1. NCBI lineage: Eukaryota > Metazoa > Chordata > Mammalia > Dasyuromorphia > Myrmecobiidae > Myrmecobius > Myrmecobius fasciatus. The sequence goes on from JAJPUD010000670.1 coordinate 216,229, forward strand.
CAGGGAAAAAAAAAGATATATATATATATATATATTCTAGCTCTAAATCTATAATCCTAGATAGTAGGATATAGCCAGTTATCTGCCTGATTTATATAAGAAAAACAGATTGCTATCCATTTACTCCCTATCTACAGACTAAATGAAGCAGATTAAAAAAAGGCTGATGCCCCATTCTCCCCTCTCGCCTTCCTAATAGAAAATACACTAGTTCAGAAGAACTAACTATAAGTCTCAAGTATTAACCCTGCCAGACCATGAGATTTTATGTTACTCAGTTTGTCTGAGCTTCAGATTCCTCATGTGCAAAATGAAGGAGGGAGGTGGTCAAGATCATCAATAAGGTAATTTTCATTTCTAAGTTCTATAATTCAACAAAATAAGGACATATTACATAGCAACAAGATTATACAATGATCAATTCTGATGGATGTGGCTCTTTTTCAACAATGAGGTGATTCAGGCTAGTTCCAAAGGTGATGAAGAAAGCCATCTGTATCCAGAGAGGACTATGGGAACTCAGTGGATCACAACATAGCATTTTCACTCTTTTTGTTGTCATTTGCTTGCATTTTATTTTCTCTCATTTTTTCCCTTTTCATTTAATTTTTCTTGTGCAGCAAGATAATTGTAAAAATATGTATGAATATATTGGCTTTAACATATGACCATGTTCAACATATATTGAATTACTTGCCATCTAAGGGAGGGGCTGGGGGAAAGGGGGAAAAATTGGAACACAAGGTTATACAGGGGTCAATGTTGAACACAAGGTTATACAAGGGTCAATATTGAAAAATTTTCCATGTTTTGAAAATAAAAAAGTTTTAATTAATTAAAAAAAAAGAAAAAAAAACCAAGGACATATTTAATTATATACAACTATAAAAACATGAAACAGAAGGGGAAAACTCATTACTTTTCCTTCTCCCACTATTTTTCGTTTCTGCTAATATTGTAGGAACCAGTCCCAAAGTAGTATTCTTTCCTCCTAAGGGTCAAAATTTCCCCTTTCAATCTTCTGAGCCCTCCTTCCCTATTGCATCTGTTTTCTACAAAATAAATGTAAAAGACATTGGAACAGATAATAATTTGAATTCATTCTCTCTCTCACTAACAAATGTCTGATTCTAGTTATAAAAATTAATTAACTGTCAATTCCACAGAGTTGATCTCGGGAGCTTTTTTAAAAAAAAATGTTAAAATTAGTCTTAGGCTGCATGCAGGATCATTCACAAGCAAAGCCTTCCAGAAGATTTTTAAAGAAATATGCATGGATTAAAGGAAGCAAGGCTAATCAAGTGAAGTTAGAAGTGCTTGAACTCCCTCCCTTATAGTGTTTTTGTAGCAATTAAATGAGTCCATAAGTGTAAGGTCCTTGACAAGCCATAAGACAATAATATATGTCAATAAATAAGAATATAGACTGAGAGCTGGAAGTTACTTTGGGGATTAACTAAAGTCATTTTTAATAAAAACTTTTAATTTTTAAAATACACGCAAAAAAGTTTTCAACATACACCCTTGCAAAATTTTGTATTCCAAATGTTTTGCCCTCCCTTCTCTGAACCTCCTTCCCTAAGACAGCAAGTAATCCAAAATATGTTAAATATGTGCAATTCTTCTATATCTATTTCTACATTTATTATGCTGCACAAGAAAAATCAGGTCAAAAAGGGAAAAAAAGAGAAAGGAAAAAAAAAAACAAACAATAACAAAAAGTGAGAATACTATTGTGATCTACAATCCTCTCTGTCTGGGTACAGATGTCTCTCTCCATCACAAGACCACTGGAACTGGTTTGAACCTCATTGTTGAAAAGAGCCATGTTCATCAAAATTGATCATCGTATAATCTTCTTGTTGCCATATACAATGATCTCTAAGTTCAATATATACTATGTTCTCTAAGTTCAATACACTTCACTTAGTATCAGTTCATCTAAGTCTCTCCAGACCTTTCTAAAATTCTAATGATCAAAGAAGAAAAATACCCCACAGCATTCACATACCATAGCTTATTTTTTAGCCATTCTCCAATTGATGGGCATCCATTCAGTTTCTAGTTCTTTGCCATTACAAAAAGAGCTGCTACATTTTTGCACGTGGGTCCCTTTCCCTCCTTTAAGATCTCTTTGCTGGATAAAAAGATATGCACAGTTTGATACCCATTTGGACTATTGCTCTCCAGAATGAATGACTCAGTTCACAACTCCACCAACAATGTATTAAGTGTCCCAGTTTTCCTCCAACGTTCATCATTATCTTTTCCTGTTATCTTAAGCCAATCTGCAAGATGTATAGTGGTACCTCAAAGTTGTATTAATTTGATTTTCTCTAATCAATAATGATTTGGAGCATTTTTTTATATGACTAAAAATGATTTTAATTTCTTCCTCTAAAAATTGTCTTTCCATATCCTTTGACCATTTATCAACTGGGGAATGGCTTGTATTCTTAGAAATTTGTAACTCTCTTATTTTTAAGATAAGGAAAGTAAAGTCCAAAGTAACTTGTCCAAGATCAAACAAATAGCAAATGGTAAACTTAAACTAATTCCAAAGTCAGTATTCCTTTCACTAAAAGATGTAGAGTTTTAATAAGTGAGTTTTAATTATGGCAATATGTATAACAGAAAGAGCAAAGAATTAAAGGACACAATCAGGTGGCTTCCACATAGGTTACTGTTTAAAATTTGTAGAATGCTAGCCTCTGGGATAAGATTCACTATGTCACAAAAAAATTGTTGGGAAAACTGGAAATTAGTATGGCAGAAACTAGGCAGACCCATATCTAACACCCCATACTATAATAAGGTTGAAATGGGTTCATGATTTAGACAAAGAGTGATAAGCAAATTATAAAGAAAGGATAGTTTACCTATCAGATCTGTGGAGAAGGAAGAAATTTATGGCCAAAAAATAACTAGAGTACATTATGGAATGCAAAAGAGACAATTTTGATTATATTAAATTAAAAGTTTTCTGCACAAGCAAAACTAATGCAGACAAGATTAAAAGGGAAGCAATAAATTGGGGGGAAAAATTTACATCTAAGGGTTCTGATAAGGCCTTATTTCTAAAATATAGAGAGAATTGACTCAAATTCATAAGAATTCAAGCCATTTATAGTTATATGAAAAAATGCTCTAAATCATTATTGATGAGAGAAATGGAAATTAAGACAACTCTGAGATACCCACTACACACCTCTCAGATTCGCTAAGTTGACAGAAAAAGATAATGAAGAATGTTGGAGGGGATGTGGGAAAACTGCAACACTAATTGTTGGTAGCATAATGAACTGATCCAACCATTCTGGAGAGCAATTTGGAACTATGCCCAATAGTGTGCATACCTTTTGACCCAGCATTATCTCTACTGGGCCTGTAGCTCAATGAGATCTTAAAGGAAGGAAAGGGACCCACATGGGCAAAAATATTTGTGGCAACCCTTTTTGTAGTGGCTAGAAAGTGGAAATTGAATGGATGCCCAATGGCCAAATAAACTGTGGTATGTGAATGTTATGGAATATTATTGTTCTATAAGAAACGACCAGCAGAATGATTTCAGAGAGGCCTGGAAAGACTTACAAGAACTGACGCTGAGTGAAATGAGAAGAACCAAGAGAATACTACACAGAAACAAGATTATACGATAATTAATTCTGATGGAAGTAGCTAATTTCAACAATGAGATGATTCAGACCAATTCCAATAATCTTGTGATAAGGAGAGCCATCTACAGCCAGAGAGAGGCCTGTGGATACGGAGTATGAATCACAACATAGTATTTTTACCTTTTTTTGTTGTTGTTTTCTCATTTTTTTCTTTTTTGATCTGATTCTTCTTGTGCACCATAATTATGGAAATATGTATAGAAGAATTGTACATGTTTAACCTAGGGGATTACTTGCTGTCTATAATTGGAAGGAAGGAAAAAAATTTGGAACACAAGATTTTGCAAAGGTCAATGTTGAAAATTACCTATGCATGTTTTGAAAATAAACAACTTTAATAAAAAAAACATTTTCAGAATTGAAGAAAATTTTGATAAGACACTGGAAATATTTAAATTCCAATGTTCAGTGGAAAAATAGAATTTTCAATGGGTACTAGAGATAAAAATTTAATAATTAAAAAATTATAGAATGAAAGAATTTAATTAAATAAGTAAAGTCAAGAGTTAGGAAGGAAGGAAAGGGAACAAGAGGAACCTACTAATGTAGCAATGATTGGTCTATAAAGTACAAGCAGTAAGGTCTATAAACGCTAATAAAAGTTAGGCCACCTAGAATCTGGAAAGCAATTCCAGGTTTTGTTTCCAGACCACGTGCAGCAGGGATCTCAAAACCCTCAGTGCACATGGGACTAATTCAAACAGTTAATAAAAGCATCTTTCCCATCTGCTAGGCTATGCTCAGTCTAAGCTGTTCTCTGAAGCCCCAAAGAAGTTCAGTAGCACGTTGCCCCTACTGCTATAACTGGTTGAGATTATTCTGTTCTCAACTTAGAGTCTATGTGGTTAAGATTTAGAAAGAATTGTAGTATAAAAAACAATAAGCATCAATAAAATTTTAAATTTGCTAATTTTAATTTAACTGCATAATTTGAGTTCCCTAATTTGCTGCCAAGAGCAACTGTTCCCTGGTTAAAAGGAAAACTTTTTAGAGTTGGACTCTATAATTACATTTGTAAATTTTGGCTTATCATTTTAGTAATAAGTTACTTTCTAAAGCACTTTCAAATATGTCATTTGTTTTTTTATCATTAATCTCCATTTTACAGATGAGGAAACTACTATAAAGATTAAACAACTTTTGAAGGTTACACAGCAAGTCAGAAGTAGTGATAATTCAAGGCTTGTGGAAAAGCAACATGGTATATAGGATAATATGCTGAACTCAGAAGAAAATGGATCAATTTAGTAATATGTCTGTCTTCCTTGGTCCCAGGAACATACAAAGATAAATAAGTAACTGTCTTCAATAATGTTACATTTTACTAAGGCAGGAGTTATTGACCTGAAGTTCATGAACACCTAGTCTGTGGAGTCTATGGAGAGATTTTAGGTGGATGTCTTGGAATATTTTGAGTAGAAAATTCACATATATCCATCTTTGTGCTCTCCAAATTTACAAAAAAAGCTTTTGGGACAACGTTCCAAAAAATGTTTTCCTACTCTATTTCTTTTTTATTTTATTAATACTTTTTATTTGCAAAACACATGTATGGGTAATTCTTCAACATTAACCCTTAACAAAGCTTTCTGTTACAAATTTTCCCCCCTACTCCCCACCCCTCCCCTAGATGGCAGGATATCCACTACATGTTAATTATGTTAAAATACTTAAGAAATCGAATATATATATATACTTATTTCCACACATCATTTTTGTGCAGAAGAAATCGTATCTACAAGAAAGAATAATCCGATAAAGGAAATACAATGCAAGGAAACATCGATAGAGAGCATGAAAATGATATGTTGTGGTCCACATTTCACATCCGTCTCTCTGGGTGTTGTATATGACTTTCTTCACTGAACAACTGGAACTAGTTTGAAGCATTTCATTGTTGAAGAGAGTCATGCCCATCAGAATTGATCATCATATAGTATTGTTGTTGCCATGAATAATGATCTCCTGGTTCTGCTCACTTCACTCAACATCAGTTCATGCAAGTCTCTCCAGGCCTCTCTGAAATCGTGCTGCTGGTCATTTCTCACAGAACAATAATATTCCCTCTATTTCTTTTTTTAAAAAACTATTATTGAAATATTTTTCAACTTTTACAGTGACAAAATTTCTCCTAGCATCCTTCCTTTCCTTCTCCCCTCCAAAACATCCATCATATATAATATTTTTAAAAAGAAAAAAAGAAAGAAAAAAGAAAAATTAACAAACTGATCATAGTTTGATCAAAGTCTGAAAATATATTCAGTTTTCCACACCCATGGACCTTTAACTTCAGCAAAGGAGTAAAGTAAGGCTATCTTCTCATATCTCTTCTTTGAGGGCCAAGCTTGTTTCTAATTCTGCAATGTTTCAATTGTTTTGTAGTTGCTTTTTACATTTACGTTGTTACAGTCATTTTGTTTATTACTTTCTTAGCTCTACTTACTTCACTTTTGATCCATTAGTGAAAGTCTTTTCAGGCTTCTCTGTATTCATAGTTGTCATCTCTTGCAACAAGTAATATTCTATTGCATTCATTACCACAATTTAGTCATTCCTCAAGTGATATGCATCTTCTTTATGGCCAGAACTTTGCTACCACATAAAGTGCAACTATAAATATTTTGGTTTATTTAGGGCTTGTTCTACTTCCAAAATGCTAAGCAGACTGCGTCAAGGACTGATAACAATTTTGGGCACAAGAAAGTGATTCTACAAAGAGAATTTACCTTGAACAGGCATGTTAAAACATTTTTAGCTTCATCTCTAAGAGGAAGGAACTCTATTAGGATGATCTTTCAGGGACTTTCCAACTCTAAAATTCTACCTATCTATTTTGTTCTATTCTAAATCCCCTAAGAGCTCAAAGCTCTTAGTGTGAAGACAGTCCTGCATTTTTCCTTTTTAATTCTATTTTATGGGCACAGTGGTATCACCAAAAGGGACAGTCTCCTGTGTAAATATAAGCAACTATCCTGAACAACAGGATGGTAGGTTGGGAGAATGGATCTATTGATGATTTGAATACTGATGGTCAAATACCATGATGGAATATCTGAGGGAATGAAAAAACCAGATTAACTAATTTGCCTTTTACTTTCTGTATAAACTTCTTCTTGGACTTAAAAAATATAGTTATTTTATGTTTACTAAACATTTATTTAGAAATTATGCCATTGATTTTGAAAGAATAAATCGTATTTTTGGTTTTTCACACACTATTAAATGGTCAAATATAACTACACAGATCTCCTATTCAAGTCCTGACTCTACTCCCTGTAGTTTAGAAAACTTTTTAACCATTCCCAGAGATTTCTAGCATACAATCCTAATTCACAATGATTTGTTGTCCTGCTTTTGTCATGTGTCAATAAGATTGCTGAGCAGGAAAATGACAAATATCTAGTTATATGAAACAGTGGGAGCCAAAATGAATGTGGAATCTGCTGGACACCCGTATCATAGCTAGGAACTAAATGTTTCTACAGTATTGCTCAATGCTATCAAAAGCTATCAATTGTTGAGAGTTGAGGGAATCTCAAAACATGATGTCAACATGTGTTTGTCCAAAGTAAAGGACTCAGAAAAGAGGGTTCTACAAATAGTTCTCAAAAGAAGAATTGCAAACTATTCACAACTATATGAAAACATCTCTCAACATGACTAATAATTAAACAAATTCAAGTAAAGCAAGCCTGGGATTTCATTTCACATCCAGTAAATAAGTAAATGTGACAAAAGATGGCTATAATCAGAGTTGGAAGTTTGGGAGCACACTGGCACATACAGGCTGGTTAAGCTGTGAGCTGGTTCAACCATCCTAGAAAGCAACTAGAACTATGAGAAGGGAGAATGGCTAAAAGTTCCTATTTTTTGAGCCAGAGGCCCCACTGTTAAGTAGAGATGCCAAGGAAGTTGGCATAATTTTCTCAACATTTTCAATAAAATTTTTAATGGTTTTTTTTTTAATCATGGAAAAAAAGTTCCCATAATTATCAAAAATATTTACAGCAGCACTTTTGGTAAGAGCAAAAAACTGGCAACAAAGCAGATGTCCACCTACCATGGAATATTAAACAAATTGTGGCACAAGAAAAGAATGACACATTATTACACCGTAAGAAATGTAAAATACGAAAAAATGTATAGAGAAACATGAAAAGATTTGCATGAATTAATGCAAAATGAAATAAGCACAACTAATAAAACTATGTACAGTGACTACAAGAATTTTAATGGTAAGAAAAACAAAACAGTAAAATATGAATGCTATTAAACCAGAATGACCAAGCCTGATCCCAAAGAAAAAAATCTCTACAAAGGTGAGAGACGATGGTTATGGATTTCTCACCTTATACTCTGATATTTTTATATCAAAGATTTGTGCTTTTTGATAAAAGTACTTTCTTGATCTTATGGTACAGATAGCATCCTATCTATGCCTTTTTAATCCTGTGACTCTTGTCCATGTTTTTCAATAAATTCTCCACAAAAGTTCTATTCAATACAAAGGATATTCCTTTAGACCAATGATATCAAAGTAAGGAACCCATTAATCCATACATAAAGATCTTTTAGGACCATAAGTTGACTTGGTTTTAAAATGTAAAGTTATATATGTTTTACTATATTTTCATTAATTTTGTTAAATATTTCCCAATAATATTTTAAACTTATTGGGAAATCCCCTGCTTTAAATCTCTCAGTTTTACATGGGTGATCATGACTGACATGGACTGTCCAACCTTACTTTCACCATGTGATCAACTCACCTCTTTTTCTGGTCACACATTTCTCTGAAATCTTTAATTCTATTTTCTCCTATGCAATTCTTTGGTAATATGCTGCAACATATTCATATTAATCATGTGCCTCTCCATTGCCCTTTAGGTAATACACAATTTTAACTCTTCAGAATTAGTGGCATGCTAAAGAAAAATGTCTATGTGTCTTCAAGAGTTTTTGAAGATCTTTTTCTTACTGGTTCTTATTTCAAAAGTGTCTTTCAGGTTGTGTTCCCTGAATTACTATTTTTTTTTTTTTGGCAAAAGAATATATTTAGTATTTGTGCCTTTTTACATTTATTTTGAATTTCTTTATGCCCTAATACATGATCAATTTTTGTAATGGCAGCATGTAGTGCTTAGAAATATGTATATTCTTTAGTATTCCCATTCAGAAATTATTATAAAATTTTTAGTTCTAAATTTCAAGAATCTCCTACAATCAAAATAATTGACAACAATGGTAAGTCATACAGTGACTTGTAAAAACTCAAAAAAAAAATTGCTCTTAGGCTGTTTTTGTGGTGTAAAGAATTGGAAAGTGAGTAAATGCCTATCAACTGGGGAATGGCTGAATAAATTATGGCATTATGAAAGTAGCAGAATATATATAAAAAGTGATGAACAAGCTGATTTTAGAAAGGCCTGGAAAGATTTACACTTACTGATGCTGAGTGAAACAAGTAGAAGCAGGAATACAGTGTACATAGTAACAGCAAGATTGTGCAAAGACTTGGTTCTTCTCAGTTGTTCAATGATCCAAGGCAATCCCAATAAACTTTGGATAGAAAATGCTATTTGCATCCAGAGAGAGAACTATGGAGAATGAATATAACTCATCACATGCTTTGTTCACTTTTTTTTCTTTTTCTTCTGTTGTTTTTTTTTTCCTTTAGTGGTTTTTCCCTTTTGTTCTGATTTTTCTCTCCCAATGTTATTCATAAAGAAATATGTACTTTAAAAATAATTAATGTACATGTATAACCAGAAAAAAGAAAATAATAAAGGAAATTAGGAATAACAAAACATTTTAATAAATAAAAACTGCTACTACTTTTTGGTAAACTGAAGAAAAATATAAGATTATTTATAAGTAAATGTAATTTCTGAGATTATTTCTGAGAAATTTCCACCAATAATACTAAATATTGTGCCTCATAAAATAAATAATTAAAGTCTGAAGCACAGTTAGAGAATTAGCCTCCAAATCGGGAAGATCTGTTTTCAAATCTCAACACTCACAGTTACTGTGTGAAGCAAGACAAATCATTTAATCTCTTGAATGCCCCAGCCAACTCTCTAAAACAATTAGCTACAAAACAGTTGGCAATCTGTATTAGTAGATGGAGTTTCTTCACCAAGAGTACCCTCCAATATCTATAAAATCATAGATCCAGAAAAAAAAAATTCTGAAAAACTCTGAAAATAGCCCCCTCTTTAACAATATGGGTATAAATAATAGCAAATAATTTATTAATTTATTAATTATTAATATTATTACTGATTCTATAACTACTACAACAAATAATTTAACTCTTCCCATACTCATTCATTTCAGTTCCAATCCTTACAGGTTCCTTGGGTTTTATCCCTTATCTTTCATTGAGATTCAAAAGCAATTTCTAAATTAATGACCTGAAAGATAAAGTGAAAGGAATTCTATATGGAAAGCCAAAATTGATTGTTTATTTTTCTAGGAACAAAATGTCCCAAATTTCACTAACTAGAAATCTGCTCATAAAATGGTGAAGCACTTTCATAAGACACCAAAACTGAAAGTGACTCCCCATCTACTAGTTAATCTTTCAGCTTTACCAATAATTCTGGTGTCTGGACTTTACTTAAATAATAAAGTGAATATATACAACTCAGTTTTAGGCAACTATAGCATTTTTGCTTCCCAACATGCATATTCTGCATTCCCTTATATAGGGAGCACTAACAAAGGCTCTGGCTGTTATTGTTGCCTAATGATAAGCATTCATTCAACTAATGTTTAATAAGAGGCTTTTTATTAAATGCAGGGTCTTATCTAAGGCCCTGGAGGAAACACAAAATTTAGATAAAATAAGCTCTTCACCTTCAAGGACACTTGTAAGAAGTTCTTCATATCATCTTTACACAATATAAAAAATATTCAACTTTCCCAAAAATAAAAAATCATGGCTTCATATGCTGACAGTTTCAAATTCCTACTTTTTAATAAGATGGAAGATTGGTGGAATTCTAAAATTCCAGATTATACTTCTCTCAAGGGCATTTTAGATAAATACACTCATCAAGGATCTGGAAGAACATTTCCCTTAGGATAAAGGATTAGCTCTGGGACCAAGACCCTGGGATATTTCCTTTTGTATACCTTTCCTTTTTTACTAAATCTTGCCAGAACTAGAACAGAGACTCCTCAGATTTCCCACCAAGAGGCAAAAAAACAAAACAAAACAAAACAAAAAAAAAAAAACTTTGGGAAAATGAATCTTTCCTGGTCTGCTGGGAAGAAGGAAGAAAACAAAAAAAGCTGCTCATTTCACTGACGAGGGGCAAAAGGCATCTCAAGCCTATGAACTCTACTGAGCTTAAAAAATAAAAATAAAAAATAAAAATAATTACTGCCCATGTCCTCTAGCAAAACCTTTCTTTAGATGACAAAATTAGCAAGTATTTTAAGAGGGGCAGCCAGGTGGTACAATAGACAAGTACCAACCCTGGAATCAGAGGGACCTGAATTCAAAATCAGCTTCAAATACTTACTAGCTGTTATCATCCTGGTCAAATCACTTAATCCCAGCTGTTGCCAAAACAATAATATGCTTAAAAGGAACTAAAAAACACTGAAAACAATTTAGAATTCCCCCAAAGCTATGGGATTCTTTTCGATTCAGCTGGAAGGAATGTGTCAATTAGCAATAAACTATATTATATTATGCAGTCAGTGCTGTTTCTCCAGAATTGTATGGTTAGAAAATTTAGAACAAGATCTAACAGATTAGAACTAGCAGAATATAAATTCCTGGAGGTCAGGATTTTTTTTTTTTTTTTTTTTTGGCCAGTGTCTAATATACTGCTTTGCACAAAAGGCAACGTAAGTAAGCAGCCAGTCTCTAATGCTTATAACGAAGAAAATCAGTCCTTTTCCTCTTCATTCCAACTGACTGATATAATGTACTTCTAATTTAAATCTATACACATTTATATATGTTTTTTTAAACACGAATATAACTGCAAAACATTTCATCATAGGTTCATTTTTTTACTAGCCTTTTTTTCTTGGATTGTCATGTACTTTTATAAGCACATTTTGTCTTTGGGAAAAAGGAGAGGGGGACAGCCAAGATTCCTGAATAGGTCAGAACAAACAAGATAACTGCATAGTCACTATAAAGAGAAAATCAGAAAAGGAAATCCATAAAGGAACGCCATCAAAGAAAAAAAAAATTTGGAGAGAGTTATTTACAACTACTTAAATTTTTAGTAAAGTAAAAAATGAAAAAACATTCTATTCTACTATGCTAAATATCTTGGAACTCTGGTAACTACTGCAGAAAATCAATCAATTGTTGCAGAGGATGTTCCAAATACCAAGTTACACTTTAACAGGAAGGCAGATCCTTTAAACAAGAGTGACTTGAATAAGAGTCATGAAAATGGGTCTTTAAGAGAGGAGGAAGTATGACTAAGAACTAGCTACTTAGTTCATTTTGGTCTTATCCTGGTTGAAAGAACACTACTGTTCACCAAAAATGGCTAATAAATCTTTAAGATCAAAACAACATAAATTAGCAGGGTAAATAAGATGAGCAACAGCTATAAAGAAGTTGGAAAGACAATTATAATAATGGCTACCATTTATAAATACTGCTTTAAAGTTTGCAAATCACTTTACAAATATTATTTCATCTGATCAACACAATCCTGGGAGGTAGTTGCTATTATCTTTCTCCACTGTGACAGAAAAAGAAATAAGAGTGGCACAGAGATTATGTGACTTGCCCAGTCACACAGCTATTAAATATATGAAGCTGGATTCAGGGTTCAGGTCCAACACTACCTAGTTGACAATTTATGAAAGAAAATGGACAAAATTCTCATATAAAGATAAAGGCAATTGAAGCCATTAGGAAAGAGGTATGAAAAAAAAAGTTAAATATCATAAAAATACCAACTAATACTAGATTACTCTTAAGATATATTTAAAAAGTAAATGTGAAAAGCACAGTATCTTTTTGTAGCATCTCTTGCCTTATTCAGAGAACAAGCCATATCTCATGAGAAAAATTTAAACCCCTTTCCTGCTGAAATGAAATCACAGTAATGGCATAAACCAAGTGGCAGCACAAGATAAAAAAAATTATTCAGAAAAAGAACAGATTTCCAAAGTCCATCTGTGTGATATTGTACTATTAACTCAGACCATATATTTGCTATTACTTATTTAGTACAAAATGGAAACTCAAACAAAATAGCTTTTTAAAAAAACTATTCTACTGACTTTCTGAAGACCAAAGAACGAACACACACACACACACACACACACACACACACACACACACACACACACACACACACACACACAACACAGTTAATACATATAAATTTGTACCAGGCAATGGTATCATTATTCCAAAGGAAAAGCTTCTCTTCCATACTATGATACTAGTCAACAACAGGAAGCTAATTTAAAGTCAAGGGTTCAATACTCTGGGAGGTAATGAGAATAGGGATACATTAAGAAATATACATAGGTGATGTACCAAGAAATATCAATAAAATTTTTTTAAAGTTTATTAATACAATAAACATTCTACCTCTTTAAAAAATTCAAGTATCTATTCATAAAACTTACTTTCCTTTGTAGGGTAATTTAAAAAAAAAAAAAAAAAAAGGGAAGAGCCTGGATCTGTTCCAGAGAAGGATCTTCCAGAGAAGGAAAAAAGACCTGCTAAAATGCTTCAGTCTTATTCTCTACATCTCATCTGCTCTAGATCCATGTCTCTCTTTGTACATTTAACAATGTCTAACACCAAATAAAACAATTAAAGAGCCATATGATTCTCAAGAGAGTTAAACCAGACGTAAAAGTGCAATTGTGAAAAATCCAAAGTATTAAGAAAATAATAAACTACTAGTCAAATAATTGAAGTATATAAAAATGTTTAACAAAAAGCCTCAGAGACAGATCCTTTCAGCTAGTAGATGCTCTGCCATCAGCTCCTGTTCCACGATCAGCTAACATTTTGGCATAGCTTTTCCAGCCAGGACAAAGCTGACAGAAGTAGAAGTCAGGGGAAGAAGTCAACACCTTTAAATTCCATCTATCTTTAGCACCTCCACATGGTCTACCCTCTCTCAACAAACTATGAACAGTTTTAGCAACAATGAATTTGACTTTAATTCCCTTGACAAAGGCTTTGCTACTAAAGATGTTCTAAAGTCTATTTATAAAAATGTTTTCCATCTCTGAGATACCTTTCAGATTGGCTAAAATGACAGGAAAAAAAAACGATAAATGTTGGAGGAGATGTGGGAAAACTGGGACACTAATTCATTGTTGGTAGAGTTGTGAACTGATCTTGGTATTATGCCCAAAGAGCTATAAAGCTTTGATTCATAAGTCTCGCTACTGGTTCTGTATCCCAAGAGATCACAGAAGAGGAAAAAGAACCCACATGTACAAAAATATTTGTGGCAGCCCTTTTTGTGGTGGCAAGCAACTGGAAATTAAGTGGATCCTCATTAGTTGGAGAATGGCTGAATAAATTATGCTATATAAATGTAATGGAATATTATTGTTCCATAAGAAATGATGAGCAGGCTGATGATTTCAGAAAAGACTGGAAAGACTTACATGAAATAATACTTGGTTTAAGGAGATTAAGGAGAACATTGTACATAGTACCAAGATTATGTGATAATCAATTGTGATGGACTTGGCTTTTCTCAACAATGCGGTGCTTCAAGGCAATTCCAATAAGACTTGACATAGAAAATGCCATCCACATCCGAGAAAATGATGGGGACTGAATGTGGATCAAAGCACAATATACTCACCTTTTGTTTGTTGGTTTGTTTTTTTCCTTCTTGCGATTTTTCCCCTTTTGGTCTGATTTTTCTTATACAACATGACAGATCTGGAAATATGTTTAAAAGAATTGCACATATTTAAACTACATCAGATTGCTTGCTGTCTTGGGGAGGGGGGAGCTTAAGGGAGGAAAGGAAAAAAATTTGGAACACAAAGTCTTACAAAAATATATGTTGAAAACTATCTTTACATATATTTGGAAAAAATAAAATTTACTACTGAAAATTTTAAAAACAAAGTATCACATTACATCCAAATGGAAAAAGATGTCTTCTCTGTTGCTGACCTTGTAGCCATTCTATGTACAAGATAGCCAATGAGGGAATTTGTTTTGCTTGATTAGGCATATTTATTACAAGGATTTTGTTTTTCTTTATTTTTTCCAATGAGGAATTAAGATGGAAAGAAAAAAATAGATTTTTGTTTATTGAAAATATTAAATTTTTAAAAGGTTATATTAAGATGAATTAAGTTCTCCCTCAAGTAACTCACTTTTAAGCTGCTAAATGCAATGACAACAGAGCTATACTGAAGATATTTGCTATCATAACAGCAGAATTTTATTATGATAAAACTGAAATACAATTGGTACAGGATCTTGAGGTATCACTACAAAAGATAATCAATGTTAATCCATATTAACAAGTATAAAAATTTTAAGCATGCTGCCAACAATGAATTACAGATGATGACTTATGATTATCCATAGTTAAAATGTTTACTTTGGTGCCATTGTCAAAACTAGTATGCTGAAAATGACAAAAGCTGGATGGGGGATATAGAAAAATAGGTACATCAATTAACTGTTTGATGGAAGAGTTGTGAAGTGGTTCAACCATTCTGGAGAACAATTCAGAACTATTCTCCAAAGCACTATAAAATCACTTCTCCCCCCCTCCCCCCGCTGAGGCAATTGGGGTTAAGTGACTTGCCCAGGGTCACACAGCTAGGAAGTGTTAAGTGTCTGAGACCAAATTTAAACTCAGGTCTTCCTGACTTCAGGTCTGGTGCTCTATCCACTACGCCATCTAGCTGTCCCAAAAACCACATATTTTTTGACCCATAAATATGACTACTAAATCTGTTGTCCAAAGAGACCAAAAGAAAAGGAAATGGACCCATTTGTATAAAAATGTTTATAGCAGCTCTTTCAGTGGTGGCAAAGAATTGGAAAAATCAGGGGATCACTAGTAATTAGGAAATGTCTGAAAAGTTGTGATATATGACTGTGAGGAAATACTATTGGGTTCTAAGAAGTTATATGGGGAATGTTTTCAGAAAAACCTGTGAAGACTTATGAATTGAAAGAACGTAAAGTGAGCAGAATCAGGAGAATGTTGTATAGAATAACAGCAATGCTGTATTAATATCAACTATAAAAAAATTAGCTACTCTAATCAATACAATGATCTACAACAATTCCAAAGGACTCATGATGAAAAATGCTATCCACCTTCAGAAAGAGAGCTGGTGAATTTTAAATACAGATGGAAGCATTTTAAAATTTTCTTTATTTTTCTTGGGGGGGGGGGTGTATGTTTGCAACATGACTAATATGGAAATGCTTTGCATGATTTCGCATGTGGAACTGATACTGCTTCTCTTCTCAGGGAGTAATGAAAAGGTAGGAAGAAAGAAGAGAATTTAGAATGCAAAAAAAAAGTTAAACATTATTTCAAATGTAATTATGAAATATTTGCTAAAATAAATAAAAATATATTTTAAAAAGAATTTTTTTGTATGTCTTCACAAATATAATGCTATCACTTGCCCTCTCAATTGGTGGAGAAGGGACTTGGAGGAAAGAATTTGGAACTCAAAATTTAAAATTGCATGTTAAACAAAACAAACAACAACAACAAAAAAAAAACAACTAGTACACTGCTACTTTACTGGACTAAAGATCTTAATATTGATGTTTCTGGAGTCAGGATCTATGTGAGAAGTGGCTATATTGAATTGAAGGCCTTCATCCAAGCAGTTTCTAATGCCCAATATATTTCTTTCTGGGGAACTGACACTAGTTTCAATGTGTTATCTGCTTTATATTAATGCTGGCTATACTAGTTCTAAAGAGATTAAACATAAATTTGAAGGAATTATACATGTAAACCAACACAAAACTGGGCAAGCATTCTCCTGACTCCTGGAGTAAAAAAAATCATAGCTTAACCAGGCAGACACTCTTGCACAGTTAATATTATCTGATCTAATAGTGAAGGAGAAAATGACATGACATTCCTGAAAAAGATGATGGGGAAGTCGTCAAGGGTTCCCAAAACCTGGAGATGAATAAGATTATCTCCTAGGTGACAGGGGAGATCACTGATACCAACCCCTACTGGGACTTTGTAAACATGTTGCTTAGGAAATGTTCTGCTATGCTCAAACTAGCTATGAAGTTTGAAGGAAAAACCAATGAGAGTCTCCAAGTCTGTTGGCCCCTATCCTGCAAGAGACACTGCCAGCCTTGAGAGTCCCTAACCTGCCTACCTGATTCCCCTGCCAGCACTCTACTGGGTTTCTTGCATCTCCTTGTTTGTTCCTTGTTGCTGTTACATTTTTTGTTTATTCATTGTTAGTTGGTTTGTTGTTGTTGTTGTTGTTGTTTTTAACAAGGGAAAATTTCAGTGATTTTTAAAAGACATAAACTAGGTGATTTAGGGATGGGAAGTACCCAATGGCTTTGGTACCCTCCCTTCCTCTGTAGAAGAGCTCATCTAAATGAGGATGAATATTGGGGCACCACTGTCAAAATAAATACTGCCCACCCTTAATGACAAGTATTTCCTAAGACTTAGATTTAGTACCTATTCTCTTTCCATTTCTGCCAGTAGCTTATGGAGTGCATCTGAGCCCAATTTTCATTCTATACTTGTCTTTTGGTGTCAATATCAGGAAGCTATGGCTCTCTAATGGCACGTCTTTTCTCTAGACAGCATGCTGGAAGCCCTGGAGCAGAGGCAAAATACCTGACCATGACTAAAGGTTTTACCTTCAGATCTATGTTTCCAACTTCCCCCACACACCCAAGATATCTTCTACTCTGATAGTTATAAGTCTCCACTTGGGCTATCATGAGCAAAAACTCCTGAAGGCATTAAAAGTCAAACCTCTGGGATTTAGAAGGGAGAAGAGTAAGGAAGAAAAAGCTAGAGTTAAACCAACGGAGTATAATCAACCAGAAAATAATTCTTTTGGATCTTGCACTCTGGATGTGACCACACCTATAACAAAGAAGCCAGTAATAATTCTGAGTGGAGAAGAAAGCTGGTGCCTGAATAGCTAGGAAATTAATGTAGTTATCAGACAGAAGTGGCTGCTGTTTCTCTCAGGGAATAAAAGATGGAATAAGGGGCTTATGAAAAGGTCTTTTTCCAAGATCTGGGCTTCTTTCAATGGCTTTTACAGTTTTTTATAATCCCAACTGGGATAGTTTTTTTACCCACTATCCAAAGGAGTAAGAGCAAGTGATTGTTCACAAGCTCTAGGGAAAGTAGTTAATATTATTCTTTCAAAGAGGAGTCCTCTAGCAAAGCACATCAACTCCTCCACTGATCTTTGGGATTCAGCATAGAGCTATATTTGAGAAGAGTGATAGTCTAGATGGATGTGGGGAGTTTCTCCTTGCCTCAACTTTTCTGCCCTTGATTCACATGCTATGGCTTTCACAGCATGAATCATTGTTTGGAAAGCCCAAAAAGGACCATCTTACTTTGGAAAGTCCAAATGTAGTCATCTTACAACTCAACCAACTTCCATTAAGGGCTTAGGCTTTTTCCTGCATGCAGAAAAGAAGAATTCACTAGAGAAGCCAAGTTAAATGGGGAGGGGTGGGAAAACAGAGGAAGGGGTCATTTTTATAAATTGGAAATAAAATGGAAAAAAAAATGTTTAAAGGAGCAAAAGGAAGGAAAGAAGGAAGATAGGGAGGAAATAAGAAAGAAGGAAAAAGTAAAGTTAAAAAGAAAACAAAAGTGGTACATACAAGAACACTTTGGTTTCTGAGAAAGGAAAGAGATAATTGTGGATTGGAACAGTTGGGAGAAGTCATATAGAAGGTAAAATCTCTGACATATAAGGAAAAAGACATTTCTTGGAAAATAAATATTTATAAAGCATTATCATTAGATTACATTAGATTAGTCCCTCAACAAGCATTTATTAAAGTCCTACTATATGCCAGGTACTGGGATAAAATAAAAATGGTCTTTGTCCTTAAGGGACTTATATTCTAATGGTGAAAGCAACATACATAAATCAAAATGTGTAAGCTAAATATAACACAAATAGGCAACTTTTATGGAGCAAATGGCACCAGCAGTTGGAAGTGGCCTGGTAAAGCCCTCTTGGAATAAATGGCACTTGAGATTCCAAGGAATCTAGGTATTCTAAGAGTCTGTGATTGGGAAAAAGAACATGTCAAACACAAGAAAAACAAGTAGGCCAGTATGGCTGGATCACAAAGTACATGAGAGAGAAGAGAATATAAGAAGGTTGAAAAGCTAGGTAGGGACCAAGTTGTGAAAAGCTTTAAGGTTACAGGGAATCACTGGACTTTTCTGAGGGAGAATAAGGTGATTATGGTCAGATCTAAGATTTTTAAAAATTACTCTGACAATTGGCCAATTGCATAGGGAGCTAGGAGCTAAAAAAGGTTAACTGAAGAAAATAAAAATTAGAATTGAACAAATAACAAAAACCAAAAAAAGAAAAATAGAAGAAAATGCGCAATATCTCCCAGAAAAAACAAGTGACCTGGAAAAATAGATCTAGGAAAGACAATCTAAGGATTATAGGGCTTCCTGAAAGCCATGATGAAAAACAAAAAAAGAACCTAGACATCATCTTACTGGAAATCATAAAAGAAAACTGCCCTGATATTTTAGAATCAGAAGGTAAAATAGCTATCAAAAGAATCCACCCATCACCTCCTGAAAGAGACCCCAAAATTAAATCCCCAAAGAATTGGAATATCGTGGCTAAATTTCAAAACTATCATAACAAGGAAAAGGTATTGCAAGCAGGAAGAAAGAAACAATTTAAATACTGAGGAGCCACAATTAGGATTATCCAGGAGCTAGCAGCTTTCACCCTAAAGGACTGATGGGCCTGGAATCTGACATCTGAAACGCAGAGAAAAAACCAAGAATAAGCTATCCAGCTAAAATGATCATTATCTTTCAGGAAAGAAGATGGACGGACATTCAATGATACAGGTGAATTTTACCTATTTCTAATGAAAACACCAGAACTGAACAAAAATTTTGATCTCTAAATACAGAACTCAAGAGAAGCAGGAAAAAGGAAAAAACTCTTGAGAACTATATTTTTGTTATGAGTATACTTAGAGAATGCAGGTAAAATTTGATCTTATTATAATATTATAGTAATATAAAAAAAGAAATCAGAGGTAGAAAGGGGATCATATTGAAGAAGAGGAAAAAGGAGGTAAAGTACGGGAAATTACATCTCCTGAAAAGGCAAAAAAACAAAAAAAAAAACCCAACTATTATAATTGAGGGAAAGAAGGGAGAGGGATGAGCACTGTGTGAATCTTACTCTCATCAGATTTGGCCAAGAAAGAATATTAGACATTTGGTATCACAAAGAAACTTGTCTCACCTTATAGGGAAATAGGAGGGAAAGGGGGAAAAGAAAGGGAAAGACCAATAGAAGGGAAAACAAGAATTAGGGGAAAGGTGTAAAAAAAGGGGGAGGGGCTCTAAAGGGGAAGGACTGTTTGAGGGAGGTAATCATCAAAAGCAAAATACTGGGAAGGAGGGAAAGGGGATAAGAAAGAGAAAAGCATAACGGAGGGTAAATAAGATGGCAGGAAATACAGAATTAGTTATTTTAACTGTCAATGTGAATGGGATAAACCCTCCCATAAAAGGGAAGCAGATAGCAGACTGGATTAAAAGCCAGAATCCAACAATATGTTGTTTACAAGAAGCACATTTAAAGCATAATGATATATACAGAGTGAAGGTAAAGGGCTGGAGCAGAATATATTATGCTTTAGGTGAACAAAAAAAGCAGGGTTAGAAATTCTGATCTCAGATCAAGTAAAAGCAAAGATAGATCTAATTAAAAGAGACAAGGAAGGAAACTATATCTTACTAAAGGGTACCATAGATAATGAAGCAATATCAATATTAAACATATATGCACCAAGTGGTATAGCATGGAAATTCCTAGGAGAAAAGTTGAGAGATGCAAGAAAAAATAGACAACAAAACTATAATAGTGGGGGATTTCTATCTTGCTCTCTCAGAACTAGATAAATCAAACCACAAAATAAAAAAGAAATTTAGGAGGTAAACAAAATGTTAGAAAAGTTAGATATGGGGCAGCTAGGTGGTGCACTGGATAGAGCACCAGCCTTGAAATCAGGAGGACCTGAGTTCAAATCTGGTCTCAGACACTTAACACTTCCTAGCTATGTGACCTTGGGCAAGTCACTTAACCCCAATTGCTTCAGCAAAGAAAAAAGAAGTTAGGTATGACAGATCTCTGAAGGAAATTAAATGGAGACAGAAAGGAGTTTACTTTTTTTCTCAGCGGTTCATGGAATTTATACAAAAATTAACCATATGTTAGGACATAAAAATCTCCAAATCAAATGCAGAGAGGCAGAAATAGTAAATGCATTTTTTTAGATCATGATGCAATAAAAATCACATGCAAAAATAAGGAGAAAAATAGATCAAAAAGCAATTGGAAACTAAGTAATCTCATCCTAAAGAATGAATGAATGAAACAGCAAATTACAGACACAATTACTCATTTCATCCAAGAGAATGACAAAAATGAGACAACATAGCAAAATTTATGGGATACAGCCAAAGTGGTAATAAAGAGAAATTTTATATCTCTAGATGCTTGCCTGCATAAAATAGATTAAAAAAAAAATCAATGAATTGGGCTTGAAACTAAAAAAGCTAGAAAAAGAACAAATTAAAAACCCCCAATCAAATAACAAACTTGAAATTCTAAAAATAAAAGGATAGATTAATAAAACTGAAAGTAAAAAAAAACTACTGAATTAATAAACAAAACCAAAATTTGGTTTTATGAAAAAACAACAAAATCGATAAACCTCTAGTTAATTTGATTAGAAAAAAGGAAAAAGGAAAATCAAATTGTTAGTCTCAAAAATGAAAAGGGAGAACTTTCCACCAATGAAGAGGAAATTAGAGCAATAATTAGGAGTTACTTTACCCAACTTTATTATAATAAATTTGATAACCTAAGTGAAAAATTACTTAAATAGTCCCATTTTAGAAAAATAGAACAAGTTATTAACTCCCTAAGAAAAAATCCCCAGGACCAGATGGATTTACATGTGAATTCTACCAAACATTTAAAGAACAATTAACTCCAATACTATGTAAACTATTTGAAAGAATAAGGAAGGACTACAAATTCCTATTGTAACACACACAGACCTGATACTGATACCTAGACCTTGTAGGGCAAAAACAGAGAAAAAAAAAATTATAGACCAAATCTCCCTAATGAATAATTGATGTAAAATCTTAAATAAAATATTAGCAAAGAGATTACAGAAAATTATCCCCAAGATAATATATCATGACCAAGTAGGATTTATACCAGGAATGTAGGGATGGTTCAATATTAGGAAAACTATTAGCATATCAATAACCAAATGAACAAACATATGATTATCTCAAGAGATGCAGAAAAAGCATTTGATAAAATCCAAGATCCATTCCTATTAAAAACACTAGAAAGGTATAGAGCACCAGCCCTGAAGTCAGGAGGACCCAAGTTCAAATCTGGTCTCAGACACTTAACATTCCCTAGCTGTGTAACCCTGGGCAAGTCACTTAACCTCAATTGCCTCAGCAAAAGCAAAAAACAAAACAAAACCAAAAAAAAAAAAAATCTATAGAGTATAGGAATAAGCAGACTTTTCCTTTAAATAGTCAGTAGCATTTATTTAAAATCATCAGCTAGCATCATATGTAATGGGAATAAACTGCAACCATTCCCAATAAGATCAGGAGTCAAATAAGGTTGCCTACTATCACCAATATTATTCAATATTGTATTAGAAATGCTAGCTTTAGCAATAAGAGAAGAAAAAGAGATTAAAGGAATTAGAATAGGTCATGAGGAAACCAAATTATCACTCTTTGCAGATGATATGATGATATACTTACAGAACCCTAGAGAATCAATTTAAAAACTATTAGAAATAATCCACAACTTTAGCAAAGTTGCAGGATACAAAATAAATCCACATAAATCATCAGCATTTTTATACATCACTAACAAAATCCAGCAGCAAGAGATACAAAGAGAAATTCCATTTAAAATAACTGTCGATAGTATAAAATATTTGGGAATCTGTCAAGGGAAAGTCAAGAATTATATCAGCAAAACTACAAAACACAAATACAGTCAAAAATATAAAAATAAAGTCAGATCTAAACAACTGTAAAAATATCAAGTGCTCTTGGATAGGCTGAGCAAATATAATAAAGATGGCAATACTACCTAAACTAATCTATTTATTTAGTGCTATACCAATCAAACTCCCAAGAAATTATTTTACTGACCTAGAAAAAATAACAACAAAATTCATCTGGAAGAACAAAAGATCAAGAATTTCAAGGGAATTAATGAAAAAAAAAAAAACCTCAAATGAAAGTGGCCTAGTGTACCAGATCTAAAACTATATTATAAAGCAGCGGTCATCAAAACAATTTGGTGCTGGCTAAGAAAGAGTAGCTAGACCAGTTCACAGCTCCAGTGCTTAGCTTCTTAAACTATGGATCAAGAATCCATGGAGGGAGAAGGTCTTGTGACTGAATGTGGGGGTAGTGAAATTATGATATGTTATCAATAAATGTTTGATTTGTATATGTATTTATTGTATTACCCAGGATAATGTAAAAATATCTCAGGCAAAAAGATGTAATAAATGTAAAAAGTTTAAGAAGTCCTACATTACTATATCTGTTTTCCCACAGCCCCTTCCAGCATTTGTCATAATTTTTTGCAAATCTGATGAGAATGAGATAGAAACTTGGGTCTAGTTTATTTTACAATTTTCTAATTATTTGTGATTTAGAGTGGTTAGTTCACATGGCCTGGATTTCTTCTCTTAAGTACTGTCTTTATATCCTTTGACCAATCAATTAATATGCATTTATTAAGTGTCTACTATGAGTTAAACACTGTAGATACAAAAAGAGGCAAAAGACTGTACCTGCCCTCAATCTAATGGGAGAGACATGCAAATATATACAAAGTAAGTTATATAAAGGATAAACAGGAAATAATTACCTGAAATTCAAGAAAATCATTTTAGTGGATGAACGAAGAATGCAATTAGAATGGGCAGAGACCTAAGGCAGGCAAACCCATCCAGCAGGCTATTACAATAATCCAGGCTTCAGATGATAAGGGTCCAAGTTGGAGGAGTGGGAGTGTCAGAGAAGTGAAGGGGGTGTATTTGAAAGTTGGTGAAATTGACAGACCTTGGCAACAGATTAGAAATGGGGAGTGAGAGATAATGAGGACTCTGAGATGACTCCTAGGTATAAGCCTGGGAGACCAGGAAAATGGTGTTTCTCTCTACAGTAACAGAAAAGAGGCTGAGGGAGGGTTTAGAGGAAAAATACTGAGTTCTGTTTTGAATATACTGAGTTTAAGATATCTTTTGGACATCCAGTTTGAGATGTCTGAAAAGCCATCAGAGATAAGAGACTATATGTATGTTAAAAGAGAGTTTTGGACAGAAGGGGTAAATTTGAGAATCATCACGTAGAGATGATAATTAAATTCATGGGAGCTGATGAGATCTTATTCTAAATTTGAATCAAGTTCCTTATGTATCGTAGAAATGAAATCTTTTTAAGAGAAACTTTTTGCAAAGATTTTCCTCCATTTACCAGTAGACATTGTAAGCTTTAACTTATGTCTCTGACTAGAAATCTGGTGTGATAATTAGCCATAAAACTAATAAAAGTTTTATCAACAGTCTGTGTGTGGAGATTGAGAATCACATAGAAAGGTTGTTATTTATTCAATAGAAACTTTGTTTTAAAAGTAAAACTCCTCCAAATATTTGTCCTAAAAAGGAATGGGACATTGTATATGTCTTATGACTGCGTAAAGAGGCATCTGATTTCTTTATTGTATTTTTGCTTTTAAGAAGGAATATATTCAGGGACATCATGGTCCCTGAAATTACACTAGAAAAGTTGATAAGAAACTAAGATACACAAAGACACACAAAGATACTTGCCATTCATAATTGCATTTATCTAGAATGGTTTTAGCTTTGTCTTTAGTACATACTCCTTATCAACTAAGACATTTAGTTTACTGGAGCTTATATATTGACCCACAAATTTCTTGTGAGCCCTCTTCATATTTTATTAGTTGTATGGTTATGGTGCACTTAGAATCACAATATCAAAGAATTTCAGAGTTGGAAGGCAGTCTCAATAGCCACTTAATCTAATCCATACACCAGAGAATATCCACTATAATATACCCAGTAAGTAATTCATGCAACTTCTACTTGAATGTCTCCAAGGAAAGAAAACCCCAAACCTTGAGGCAGATCATTCTATTTTTGTATAATTTGAATTATTACTAAATTTTTCCTGACCTCAAGGCTAACTTTTCTCTTTATAACTTCTATCCATAGCTTCTGTTTCTGCCTTCTGGAGTCAAACAATTATAAATCCAATCCTTCCTCCATATGAAAGACCTTCAAATTCCTGAATAAAGCTGTCATATCCCAAGTCTCTTTTATCCAAACTAAATGTCCAGTTCCTTCCATAGATCCTCATGTTATGACTCAAAGCCCTACATTATCTTACATAATTGGAGATCCCTCAGACTGCTCTCCTGTGAATAAATGTATTTCTTAAAATCATGATGCCCAGAGCTAAACTTTGAGGTCTCACCTCTCTATTCCCAGAAGTTGTGCCTCCCTTAATGTAGCCTAAGTATCCTATCATGCTACTCATACGGAGTTTACAATCCACAAAAATCCTGAAAAAAAATTTTTTTGGAAGAGTGTCTATTCATGACTCCCCCAATTTTATATTTATGAAGATGGCTTTTTAGAATAACATGCAAGACCTTACATTTATCCCTACAGAATTGAATTTTATTAGATTCAGCCAACATTCCAGCCTGCAAAGATCCTTCCAGATCGGCTCTATTGGATTTTCCTTCCTGGCTTGTGTCATTTAACAAATTTGATGAGCATACAATTTATGGCCTATGTTTTTACCTAAGTCATTGATTAAAAATATGAAATAGAACAGGGTCACACATAGATCCTCTATACTCCACTGAAGACTTCCTGACATTTGTACATTGAATCTTTAACAACTATTCTTGGAATCTTTCAGTCTCACTAATTCTTTATCTTCACAATAATCCAGAGAAGGATTTTTATCCCCATTTTATATAAACAAGGCAGATAAAGGTTAAGTGACTTGCCCGGAGCCATATAGCTATTTTCCTTCAAATCTCGGCCAAAGTCCCACCTTCTTCAACAAACCTTTTCCAGTCTTCAATCTATAGCTTTCTCTTTAAAACTCTCCCCAAAAGAAATTGAGGAATGCCCATCAATTAGAGAATTGCTGGACAAGTTTCAACATATGATCATGATGGAATATTATCATGGTATATGAAATGACAAGCAGGATGTTTCAGAAAAACCCGAGAAGATTTATATGAACTGATGTAAAGTGAATAGAGCCAAGAGAACATTATACAAAGTAACAGCAATACTGCACAATGATCAATTGTGAATGGCATGATTATTCTCAGAAATATAACGACCTAAGATAATTCTGAAGGATTTTTGATGAAAAATGCTATCTCCAGAAAAAGAATTGGAGTCTCAATGTAAATTGAAACCATACTTTCTAAATTTTTTTTTATTTTTCTCAGCTTTTTTTTTGTCTGTTTTCTTTTTCAGCTAATAGAAATGTTTTACATGACTACACATGTATAATTTCTTAAACTGCTTGCTTTTTCAAAGAAGAAGAGGGAAGGTGAAAGGGGAAATTTGGAACTCAAATTTTTTTTGAATGCTTAAAAATTTTTTACATGTAATTGAGAAAAAAAGAGGGGAAAATTTATCTCCAATTTATCCTATATATTTTTTGCTTGTATATAGTTGTATGCATATTGTTTTCCCTATTAGACTGTGAGCTCCTTGAAAGCAGGGACTAATTTCTTTTTTTTTTTTTTTTTTTTTTTTTTTTAAATCAGGACAAAGCACAGGCACTTAAATGTTAGTTGACTACTGTCATCTTCCTGAAACTCTCCACCTATGAAATAACAAGGAAAAGAACTGATTCAAGTAAGGTACACTTTACTTTATGCCAAAACCTAGAAACAAATATTTCTACTCAAGAAAGCAGATCTGAAAATATGCCCCATTGAACTTAGGTGGGTAGAAAAGGGAAACAAGGGTCAACTCTGTTCCAAAGGACCTCCATTCACTACCCACAAATAGATTAGTTTTAGATGATTCTACAATAAACAAAATTAACATTGTTTAATTTTGTGACCTTGGACAAGTCACTTAAGCTTTCTCCATCTCAGCTGCCTCATCTATAAGATGATGAAATAAGTAAGAAACTCTAAGGTCTTTGTTCAGTTCTCCCTTGTCCAATTCTAAGATTGCTTAATTCAAATAGACATTTGATCCAAATTTGGGTCCTATACCAAAAATCCTTGGGGATCCACTTTAGACTTTAGCTGTTTTGGGGACAGCTAAATGGCACAGTAGATAGAGAACCAACCCTGAAGTCAGGAGGACCTGAGTTCAAATATGACCTCACATACTTAACACGTCCTTTCTGTGTGACTCAAGGCAAGTCACTTAACCCCAAATGCCTCAGAAAAAAAAAAAACTAAAAACTAACGGGTTTTTTATAACTAGGCCAAACGGTTGCAATCTCTGGAGAATAAGAGGAAGGGGGAATAAGCCAAATTGTCATTTGCCTCTCTCAATTCTAAGCAACACACATGTTTAACATATATTGGGTTATTTGCTATGTAGGGAAAGAATGGGAGAAGGAAGGGAGAAACATTTGGAACACAACGTTTTGAATGTTGAAAACTATCTTGCATGTATTTTGAAAATAAAAGGCTATTATTTTTAAAAAAAGATTAAAAAAAATTCTAAGCAATACTTACTTCCTTACTAGAGTCTTTTCAATTTCTCAAATTCTTATACCTAAATCTTAAGTCATTAGAGTTTTAGTCATTGACAATCAAATCAAGAGCTCGAAGAGCTAAAAGCAAACCTGCCACAACATGACCCAGTTCATACTCCCCAGGCAACCATTTAAGACAAGGCTAAACACTAGTGAGACAGCTTCGAAGTAAGTATAACAAACACCTGATTCATCTATCAAGTAACAAAGTAAACCATATGGTCAGATGGATTCATCACTAGAATTTACATAAACACAAACCAGGTAAGATTCATGGGCTTAGCCTGAGAATTTTAGTCTAGCAAATTTGGAACTTCTCTCATGAAGTCAATTTGCCTTGTCCAAACACTACTATTTTTCATTCTCCCACACTGAAAGACTATCCTTTCAATGTTGCTGCTCTTTTTTCAGCCAGCACATACATGAATAGATTTGGGGGAAACCATCAATGGAAAAGTGATGTAAAATACAGCTGTGACAGCTGTAAAAGAAAATGAAATGAATAAGTCACTGGCTACATAATCAAAGGCAGATATTTCCTTGTCTCTAATGCTCCTTACACTATAAGTGCTGCTAGCAGGCAAGATCATAATGATCATTTAAACAGACCACAAGAGAATTATGAAGAAATTCAGAAAATCAAAATGAGACCACTTCCTCTCTAGTGAATTTAACACATGACCCTCAGGAATTTTATGTGTTTATTTTTATTTTTATTTAAACAATTTATCAACCAGGAAAAAGACAAGATTATATACAAAGGTTTAAAATATACTTCATTATGATATGTTCCCCTCTATAAGCAAGTTTGAAATGTTTACCTTCCCAGCTTTAAAGTTTTAATGCCATCAGCAAGTGCAAAAAGATTTTTCAAGGATGCTTTCTTCCTTCTTTGTGGTGGTTGTTTGTCCTTGTTCTCAAAGAGGACTATGACATTGGCAAAGTAATGTCATGACTTGCAAGTGAATTGGATTTAAGTGAGGCAGTGCTGTGCAAAGTCACCAGCCTCACTTTCCCCTTCAGAGCCATCTGGGTCCAGAGGCAAGATATAGGTCAAGATGACTGGAGAAGGCCTCAGATGCAGAGGGAGACCTTAGTCTTTTAAAATTCTTTCCCAGGTCTCAGTTTTTCTGAAGTAACACCTATTCAGTGGTTAAGGCTAGGTAAGAAATGAGGCAAAAAAATGGCCTCTTTCACCCAGTTAAAAAAATTAATCAATCAGTACTCTCTAGAAAGTTATAGAACACATTTTAATCTCAGTACCTATATATGAATAATGTGAAGAGTGGGACAAAGGCAATTTGATTTTAAATGACAAAGTAGAAGTCAGAAAGCCTAGAATTTTTTTAAAATGCAATCCAGTTTTCTCAGATTGAAATTGTTCTTTTTTTAAACATAGGACCTACCAAATTTTTAAGCTTTTTGAAAAGTATCTAGTGGTTTCAAGCCAGTTCTGCAGGTAAAAATATGTTAAATACTTGCCTCACAAATGAGAAATTATTAAAACTCAAATTTATAAAAATTTATTAAAAATTATACTATCCTCATTTTCAATTTCTCATAATTTTCCTCACAAGAGTTCATATAATTTCACAGATAACATATCAACTTGTGTAAAATATAATTCAAATATCCTATGCAAGTGCCACAAGCATGAAGGTATCAGGTCTCATTCCATTCTAATGTAATGAGTGTCCACCAGGAAATAATGCTTTAAGAACCCCAAAAGAAAAGTTACAAAGTGTAAAAATTTTTTATAGAAATACTGTTTCTGGATTAGCAAAAGATTAGCTAATAAATTAGGTGCCAAGCAACTAAAGAAGGGTTCAATAAACTGCAGTTTATCAATAGATAATTTAAAATAACCTGAAAAGGCTTCTTAAAAATGTTACAGAACGTATAAACTGAACCAAAACAATTTAAACCACAATCACAATAATTTAAAGGAAAACAGCAATGAAAATTTTTAGAACTCTTATCAATGCAATACCCCATAACTTCAGAAAACTACTGCTGAGAGGCAGTGAACTACAGGTGCAGAATGAGGCATACATAATATTGTCAGACATGATTAATTTCACTTCATTGTATTACAAGGGAAGATCGATCCTATGGGGACAGCATTGTGAAATAACAATGTTTTTAAAAAAATTATAATTTTTCAAGAAAGAAACCCAAAAGCTTCAAAGAATTCATTTTAAATGAAAGACTGTTGATAAGAGGGAATGAAAAAAAAACCTCTCAAGTGAAAAGAATTAGATCAAGGAAAAAAGATCCTAATGAGTCACTAATTTCATCCACTAATCAAGAAATCACAGTGAAGAAGTTGCATATCTTCGTTTAAAGTAATTATTCTTTCAAGATCTATTTAAAACAAAAACACCAGGTGATTTTTAAAAGATAAATAGCATTTAAATGTATCACCCATCAAAGAAGGAAAAAAAGTGAATCATGTTCTACACATTGCCAAAGATGAAATATTCAGTGACCATAGTGAGGAAAAGAGGAAAATGTAGCAGTTCTATCTATAGAACAAAAGTGAAGTCTTAACATGACTGGCACTTTAGCATAAAAAATGGGAAGAGAATAGGAAGCCAATATTTATCAAGGGCTTTTAATAAAGAAATTGACTTTGGAAAGCAAAACCCCAGGCTTAGTGGAGATTTTTTTTCTACTGCACATTCAGGTCATGAGAAGAGGGACTCAAGAAAGGGCTAATTTTCATCACACAGAATTTACAGTCTAGCAAATGGGTAGGAGATAGGCCACTGGATAAGGCAGGAATAAAATAAATCTCTTCCTCTCTTCTGGACAAGAGAAGAGGTAAAGGTACTATAATGTCTTAATGTACTGAGTATCAATCAGGCTTGCTCACTAAAAATGGGGAGCAAAAAGGAAGAGATGGGAAGTCATCATAAAAAAGAGACCAACAACCACTAAAGATGCAAAGATAACAAGAGTAATCCCAGTAGTTGGTATTTATAAAGCAGAAAGACTGTCTGGTAAAATGAATTCTTTTCTTTTCTTCCAACCACAAAAAAAGTCTATACGTAATGTATAGAGATTTAAAGAAATCTCTAGGGCAAGAGTTCTTAATCTGGAATCCAGTGAGCTCTAGGAGAGTCATTTCCATAAATTTCAGGAAATCTATGAATTTGGCTGAAGAAGGAATGACTTCATTTCAATAGTTTCCTTGATAATTCTATGGGTTTATTTTATACATTTTAAAATATTAATCTGAGAAGGATGCATAGGCTTCACCAGTTTTGCCAAAGGAGTTCATGATACCAATAGATTAAGAACCCCGATTTGGAGTAAATAATTCTGATGTCATTCAAGATTTTCATTCCCCAGTAGGTAGTAAGAAAAATACACAAGGGGTAGGGGGGAGAAAGAGAGAGAAAGACAGAAACGGGGG
>JAJPUD010000670.1:252933-335808 GCA_023553655.1 Myrmecobius fasciatus
GAGTCGGGGCCGGAGCCGGAGCCAGAACCGGAGCCGGGGCCGGGGTTGGGTTTGGGGCCGGGACCGGGGCCGGAGCTTCAGGGTCCCCGGCGCCCGCCGGAGGGGTCATGGCGGCCACGGCCGCCGCGCTCATCCCGAGCTGCGGTTCGGGATCCGAAGGGCTTAGGTCCTTCAGCTCCACCTCAGGCACCTTGGTGGCAGCAGCTGCTGATACGACCTGCACAGACATCGCCGTCCCCGCTACTCTTGCTGCTGCCTCCGCTACCGCTGCTGCTGCCGCCGCCGCCACTGCCGCCTCAGACTCCGGCTCCCGCTCGGCCCCGCCCCCCTCTTCTCTTCCCCTCCCCCATTGCACTCCCGGTCCTCCTCCTCCTCCGCCTCCGCCTCCCTCACTCTCCTCCCACCCCACTCCACCCTCACCCCGGCTCCCAGCCCCTCCCCCGCTCCCCGCTCGCGCGGCGCCACGGAACCTGTAGTGCGCTTGCCCTGGGCTCCAAGCGCCAAAGAAGGGACCGCGGGACCTCAGTCCCCGACGTGCTCTGCGCGTACAAAGAGCCGACTGGCCCGCAAAGCTCCATGAGAGTTGTAGTCCTTCTTGGGCCGCTCCTGCGGAACTTGGCTCTTTCTCTCTGGGAGTGGCTCAATTTGGGGTGCTAAGGGGCGGGGCAGCGGGAGGAAAGAGAATAAGATTGGCTGGGATACGCGGTTTGGGAGAGGAGAGGGCATCCGGAGGAGATGCGATTTAAAGGGAAAGATAATCACCAAGCTCATTCTAGGGAGAGAGGGATGATGAAGAGGATGCACCGCTGCTCTGACTGATTTTCCAGTGGGCGCGTTTACGTTCACATGCCCTGGCATTTAAAGGAAACCACGGTATCGTGTGCTAGGGCCTTCAGCTGGAACTGGAACACTGGCTTTTTATCCATAGTATTAGGCGCTAGAAGGAAATTTAGAGGTCACCTAACCCTACCTCCATATTTACTGATGAGAAAGCTCCAGTCAGGGAACTTGTGACTTAATCAAGATCACCAGGGGAGTAGATGGCAGCCTGAAGATTTATGGGTCCAAACCCCTTGTTCGTATGGTGCAAACACTGCCTTTCCTGGATCCTGGACTGTTTGGTTGCCAACTCTAGGGTCCTGAAAAATCTTTGTCCTCTGTAATATGGGTGCTTCGATAACCCTAGCCCTAAAATTCAGGGTTTTGTCTCAGACCAATAAATTACCAATTGAGAACCACTTGCCTAACACAAGACGTTCTCTTGAGACAGCACAATGCTTCAACCTTAGCTGAAAGTATTAGGGATATAGTATAGTATACTTAGAGGGTGTGGGTATAATTCGACTTTATTATGATATTAAAAAAAAAACTAGGAATGGAAAAGGAATTGTACTGGAAGAAGAGAAATGGAGAGGTAAAATGGGGCGAATTACATCACATGAAGAGGCAAAAAAATACCAATTACAATTGAGGGAAAGAAAGAAGGGGGATGAGCATTGTTGGAAACATTAGGAATATGAATCTTGCGGAGAAAAAACTATCTTTGAATGTCGTTTGCTCAGCCTCAACCTACAGAAAGGGAAAAGGGATGTCAGAAAAGAGAAAGTGACTCATTTATCAAGAGAGCAGGCGTTTGTCTGCACATCCCCAAAAGATATTTGTATGTGGACCAAGAGACTAGTTTGCACGTTTTCAACTGGATTGAGGGAGGTAAAGAGCCAATCCTAGATCTCTGCCCAATGAGAGGCTGGCAACTTGGGACTTTACCTACCTACCTGGAGATTGTACCATCCTTAATACCAGCTCTTTCAGTCTTTGTGACC
Source organism: Myrmecobius fasciatus (assembly GCA_023553655.1). Taxonomy (NCBI): domain Eukaryota; kingdom Metazoa; phylum Chordata; class Mammalia; order Dasyuromorphia; family Myrmecobiidae; genus Myrmecobius; species Myrmecobius fasciatus. Next base: position 254,757 of record JAJPUD010000670.1, read on the forward strand.
ATAAGCATGTCACTTTATCCATTTCTGGGTCTCTCAGCTTTCTCATATGTAAAGTGAGGGAGTCAAGTTAAATGACCTTTAAGATACCTTTCATTAAATCCTAGGATCTGATGATGAAATCATCCAGTGACTGGGTCCCCAGTTCTGTCTCCCTTAATTCGTTAGCTTGGACAGACATGGCTACTTGGAAGTCCACTGAGCACCTTCATTTTCACAAAGCCCAGATGCTAGCTTCTTCCTTTCAGCTTTCTTTCTGAGAGAATTTCCTTCCTCTTCCAGAGAATGAGCCCTGAGCTCCATCTTCCAGCTGTTTAGAAGGATTAACAGTTCTGTAACTGATTTATCTCTCCCTTCCTCCTGGAAATACACAGAGGAACTTGTATATAGCCACCTGGTGTGCAGCAAACAAAGCAGACAGCAGCTGCCTACCTAGGCGGCCAAAAAGATTGGTTACCTGAGCTTGGTTTGTGCCTTCCTGCTCTCCCTCACCCCAATACCCCCCTTCACATGTGAGTATGCATAGCCAATAGCTTCTCTTTCCTGTGCTATTCAGCTCAAGGCCTTGTTCCAGTTTGATAACTCCCATTTGTCCCAACTGTATGCCATTCCTCAGAGGAATTCCTTAATCATCACATTTGTTCTTCTTCAATGTCTTTGAGAGGCAAGAAGGGAATCATTCTCTTCATTTAGCAGTTAGTAGAAGCAAAGCAGAGAAAGTGTACCTTCTTTTGATTACCTTGCAATCAAGACTCCAAAACCAATGTGCTCCCTCTGGTTCTCCTTGGGAAACACTGTGACCTTCATTACAAGCAAAATGGTAACTAGGAATTTTTTTTTGCCTGGGGCAAAACAATGTGTATGAGGTATAAGAGGTAGAGGACAATCTAGTGAGAAAGAGGGAGGGAAGGAGAGGACAGTTCAACTTAAGTTTCAGGAATGTTGAAGAAAGGGCATCTGCCCTCCTCATCCCCAAAGGATTTAGGGGGGAAATCTAGACATAGTTGAAGAAAGCTATAGTTAAGAGACTGTGTGGGTAGCAGCCTGTGATTGGGCAAAGGAATAGGGTAGTCCTATGCAGCCTGGACTAGAGAAAGTGATTGTAAATTGTAGAGACAATGATAATTCTGAACTACACAATGAAGAAGAATCATTCTACCTTCAATCCCACTCAACATCCTTACACACTGAGGAAAACTGCAATTGCTGTAGTCTAATTTCATCTCCAACTTCAAGATCTGAGTATAGTGGGAGGTCAGGTGCTGGGAGGGTTATTAACCAAGTAATTTATTCCCCCAAGCTCAAATCAATTAAATTCCAGAATATAAAAGTAGAATACCAGACAGCAAGATATTAGTTTTTGAATGGAAGGAAAAAGAAATGTCTACGTTTGTTATTCCTGAGAGTATGAAAAATATTTTAGTAAATCTTGTTGGAATTAGCGAGCCGCCTCATTGTCTGCCTGAAGGATGAATGAACCAAGCCTCTGGTATCCTTGTAACTATGTGAAATATGAACAAGAGCTCTTCTTGAGATGGAATTACTTTTGGGGTGGGAACGGTGAGAAAAGGGACTTTCTTTCTCTTTCTTCCTCCAGTCATAATATCTTACAATGACACTACCCAGCACTGAGCAGGCCTCTTAGTTGAGACAGGAAGTTTCTAAGAAGGTATGAATTTTGTAAGTCAAGAAGACAGCCAATCTTTTGTTGTTCAGTTGCAACCATCTCTTTGTGATCCCCTTGGGGGTTCTCCTGGAAAGCTACTGGAGTGGTTTGCCATTTCCTTCTCTAGCTCATTTTACAAATGAAGAAACTGAAGCAAACAGGTTAAATGACTTACCTAGGGTCACATAGCTAGTAAATGGCTGAGATCAGATCTTCCTGACTCCAGGCCTGACTCTAGTATGCTACCTGAATGGCCCCTGAGCTAGCCCCAGACATTGAGCTGCAAAGAGAAAAAGACAGAGAGAACCTAATCAAGTGATCTACTCAGGAAACTATTGTACCCACAAAGAGCAACATGAGAAATCCACAAGAAGAAAAATTACATTGGCTTTGACCCTATGTGTGTCCATGCTATGGACACCCACTCTGTCCACTGACCCTATGACTAGATGTAGAATGTTCTGAAGGTTGAGAGAAAAGGGATGTTTTTTGTAGCTACTATTCTTAAAATACCTTTACTTTGACCTAATTGTGTCCTCTGATTATTAAAGTTGAAAACACGAATGAAAGTTCATGAACCATGTTTTAGGAGGGTAATTCCACAGAATACCTTGAGATTAGTGTTTAACTTGTGAATTCATTTAGAGGAAAACTGTAAGCCTCCAAAATTCATCTACAAAGTTATCCTTCCTCTATTTCCAGATGTAGAAATTGGGTTTACAACAGAGGAGGATTTTTTAGTGTCTAAATTAAGACTAGAGGAGTAGCCTCCATTCTCCTTCACTATTCCTTTCTCAAAAAAAAAAAAAAAAATGCACTGTGATATTAACAGCTTTTAGAGTCCCTTTTCCTATAGAGTTGACCTTAAATCTAATTCTGTGGAGAAAATGACGTATTTGTACTTTTTGTGTTTATGTTCATAAGAACATGAACACAGGAAGAAAAAAGCTGATGTTTTCCCTTTATGTGAAAGCCTTTTCCAGTAGGAGAATTCCCTAGATTGCAATAATATATGAGCTCTAAATTGTATGGGATCCTATGGCTTAAAGACTCATTCTCAACTCTCCTTTCTACTCACCTCAGTTTTAACCATTTCTCAACACTGCACTAACAATTCCCCAAAACTAGATTTCAAAAGTAGGTTTAATGAGCAATGATTGGGGATGATGGAGGTCAATTTCTGCTTTGAGTGGAAAGTTGGATTAGGTAAACTCTGAGGTCCTTTTCCAAGGAGAGGTTTTCAGGCATTCCAAAAGAGAAAGCACTTTGTTCCTGGAGATCCAGCTGAAAAGGGCAGATCATGGGTAGATTCCTCTGCAATTTTGGTGAGGGACTACAACAGGCTGTGGTAATGGAGACTTATCCTGCTCCTGAATTATTCAGAGCAATTTAGCAAATTTTTATTAAGGGCTTGCTAAGTGTCACACACCGTTATAAAAGCAAAATTATCTGTGTTCTCTCTCCTTTACTAGATTGCAGTACAGGAAACTCTTGTTTTCTTCTTTTCCTTACTATGCTCCTCCCAGTACCTATGTTCCATCTATACAACTCATGCTCAATAAATGTTGATTGGCGTTGAAATAATCCAGTTTCACTGAACCTAAAGGTTTTGGGGGCAGCTAGTCGGGGCAGGGGATAGAACTGAGCCTGAAATCAGGAAAATTTATCTTCATGAATTCTAATCCAGTCTCAGATACTTACTAGCTGTGTGACCCTGGCCAAGTTAGTTAATCCTGTTTGCCTTAGTTTCCTTATCTATAAAATGAACTGGAGAAGGAAATACAAGCTATTCCAATATCTCTGCCAAGAAAACTCCAAATGGGGTCACAAAGACTGAACTACAAAGTTCTGGTTATAAAATTAGACATTCCTAAAGAAAATATTACTGGAGAAATAGCCCCATTCCCCATTCAGGATGGATATGTCTCTTAAATGCATACCCCAGAATAATGTCTCTAACTGCAACTTCCCTGTTCTCTCTTCTCCTACCCACATCCTAGAAAGCAAGTTCTCATGATACTAGTGCTTTTCCACAGGTGAAAAGTCACTATAATTAAAAATAAATAAATGTACATCTGGAACAACACTCAAATTCAGGACCATAAGACAGAATCAGAGGGAAGGGGATTAAGAAGATGCCAGCAAAATGAGAGACCCAGACAGAAGTACTCCAAGTACAAAAAACTTGGTTCCAAGAGCAATTTGTAGTACTGAGTCTAGGAAGTGATTGAACTGGGTTTCTGAGTTTTCAATCTAATCTCTCCTGATTTATGAACAATAATGTAATTTTTCAAGGCAATTTTAGAGGAAGGTTCGACTGTAAGTAAGCAAAGCCTTTAGCTGTGGCTACTACTAAAATAGAGTCTGTAGGGTAAGTGCAAATAACCCCCAAGGTATGAGCAGTCATGAATTTTTTTAAAATTACTTTTTTTAAATAGCTTTTTATTTTCAAAATACATGCAAAGATAGTTTTCAACATTGATCCTTGCAAAACTTTGCATTTATCAAGTTTATGGAACTTTCAAAGGTCTGTTCCTTGATCAAGATCCACTGTGCTCTAAATTAGGGCTTCTTAAACTTTTTCCACTTTCAATCTCTTTTCACCAGAGAAATTATTACTTAATCTGAGATATATAGGTATACAAATCAAACATTTACTGGTAACAAATCATAATTTCATGACCCTCACATTCAGTTAGGAGACCCCAATAGGGTTTGTTTTTGTTTTTGGTTTTGGTTTTGTTTTGTTTTGCTGGGGCAATTGGGGTTAAGTGACTTGCTCAGGATCACACATGTAGGAAGTGTCTGAAATCAAATTTGAACTCAGGTCCTCCTGACTGCAGGGCTGGTGCTCTATCCACTGCAGCACCTAGCTGCCCCCCCCTCCCCCATATAGGGTTTTAAACACAGTTTAAGAAGCTGGGCTTTAAGTTACTATTGATTAGAGAAATGCAAATTAAAACAACTCTGAAATACTATCACATTGGCTAATATAACAGAAAAGAAAAATGCCAAATTTTGGAGGGGATGTAGAAAAACTGGGAAGCTTGGTCTTGATCTTATCATTTTAGAGAACAATTCAAAATTATGCCCAAAGAGCTATAAAAATATGTATACCCTTTGTTCTGATAAAGGTCTCATCTCAAAAATATATAGAGAATTGTCTCATATTTATAAAAATTCAAGCCATTCTCCAATCAATAAATGGTCAAAGGATATGAACAGACAATTTTCAGAGGATGAAATTAAAACTATTTATAGTCATATGAAAAGGTGCTCCAAATCACTGTTGATCAGAGAAATGCAAATCAAGACAACCCTGAGGTACCACTTCACACCTGTCAGATTGGCTAAAATGACAGGAAAAGTTAATGATGAATGTTGGAGGGGTTGTGGGAGGGCTGGGACACTGATGCATTGTTGGTGGAGCTGTGAACGGATACAGCCATTCTGGAGAACAATTTGGAGCTATGCTCAAAAAGTTATCAAACTGTGCATACCCTTTGACCCAGCAGCATTTCTATTGGGCCTATATCCCAAAGAAATCATAAAGAAAGGAAAAGGCCCCACATGTGCAAGAATGTTTGTGGCAGCCCTTTTTGTAGTGGCTAGAAACTGGAAATTGAATAGATGCCCTTTAATTGGAGAATGGCTGAATAAATTATGGTATATGAATATTATGGAATATTATTGTTCTGTAAGAAATGACCAGCAAGATGATTTCAGAGAGGCCTGGAGAGACTTACATGAACTGATGCTGAGTGAAATGAGCAGAACCAGGAGATCATTATACACGGCAACAACAGTACTATATGACAATTAATTCTGATGGACATGGCTCTCTTCAACAATGATATGTTTCAAACCACCTCCAATTGTTCACTGAAGAAAGCCATATACACCCAGAGAGAGGGATGCAAAATGTGGACCACAACATAACATTCTCATACTCCTTGATTGATGTTTGCTTACATTGTGTTTCCTTTATCTGATATATCGTTTGTGTGGATAAAATTTTTCTTGCACAACAATGATAAGTTTGGAAATATGTATACATATATTCGATTTGCCAATATTTTAACATAATTAACATGTAGTGGATATCCTGCCATCTAGGGAAGGGGTAGGGAAGTTGGGGGGAAAAAATTTGTAACAGAAAGCTATGTAAGGGTTATTGTTGAAGAATTACCCACACATATGTTATGCAAATAAAATAAAAATTTTAAAAAAAATGTTTATTTTTGAGTCCTTTTTTTTGCTGAGGCAATTGGGGTTAAGTGACTTGCCCAGGGTCACACAGCTAGGAAGTGTCTGAGATCAAATTTGAACTCAGGTCCTCCTGACTTCATGGCTGGTGCTCTACCCACTGCGCCACCTAGCTGCCCCACAAAAATATTTTTAGCAGTCTTTTTATGGTGGCAAAAAGTTGGAAATTGAGAGGATGCCCATCAATGATGGGATGACTAAACAAGATGTGAAATATGATGATTGAATACTCTTGTCACTGTAAGAACTGATGAGCAGAAGAGTTTCAGAAAAATCTGGAAAGACTTGTGAACTAATGCAAACTGAACAGAGCCAGGAAATCATTGTTCACAGTAAAGGTAATATTGTACAATGATAATACAACTGTGTACAATAAAGTACAATTGTGAATAACTTAGCTATTGTCAACAATCTGTTGCTAAGTTGTTTCAGTCATATCTGACCCTTGGCAAGGATTCCCTGGAATGGTTTGCCATTTTCTTCTCCAGCTCATTTTGTAGATGAAAAATGAAGACAAACAGGGTTAAGTGACTTGCTCAGTCACATAGCTAATAAGTGTCCGAGACCAGATTTGAACTTTGGAAGATGAGTCTTCCTGATTTCCTAGCTCAGTTGCTCCACACACTTCAATGCCTAACTACCTTATTCTCAGCAATGAGAATACCTGGCAATTCCAAAGAACTTATGATGAAAAATGAAAAAACACCTCCAGAGAAAGAATCTGAATACAGACTGAAATATACTTTAATTTTTTTTTCTTTATTTCTCTTGGGGGTTTTTATTTTTATTTATTTATTTTTGTATTAAATTATTATTTATTTTATTTAAAATATTTAGCCATATTTTTGCAATATGGCTAATATGGAAATGTATTTTAGATGACTGCCCATGTATAATCTACATCAAAGTAAATGCCTTTTTTAAAATTAATATTTTATTTTTCTCCAATTACTCATAAAAACAATTTTTAGTTTTGAGTCCCAAATTCCATCCTTCCTTCCTTTTTTTCTTTCCTCCCCTAGATAGCAAGCATCTGATATAGGTTATACATGTGCAATCAAAATGAATGCCTTAGAGAGGGAAGAGATGGGAGGAAGGGAGAGAAGGAATTTGGAATTCAAAAACTTTTAGAAAATAAAAAAATGCACTTTAAACAATTGTTTTTACATATAATTGAGAAAAAATAAAATAAAAACATTCTTGGGGAAAAAAGGAAAAAGGATAAGGGGAGAAAAAAAGAAAAGAAAAAAGTAGACCCACTGCACCCCCTGGTGGCCACTGTCTGTCCTTTTAAAAAGCAAGGATTCTTCAGCTTTTCCAAGGGGGCTCCCTCCCTGCTCTTAGAGTGGAACTAATTAAAAAAAAAAAAAAAAAAACAATAACAATAATGACCACCATTTCACAATTACGTAGCATTTCTATATTTACAAAACAAAGTCCAAAGAATTCAGATTTGGAAAGGGTATCTAATCCAACTTCATTTTATGGGTGAGAAAAAAAGAGGACAATTAAAGTTAAGTGATTTGCCCCACCTTATAGGTTTAGTAAGTGAAAGAGGTCATAATAGCCTGCTTTTCTGGTCCCAAATTCAGTTCAGTTCTAGAACCATCCATGGAATGTCTTATGATAATGATAAAAACTGACATCTACACAGTGCTTTAAAATTTGACCCACATTATTTTATTTGAGGCTGGGCACTGCTAGTTGCTGGGAGATAGAAAGACAAAAATAAAAAAGGCCCTCAAGGAGTTTACAATCAACTACTTCAATTTGACATAAATACTCACAAACTAATGCAAAGCAATTTCAAGAGGGAAGGAGGACCAACCTTTGGAAGAATCAAGCAAAACCCCATGTAATAGACACATGAGCTGTGTTTTCAAGCAAGGTAGGGATTCAAAAGCCAGAGATGAAGAAAAAGTGCATTCTACTTATTGGGGACAAAGGCATGAGCCAAGAGATGGAATATTATGTACAATGAAGAGCAAGACAATTTAACCGACAGGAGTATGTTAAAGGCCATTTCCTTCTCTAGTTTTATTTTACAGATGAGGAAACAGATAAATAGTTAGGTAACTTGCTCAGGATCACACAGCTAGTAAGTATCGAGGCCAGATTTGAATTTAGGAAGATGAAGCTTCCTGCTCTGGGCTGAGAACTCTATCCACTTTGCCAAACTAGCTGCCGAAGTATACTGTGGTACACAAATGTACTGGAATATTACTTTGTGGTAAGAAACAATTAATATGATATATCCATAAAAGCATAAGCTTACATGAATTGATGCAGAGTGAAATAGAGCTAAGAAAATATGCATAATGATTATAACGATGTAAACAGAAAGAATGACTTCAGAACAATCAAAAGTGAATCTAGAAGAACAAAAATGTTTACACAGAGGGGATATAAGACTTCCAGACCACTCCTTTGCAGAGGAAGTCTACAAGTATAATGCACTCACTACATATAGTTTCAGGTCTTTTCAATATATTGATTAATCTTACTGATTTTTTTTTCCAAAGAAAACTTATTTGTTACATGGAATGACAGGAAAAATTCTGGTGATATAAGAAAACAAAATATATCAATAATATTTATTTTTTAAAAAGACTATTTTCTATCATCATAAAAAGCCTTTTGTCAAGCTCAGTGAGGACTAAAAAAAGAGCCACTGAATGTACCAGCAAATTGATTGTAGGTGACTTTGAAGAAAACAGATCCAGTTAAGTGTGAAAATGGAAGGAGGATTGCAAAAGTTTGTGAAATAGGAGATGAAGAAATAGAAGCAAGAAGCATAAATGGCTTTTTTTCCAGATTTCTGATAATAAGAGGAAAGAGAGATAAAAGACTGTAGCTTAAAGGGACAGATGAAGAATTTTTAAGGATGGAGGAAAACCTGAACATTCAAGATCAACCTTGGGAAAGAACTAAGAAAGATGAGAGAGATGATGATGAAAGAGACATGCTTCTGGAGAAGCAAAGCAAGCATGGCAACATGGAGTCAAGTAGAAGAGTTGATCTTGGCAAGGAAAAAGATAGTTTTTCCATCAAAGAGTGGAGCAAAAGAGGGAGGGGAAAGGGAATAATGAAGAAAGTTTGAGGTGTAAAAGAGTAGAAGAGGGACCTGATGGTATTTGGCTTCTATTTTCTCACTAAAGAGATGAGATCCTAAATTAAAAGGACATTCAATGTCCTCAATGAAGGAGGACATTCAATGGTCTCTCTATATCACTAGGAAAGCTGGGAGGGACACCCAGATACAAAGACAGAATAGAACTGATTGGATTAGTATGGCTACATGAAGGGTTTTTTTCCATTAACAAAAAAACCCCAATTACTCTGGGCATGTCAATCAGGATTGAGCCCAATTCTCCTGACCCCAAATTTTAGGCTTTTTCTACTGTATCACAGTGCATCTAGAGGTAAAGAATGCTGTCAAGGATATAGCTCCCATTGACCTTGGGATGGTCATTATTGCCCAGCCTTTTGGTTTATTCTAAAGTACTTTTAAGACTCAATACAACTTAAAACACAGGTTAAGACACAAGAGTTCTGTATACATACCACAGAAGGAAACATCAGGTATATTGCTTCTCTACAGCCACAGTACTCTACCAAAATTGTCTCTCCTGTCAAGAGCACAATTCGGAAATACCTGAGGTCCACACTTTCCTGTTTTTAAATGGTCTACAGGTAAGCTCAAAATGGGGAAGAGGCTGATTCCTTCTTTAGAACCTTTGGTAGCAATTACTACCCTATTTCCTTATCTTCCCTGATGTGATAACATCAGGTGGTACAAATGCAAACATTTTCCTACAACCTTGTTAATACTCATTATCTACAGCTGCTCCAGGTTTACCAACCCTATTAAGTTTCCTCCATAGGCTCTCATTACCCTAGGTTTGTGGATAAATGTGAAGTTTCAAGAACTTAAGTTTGTGAAAATAAATCCACATAAATCATAGCATTTTTATATATTACCAATAAAGTTCAGCAGCAAGAGATACAAAAAGAAATTCCATTCAAAATAACTGTTGATAATATAAAATATTTGGGAATCTATCTGCCAAGGGAAAGTCAGGAACTATATGAACTAAACTACAAGACACTTTCCACACAAATAAACTCAGTCCTAATCAGTTGGAAAAATATCAAGTGCTCATGGGTAGGCCAAGAGAATATAATAAAAATGACCAAACTACCCAAATTAACTTACTTATTTAGTGCCATACCAATCAAATTCCCAAGAAATTATTTTATAGATCTAGAAAAAATAGTAGCAAAGTTCATCTGGAAGAACAAAAGGTCAAGAATTTCAAGGGAATTAATGAAAAAAAATGATGAAGGTGGCCTTGCTGTGCCAGATCTAAAACTATATTATAAAGCAGTGGTCCTCAAAACCATTTGGTACTGGCTAAGAAATAAAGTAGTCGATCAGTGGCATAGGATAGGATCACCGGACAAACTAGGCAATAACTATAGCAATTTAATGTTTGATAAACCCCAAAATCCCAGCTTTTGGGATAAGAACTCACTATTTGACAAAAAACTAGGAAAATTGGAAACTAGTGTGGAAGAAATTAGGGCTTGACCCACATCTAACACCACATACCAAGATAAGATCTAAATGGGCTCATGATTGAGACATAAAGAGTGATATTATAAGCAAATTAGAGGAACATAGGATAGTTTACCTCTCAGACCTGTGGAGATGGAATAAATTTATGTCCAAAGAAGAACTGGAACTCTTAATTGAACACCAGATAGATAATTTTGACTATATTAAGTTAAAAAGTTTTTGTACCAACAAAACTAATGCAGACAAGATTAGGAGGGAAGCAATAAATTGGGAAATCATCTTTACATTTAAGGGTTATGATAAAGGCCTCATTTCTAAAATATTTAGAGAATTGTCTCATATTTATAAGAATTCAAGCCACTTTCCAATCGATAAATGGTCAAAGAATATGAACAATTTTCAGATGATGAAATTAAAACTATTTCTAGTCATATGAAAAGGTGCCCCAAATCACTACTGATCAGAGAAATGCAAATAAAGACAACTCTGAGATGCCACTACACACCTATCAGATTGGCTAAAATGACAGGAAAAGATATTGACAAATGTTGGAGGGGATGTGGGAAAACTGGGACACTGATACATTGTTGGTGGAACTGTGAACAGATTCAACCATTCTGGAGAGCAATTTGGAACTATGCTAAAAAATTATCAAACTGTGCATACCCTTTGATCCGGCAGCGTTTCTACTGGGCCTATATCCCAAAGAGATCTTAGAGGAGGGAAAGGGCCCCACATGTGCAAGAATGTTTGTGGCAGCCCTTTTTGTAGTGGCTAGAAACTGGAAACTGAATGGATGCCCATCAATTGGAGAGTGGCTGAATAAATTATGGTATATGAATGTTATGGAATATTATTGTTCTGTAAGAAACAACCAGCAGGATGATTTCAGAAAAGCCTGGAGAAACTTGCATAGACTGATGCTAAGTGAAATGAGCAGAATGAGATCATCATACACAGCAACAAGACTATAGGATAATCAATTCTGATGGACATGGCTCTCTTCAACAATGAGATGTTTCAAACCAGTTCCAATTGTTCAGTGATGAAGAAAGCCATATACATTCAGGGAGAGGACCATGGGATCTGAGGGTGGGCCACAACATAGCATTTTCACGCTCTCTATTGATGTTTGCTTGCATTTTGTTTTCCTTCTCAGTTTTTTTTTTCTTGTAGATCCGATTTTTCTTGTACAACAAGATAACTATATAAATATGTATACCTATATTAGATTTGTCATGTATTTTAACATAATTAACATGTATTAGACTTCCTGCCATCTAGGGGAAGGAGGGAAAAATTTGTAACAGAAAGCTTTGCAAGGGTTAATGTTGAAAAATTACCTATGCATGTTTTGCAAATAAAAAGCTTTAATTAAAAAAAAAAAAGAAAGAACTTCGGTTTGTGAGTATCTCCAACACTGCCTGTATTTCTTTTAAAAAACTATAGCCTGGATATCTTAGCACAGAGGTTCTTTCCCTGTGGTCTGTGGTATTTTTTTTTTCTTTTTTTTGCTTTTTGCTGAGGCAATTGAGGTTAAGTGACTTGCCCAGGGTCACACAGCTAGGGAGTGTTAAGTGACTGAGTCCAAATTTGAACTTATGTCCTCCTGACTTCAGGGCTGGTGCTCTATCCACTGCGCCACTTAGCTGCCCCAGAATTTTTAAAAAAAATATTTTGGTATCTAATATAACTTAAAATCCTACATATTTTAGATTCGTTTGGTATTTCCTATTTTTTATCCTGGGTCTTCCTATTTTATCTAGGTCTTCCCGTGTCACCTATCAGCCACTCATTAGCTAGCATCACTATTGATTCAGAAACTTTGATTCTGCTGTGTTTTATGGAAGGCTATTTTATGAAAGAATCCTGCTGTGTGGGTTCTTCCATAAAACAGCCTAGTGTACTCGATACCAGATATTCACTATATTGGTACTGGGCTTAACTTGGACACCTGATTGGTTTTAGCCCTATCGAAGCTCAGAGCTCTCCAGTTCCTGATATACTAGCCTCAGATTGTATTTTGCTTTGTGAATTAAAAAAAAAATTATTCTATAGAGGGGACCATAGGTTTCATCAGATGCAAAAGAGGACCATGAAGCAAAAATTTTTTAAAAACAGGGGGTTAATAATCTTTGTCCTGGAAGATATTAACGGATGTGCCAACAGCCAGACATCTGAGGACTGGCAGCTGAGAAGGAACTCAGCCCAGGTTCTATGAGAGCCCCCCAGACAGGAATGGGCATAGCAAGGGACGAATCTTATCTACAGACTTATTCCTACTACTAGTAGTATCTACCAATACTTATATGACCCTTATAAGTGTACTTCAAGGTGGCTGTTCTCAGTAAAATATGAGAAGTACTGAGCCTTCCAATCTTTTGCTTGTGGACAAGAGTATGTTTTTTGAGATAAATCACCAAGCTTTAAGGCTTGGAACTATGGGAAAATCTATCTTTGTGGAAAGCTAAATGGCAAGTGGACCTCACATGAATTTAGGCCAAGAAACAGTCTCAACAGACAGTAGGATTAAAATATTGTCAAACGGCAGTTAAATATAAAGTCCAAAGCAAGAGGCGTTCAGGAAAAGAAGCAAAGTGAGAATTTGTACAAAATCTTTTATTGGCTATTTATATTCCTTCACCCAAATCCCCATGCCCCTGGCCTAGAACCCAATAAGCTTCAAAGGCTTTCTGCTGCCTGACTTTTGGGGAGAGAAAGGATGGGGAATGGGAAGAAATGGTACCATAGATTAAAACAGTAAGGAGATAAACACCCGTACTCAGGTTGTGTCACTAGGAAGGGCATTATCTGCCCTTCTGGTGTAGTTCCCTCATAGCAGGCCCTCAGATCAATGGCTCCACTTCTCAAGGGATGGGTCAAGAGAGGAAATGGCATTTGTCCCAATGGCATCTGATCCAGGTTCTTACCCATAGCTTGAGACCCCACTGCTGAACCAATGTCTCTCCTGGGGATGGGGCCAACAAGGAAAGGGTGAAGAGGTGACTACTCAGAGCTTTAGAATATAGCTCTAAGTGCTAAACAAATATAATAGGGAAGGATGCAAAAGACAACACAATTCAAAGAGGAGATAAGAATGAATTTGCCTGATAGGAAAAGAAGGGCAAAGAAAACATGGGAGGAAAAGGTTAAATTACAGGTCATCAGTAGAATCTGTGGGGCCCTTGCTAAAGAACATTCTGGCTTTTACAGGAATGGGGCCATCAATCCCTCTTCCCCATCCCATGTTTAGGAAAGGAAAAAAAGTAATTCCCTGCCCCATTTCAGAGAAAAGGCCAGGACACAAAATTGGGTGAAGACTATTATTCCTAGCTTCAGCCTTCTTGTCTGAAGACTGCTGAGAATTAGGGTTTTGCCTCTGCTTGAGACTGGAGGGTGCCTCACCGGTGCTTATATAGGCTCCGTTTCCTTCTAAGGCCTAGCTCTCCAAGCACCATTACTTTCTCCTGCTTGGGACCACCACTGCCAACATACTGTGTATTATCTCTCTCTTTCAGTCACTGTTTGTCCTCAGTCCAATTCCTGCTTGGCTGAGAGGGAAATGAAGGCCTTTGGCTATTGATCCCTGCCCTGAAGTAAAACCCACTAAGGAATGGGAAGCTTTGAGAAGTAGGGCAGTTCTGCCATGGAAATCTAGTTAGCTTAGGCTCTTTCCCACACTCTTGCCAGACTGAGCCAGAGATAAATAACTCCTTTGGGAGAGTATTGGGCCTTTGGGGTCTCTGGGAATAGGAGATACCTTGGGGAGCAGGCAAAAGGGAAGGGAGAAAAGCTGCCTATTCCTGGCCCTGGCCTGATATAGTCAGGAAGCCAGAGTTTACTTCTTCCCATTTGCCACCCATGCCCACCCTCAATCCAGGTTCTGCTCTCAAAGGTTCAGAAATCAGAATCAGCATCCAATAACTCAGCCTCCATCAAGTTGGTACGGGAATGAATAGGGGCTAGACAAGGCCGACGACCTTGAGCCCAGGCTGCTGGGCCTGGTGGAGTTGGCAGAAATGGATCCTGGAGAGAATTTGGCTCTGGACAGAAAGGATTGGATACCAGGGTCCAAGCTCCGTGTCGATGGGTCTCCCCTGCCCCCCAAGCTCCTGCCACTAGACACTTCTGCCGGGGCAGCTGAGGCAGGCGGGGCACTGCACTGGGTGCAGGTCCAGGATGGCAAAGCTCTGTTGGGGGTGCCAGAGGGCACACCTCCTTCTTTCTCTTCCTTCTTTTTTTCTTCCTTCCCAGGCGTTTCTGTAGCTCTGGGGAGATTTCTGCCTCAACCAGCCATTTGTTAGCTTGTTCTTCTGGGGGTACTAGGAGAAAGAGAACATGAGACCATTTAGCCATGCTGTAGGGGTACTGTGGAGCTAACTCCTTCCCTTGGCTCTGCTCACCTCCCATCCCTCATCCTAGACCACCTGCTCTCCTAGCTCTAAGACCTGTCCTTGTAATCTTCCAATCCTACTAGCTTTAGGCTCTAGTTCCACCAAATTCCATGAAGTTTAGCTCTAGACAACACCTTTTAATTCATCTAGTTTAACCCCCTTATTCTACAGATAAAGAAACCAAGTCCCAAAGAAGTTCAGTTCAAAGTCACAAAGCAAAATAACAGCCAGAACTAACACCCAGATTCCTAGTCCTGCTTATTTGATTTCTGCTTTACTACTGCCCCTTCCTGAGCAAATGTTCTTAACCTGGGGTCTGCAATCTTTAAAATGTTACTAATAAAACTGTTTCAATATAATTGATTTCCACTGTCATTCTGTGTATTTTATTTTGTGCATTTAAAAACCAGGATTCTGACAAGGAATCTGCAGACTTCACCATATTGCCAAAGGGGTCCAATGAACAAATAAAGTCAAGAGCCTCTGCCCTGGAGCATCTCCTGTAACTCATGACTTTCCCTCTTTCTTCTTACCCGGAGTCCCAACAGGAGTGACAGACACATCCTGGGGAAGGATAGCTCCCCTTCGGGCCACCATTTTAGTGACATGTTGTGCCCAGGCAGAAGAGACATCGGCAGAAGGCTCATTGAGATCAAAGGCCAAACCCGCTATGGAAAAAAGAGAGAGATAACTCAAGAACATTACCATGCTTATTGTGAATCCCCTTGTGTTCTCAGTACCAGTCACCTTCAGTCAATACTTTTATTCCACAGAGAAAGTCTTGTGTTTTGCACTATGTACTATGATTACATTGATGTAAGAAATGTAAGAAAACTCCTTAGGCAGGCAGCACATAATCTGCAATTTAGAGTCTTCAAAAGTTGTCTAGGGACACTGGGAGGCTAAGTGTTTTGTGTAAAGTCATAGTTAGATTTTGTCAGAGGCAGGACTTGAACCCAGTTCCTCCTGACTGTGGCCAGATCTTTCTTCACTGCAGAAGTCTCCCAAAGAACAAAATCTCCCAAATCCTGTCTGACTTCAATAAATGGGACCCAAAATGAAGGAGAGGAAGGTTGTACAGAAAGTAATTACTGGAGCCAAAGGACCAGCATAGAAACCAAGTCACCCTGTCAAAAAGAGAAAGACAGACATAAGGGAGAAGGAGGAGGAGGAAGGAAGAGGGTAAGAGAAAAAGAAGACAGAGACAAGAGTCTCATTTTCCCTAGTGAAGGATCAGTCCATATGTCATCCTCTGCTGGGAGGGAAAATTGTTGGGGCTGGGAATGGAACAGAGCCTCACCCACAGGCCCATCATGGGACACAGTATGCATGCTGAAGGAGAGCTCCTGGCCTGGGTTCTGCAGTAACTCCCGTCGTTTAGAGAAAGCCTTAGCAATCATCTTGCTTTTCTTGATTCGTTTGGGTTCATCATCACTCTGCCCAGTCAACCTGTTGGGAAAAGATAGTGACAGGGAGAATAAAATAGATTTCTGTTGATATTTTCTGAATAACAATTATTGACCATTCTTTACTCTTCCACTTTGATTCTCTTCTGTTATTAGAGAATAGTCTAATGCCAAACATTACAGTTCTCAAGATAAAATAGGTCCCTGATGACCAACATCTCTCAACTATCCCAAAAGAGTATTTAAAAAAAAGGCCTTCCCAGGAAAAAAGATGAAAAGAATCCCAATTTCTATCAACTTAAGCAACTTCTTACTCAATATGGAATATCATCACAATGCTGAGTTAGTCAGGAGCACCTGGTATCACCAGGAGAGAGAGAGAGAGAGAGAGAGAGAGAGAGAGAGAGAGAGAGAGAGAAGATGAGATAGGATGGATCAAAATTGGAGCAAGTTCCTGGGCTGGCCCCACCTGCACCAAGTACGTCTCCAGATAAGTAGAGTAGCCTTTGTCCAGACCCAAGTGCTCATGGCAATGCCGGTGCCAAACATGGCAAACAGGTTGATCTTTTCTACCAGAAGGCTGGGACGATTCTTGATCTCACAATCAGTAATAGGCTTCTTGGTGGGTAGCCCAATAGTCACATTGGCTTGGCACCTGTGTGTGGTGAGGGATTGGGGAGGAGGCAAACACATACCCAGTATTTCAGTACTGCCAAATGTTTAACCAAATTCTTTAAACTGGCCTCATAAATGAGTGATGGCCTTCACTCCATGGAAAAGAAATTTGGTCTGAAAAATCAGAATGTGTACAGGTATCCGTTTTAATAAAATTTTAAAATGTCACCAATGGCAAGAATACTGTCTTCTAGCTCAGAAGCTAGTGGTGCTCCCAGGCCTCAGATCCATTATTCACAAGACTCTGGTAAATGGAGGAAAAGCTCATGCAGGTATTTCATACTATTGGCTTTTTAAATACATCTCCAGGTTTAATAATGGATTAACTGCTATGCACAGAAACCATGCTAGCTGCTAGAAGGGAATTCACAAAATTCGGAAGACACGGTCCCCATGGCCAATTTACAACCTAATTAGAGAAGGTGAAGCATGAAATAACTTGCTAATGATCACAAATGTCATGCCAACAAGTACAAAACATAGTTCTGTGCTACAAATTGAGGACATGAGGGATTATGGGACAGAAAGTCTCACGGGAGTTAGAGGTAAGCCAGTCAAAGCAACAGGGAGCTTTGAGCCTGGCCCTGAAGAAAGCCTTAACAACCAGATTTACATCAAGGAACTTTTTAAGTATCCACGGAGACATGGTTAGAGAGAACAGCCCCCACCACTGGCTGAACAAAATCAGAAAATTTCCTGCTGGACTCTCTCTATTCCAACTCAGGTTCTACCCTCATTCCCCTTCCAGAGACCCAGCCCCATACTCACAGCACATAATCCCGGAAGCTGCGCTCCCACTCAGCCTGGTTGAAGAAGTCATAGAAATGGCAGCTGAAGGTGATGAGCACAAAGCCAAAGGCTAGAAAGCCAAAAATGCCTATGGGGGAGCAGAGGTGTTACCCCATTACTCCATCTCCAAATGGGTGATACTTTTGCTGATTTAGATCCCACTACCAGTTAACAGACAGGGAGAAACTTGCCCCACATGGAGCCCAAAGACAGCTGGTTCTCAAGCATTAACTAGGGTCACTACTAGAATGTAGTCAAAGTAGATTCAGTACTAGACTACATTCTAATAGAACTGAACCTAGGTTGTATGAACAGAAAGTAAAGAGAAATGGGTGCAACTGATGGAGGGTCCTGCAGTGGGAAACAAAAGAGTGTAGGGGACAACACTAAAACATTGCTCTTACTGTAGCCCAGAAATTAAGGAAATGGCGGGGGATGTGGAAGGTATCATGGGACCCACTAACTTCTCCAACTCCCTTCCCACTTCAGGCAAATGGTAAATACTTAGGAATATCCTGTTTGCCTACATTCTCTCATTCTTCTTTCTGTTCATTTGTCCCACTGAGTCACAGTACAGATAGTATTCCCCTGCTGTCACCTCTAAGAGCCCTCCTCTGAAACCCATTTATTCATCCTTTTAAGAGTAGGGCATGAAGGAACAACACGAAACATGAAAATAATAGCATTTATATGGCACTTTAAGGTTCATAAAGTGCCTCATACACATGCTACTCATCTGATTTTTGAAATAAACCTGGGAGCTAGATGCTGTTATTATCACAAAGGTGAAAAGTGAGTTGTAAAGAGAGTAAATAATTCACCTATGGTCCTACAGTGACTCTACTCAATCATTAGAACTCCTTCTTCTCAACTCCAAATCTATCAGTCTCTTCTCCATACTACCTAGCTACCAAATATAAGATCCTTGAGGGCAAGGGCTATTGGTCATTTTCTCTTTGTTTCCTAGTAGAATGTCACATATGTGCTGGGAATTTAATAAAGACTGCTTAAGTTGAACTGAACTGAATTGAGGGACTGGCAGGTGTTGCAGAACAGCCCCACTCACCCAGACGCAGCATGGTCTCATTGATCTTGCTAGCTGCTTTCTCACTCAATAATCCAGGGTGATTGCTTTTGATAGAGAAGAGAGTCATAACCCCTGGAGGAAAAAAAAAGGGAAAAAAGCACTTCACAGATTATCAGCCAAGGGAATCCCATCAAGGAGACATGTGTATGATACTAAAGCCAACTAGGGATAGTCATTTTTGCGCTTCCTTTGAACTTGGGAACAGTGAAAATTAAGAGAACTAAGACATGGGGTACCTAGGTGGTACAGTGGTTAGAGCACCAGTCCTGAAGTCAGGAGGACCTGAGTTAAAATCTGACCTCAGACACTTAACACTTCCTGGCTGTGTGACTCTGGGCAAGTCACAACCCCAAGTGCCTCAGCAAGAGGACTAAGACATCAGGAACAGGACAAACCAGCACTATTTAGGAGTCCATCCAAAGGAAAACAAAGGTTCATTCTTGAATGAATCATTTCTAATGAATGCTGACTGGTCAAGTGAATGCTACAGAATAAAGACTAAATGGAGACATATGTGCAGTGTGAAGCAACAGAGTAAATTGAATTATAGAAAAAGAACAAAACAAAAATAAGAGCTTAGTGGAAAAAAAAGGTATGCTGCAGGAGGAAGTCTGACACACAGATCATCAACAGACAGTGTTTATGTCTTGTTGGGGAAAGGATGAAAGAAAGGAATACAAGTGGGATGGAAAAATGAGAGATGAGGATATTTGTCAAAGTGGTGCAAAACATTAACAGTGGGGCAACAAGATAGGTTCAAGGTTGCTCCCGGTTAAGGTGGCAAAATTGAGAAGGCTGGCCAAGCAGCACAGTATGAGTAAAAAGGTGTGTGAGGTTTGAAATCAAGAGAGACCTGGCTGTAAATCTCTTTCCTCAAATTTACTAGCTGTCTAACTAGAACCTTTCCCAATAAGATCAGGAGTGAAAGAAGGCTGCCCACTGTCACCATTACTATTTAATATTGTATTATAAATGTTAGCTTTGGCAGTAAGAGAAGAAAAAGAGATTAAAGGAATTAGAGTAGGAAATGAGGAAACCAAATTATCACTCTTTGCAGATGACATGATGGTATATTTAAAGAACCCTAGAAACTCAACTAAAAAACTACTAGAAACAATTTACAACTTAAGCAAAATTGCAGGATACAAAATAAATCCACATATATCAGTAGCATTTTTATATATTACCAACAAAATTCAGCAGCAAGAGATACAAAAAGAAATTCCATTTAAAATAACTGTTGACAGTATAAAATATTAGGGAATCTAACTGCCAAGGAAAAGTCAGGAACTATACGAACTAAACTACAAAACAGTTTTCACACAAAGTAAGACCTAATCAATTGGAAAAACATCAAGTGCTCATGGATAGGCCAAGCGAATATAATAAAAATGACAATACTACCCAAACTAATCTACTTATTTAGTGCCATATCAATCATACTCCCAAGAAATTATTTTACAGATCTAGAAAAAATAGTAGCAAAATTCATTTCGAAGAACAAAAGGTCAAGAATTTCAAGGTAATTAATGAAAAAAAAAAAGGGTGATGAGGGTGGTGCTGCAGATCTAAAGCTATATTATAAAACAGTGGTCATCAAAACCATTTGGTACTGGCTGAGAAAATAAGTAGTCGATCAGTGGAATAGGATAGGATCACAGGACAAACCAAGCAATAACTATAGCAATTTAGTTTGATAAATTCAAAAACCCCAGCTTTTGGGATAAGAACTCACTATTCGACAAAAACTGCTGGGAAAATTGGAAACTAGTATGGAAGAAATTAGGGCTTGACCCACACCTAACACCACATACCAAGATAAGATCTAAATGGGTTCATGATTTAGAGATAAATAGTGATATTGTAAGCAAATTAGAGGAACATAGGATAGTTTATCTCTCAGACCTGTGGAGAAGGAAGGAATTTGTGTCCAAAGAAGAAATGGAACTCTTAATTGAACACCAGATAGATAATTTTGACTATATTAAGTTAAAAAGTTTTTGTACCAACAAAACTAATGCAGACAAGATTAGGAGGGAAGCAATAAATTGGGAAATCATCTTTACATTTAAGGGTTCTGATAAAGGCCTCATTTCTAAAATATTTAGAGAATTGTCTCATATTTGTAAGAATTCAAGCCACTCCAATTGATAAATGGTCAAAGGATATGAACAGAATTTTCAGATGATGAAATTAAAACTATTTCTAATCATATGAAAAGGTGCTCCAAATCACTATTGATCAGAGAAATGCAAAGTAAGACAACTTTGAGATACCATTACACACCTGTCAGATTGGCTAAAATGACAGGAAAAGATAATAACTAATCTTGGAGGGGATGTGGGAAAACTGGGACACTAATACATTGTTGGTGGAACTGTGAACGGATCCAACCATTCTGGAGAGCAATTTGGAGCTATGCTCAAAAAGTTATCAAACTGTGCAAACCCTTTGACCCAGCAGTGTTTCTATTGGGCCTATATCCCAAAGAGATCTTAAAGGAAGGAAACCCACATGTGTAACAATGTTTGTGACAGTCCTTTTTGTAGTGGCTAGAAACTGGAAACTGAATGGATGCCCATCAATTGGAGAGTGGCTGAATAAACTATGGTACATGAATGTTATGGAATATTATTGCTCTATAAGAAACGACCAGCAGGATGATTTCAGAGAGGCCTGAAGAGACTTGCATGAACTGATGCTGAGTGAAATGAGCAGAATCAGGAGATCATTATACACAGCAACAGCAAGACTGTATGATAATCAATTCTGATGGACATGGCTCTCTTCAACAATGAAATGTTTCAATCCAGTTGCAATTGTTCAGTGAAGAAAGCCATATACACCCAGAGAGAGGGATATGAAATGTGGACCACAACATAACATTTTTATGCTCTCTATTGATGTTTGCTTGCATTATGTTTCCCTTCTCAGATTTTTTTTTCTTGTAGATATGATTTTTCTTGCACAGCAATAACTGTATAAATATGTATACACATATTCAATTTGTCAAGTATTTTAATATAATTAACATATAGTAGACTTCCTGCCATCTGAGGGAGGGGTGGGAACTGGGGGGGGATTTGTAACAGAAAGCTTTGCAAGGGTCAATGTTGAAAAATTACCCATACATATGTTTTGCAAAAAAAAAAAAAAGCATTCTGCTGGTCCTCTGATCCCAAGGGCTTACTATATTGGTGCCAGATCTAGTGTGGACACCTGATGGGTATTAGCTCTATTGCAGCTCAGAACTCCTGAGCTCAGCGGTCCAGCTGCTTCAGTCTCCCCCAGAATCCACCACATCTGCAATAAATTATTTTGCAAGCCTTGAAGCACTATATAGGATGTCGGCTAATGCTTATTACCTCATGCAGAGAAGTGTTTAATAAATATTTGTGGATTTATTGATCCTTACTCACCTTGGATGAGGAAATAGCCCCCAACAATAAGCACCAGACCAATAGGGGCCAACACGAAGCCAGCTCGGTAACGATAGTTCTTGTAGCCCACGAAACAGATACCACTCACCGAGTCCCCATCCACCTAAAGTGGGAAGGGAATTGGAGAAGGTAGTTGGTCATAAGATGCCCTACCCAAACCCATGCCCTTCAGGAGCCCAACCGCTCCCTTAGCCTCCAGCGGGGTCTGTACCTGGGCCACAGCAAGAATGGCCACAGTGAGAACAAAGGGCAGTGACCAGGTGAGCAGGTGGAAGTAGGAGGTCTTGCCAGAGAGGGGCTGGTATGTGGTGCCAAGGGCCTTGAAGGAGGTGTGCCAGGCATAGGTGAGTACCACAAACCAGACCACGCCTGCCATCAGCGCATAGTAGACAATGACGAAGATGATCACACAGGACAGAGTTTCATTGGAGCTGTGGGGACAGGTATGGAGTCACTAAAGTAGTCCGTCCTACCAAACCCCTAAAATATCCCTGATAACTCAGCAGGTCACCTTCATAGTGACTTTAGGATTTGACTCCCAAGGTGACAGGGGATGTGGGTGGGAAAAGGGGGGGGTGTGACACAAGCTAAACACAGTTTATACTGGACTTTAGTTTCTAGTTTCAAACCAAAGCTTCCCAGGTGAGAAGACTGGAATATGCAAACTTCCTTTTCCCTGTTTTGGTTCCCTGGGCACTTATACGGGCTTCCTCAGGCACATGGTAGCCTCCCACCTTTAGGTTTCCCAGGCACCTACGTGGGCTCCCCCAGCCTCATGGTACCATCAGCTCTGCAAACAATTTCCCTGCGGGCACCATCCATGAACTGAGCCAGCCAGCCAATGCTACCCACAAAGAAGCAGGCATTGACATAAAAGAGTATGACAGCAGGATAGCGGTTCGAGTTCTTCCAGTCAGCAACAAATGTAGCCTGGGGGTGACAAATGGCACATTCAGAGGGAACTGTGCAGTCTCCCTACCCCTCGGCCCCCCAGTTGCCACTGTCCATTGCTTGCCCTTCCCTCTGCAGAACTCATTCCCTGGGTACTTCCCTCTACTCAAACTCACTCCTACTAAGCCTCCTGCTTTTCATAAATCCAGTATCCTAATTGTTCTACTGCCTTTTTATCCCTGGCAACATGTACCCATGCCCGTACCATGCTCAGAGCTGCTCCCTCCCTGCCTTGCCCGGGCTGTGCTCCATGCCCATAATACTTTCCTTTCTCATTTCTTCTGGATCCCCCTGCCACCCTTCAAGGCTAAACTAGAAGACCTCCTCCTATGGACCCTTCCTCACTCATTTGTAGTATTTTCACTTCCCTCCATCAGAAACTACTTTGTATCGATTTTATACTTTGTATTTACTTAATATTGTATCTCTTTACTTTCCTAATCCCAAGAGAATGTAAGCTTCTTCAAGGTTAGCCCGGATTTTTATTGTTCCTATCTTTGAATCTCCAGAACCCAGGAAAATGCTCAATGCTGACTGAACTGAACTCCTCCATCCTTGGGGGCCCCCCATGTTCAAGACTGAGGTTTCTGCGCTCTTCCCCCACCCCCTTTCCTCCCATGCTGACCAGGGTAAAGAGAGTGCAGAGGCCAGTGACGGCGCCGAAGGCAGCGATATAGCTGTGCATGTCCTGGTGTTCAGCCTCGGTGAAGAGCGGATTCTGGCACTGGATCCCGCAGCCTTCCACATCCTCATACCAGCTATTGGGATTGTCTGTGCGTACCAAGGGTGACTCACATTGTCCCGAACTGTTGAACTTGATGTTTTGCACCTCATTCTACGGACGTCATCATAATGGGCAAGATGGGAAGAAAAGGAGGCAAATGATAATCAGGAATAATTTGTATTTATAATCATGTATATACATTTGTATTTATGTTGTAAATATGTGTTACACAGTATAACAATGTATAAAAATTTGTATTTTATATATATAAATTTGTGTCATAATCTTTATAAGTTTCTTTTTAAAATAATTTCATTTAAAAATCTATTTCATGAGCAGAACCAGGAGATCATTATACATGGCAACAACAAGGCTACATGATGATCAATTCTGATGGACATGGCTCTCTTCAACAATGAAATGTTTCAAACCAGTTCCAATTGTTCAGTGAAGAAGAAAGCCATATACATCCAGAGAGAGGGATGTGAATGTGGACCACAACATAACATTTTCATGCTCCCTATTGATGTTTGCTTGCATTGTGTTTCCCTCCTTAGATTTTTTTTCTTGTAGATCTGATTTTTCTTGCACAGCAAGATAACTGTAAAAATATGTATACATATATTCTATTTGTCAAGTATTTTGACATAATTGACATGTAGTAAACTTCCTGCCATCTAGGGGAGGGGTGGGGACTATGGGGGAAAAATTTATAATAGAAAGCTTTTCAATGGTCAATGTTGAAAAATTATCCATACGTATGTTTTACAAATAAAAAGCTTTAATTAAAAAAATCTATTTCACAGACCTAGAACTTGATCAAATTTTGTTATGCATCACTATCTAGCTGCTATTCCTATCTCTAGGAACCATTTATTAAGTATGAGAGTCAGGACAGTGATGGCTTCCCATTTCATACACTCAGTCAAGGGATTCCTTCGAAATAACACCAATACTATTAACAATAGCTAGTATTTATATTGAGCTTTAAGGCCGGCAAAATGCTTTGTATGTTATATCATTTGATCCCCTTAACCATCTTGGAAGTGCTTTTATTATTCCTATTTTATTATTCTTTTTGGTACTTCAATAGTGGGGTCCAGAGTGAAAAGAATAAATGAGGTGTCCATATAACAGTAATTGTGAAAGGCTCCCTATGAAAGCTTACATGATTTGCCTGGGGTACAATGCTAGTAGATATCTAATGTGGGATTCAAACTTGGAATTTCTTGACTCATGGTCAAGTGATGCATCTACTTCACCACCCAGCACCAGTTACGACCTGGCTGATCAGTTCATCCTCAGCTCAACATTTCCTACGTCCTACTTTGCTTTTTCCCCAAACACAGTGATTTGACCACAAATTGATGTCTCCTGTCATGGTCTAATACTGTACTTGGGCTCCTCTATTTCCACATTTTTTTCCCCTTTGGAAAGAAGTAGTTGAGGTTCATATAAGGAAAAACTTCTAACCATTAAAACCACCCAAAACTGTTAATAGGCTGCCTACTGAAATAATGGGTTCATTCTCACTTAAGGTTTTAAAGTAAATGCTGGATGTCCATTTGTTTGAAAAATTGTAAAGTAATTCGAGCTGATTGTGTTTGATTTCATTTGGTGCTTACACCTTATTGATTTACATAGTAAGAGTATAGTTATCCCTTCCATATCACAAATTTCCCCATTGTGGTTTTGATACATCAAAGGTCAGCAAAAGAGATTAAATGGGAGTTTTTTGAGAGTTTTGTGGAAACTGCACACAACATGTAAAAGCTAACAGATGACACAGAAAAAAATTAGAAACTCAGAAATGCACAAAATATGTGTCTAGTATGGTATAATATCAACATAGCTTTTAATACCATTAATTGACTTTTTCTTGTAAATCTGGTAGATTTTCCAGATCACAGATCTACAACACTCTTAACCCCTGTGATGTGGTGGGGATATTATTAAAGACAAGGCAGTCTGTCCCCCTCATTCTTCATCCTAGTCACTCTGGACCGCTTTCCTACACCTAGCATCCTGGCAAATTCAGAGCTCCCTGATCTTCACACTCCCACTTACTGGACAGCCTTCTGGAAAGTGATCTGGGGTGCATTTCAGGAAGTCAGGCCAGCCCCGTTCCCGCTCGACAATGGCACAGGGTCCTCGAGTGGCCTGGCACAGGGTTCGGCTAGGCAACTCCACTCGATCATTCTCACACTTGGGCATGTACACAGCACAGAGCAACGGCTGGATCACTGCCCAGCAGCGGGGAGCATTCTTAAGGCCTGGGATGAAAAAAGCAGTGAGGACAAACAAGGCAGTGAAGAGACCCTCCTTCCCTCTGATTCAAGACAGTATTCCATATACCCCATACTGTGTCTTAGAGAACTCTCACTGTAATACTGTGGACCAACTTTGGTCAGAAGCATTAGGTTAGTGCTGTACTAGTGATCTTAAAGCCTTTCACAACCATAATTACTGGAAAGGGGGGAAGCCTGAGATAGTTAGGTAAGAGACCCTCCACCCCCTTCACTCAATGGAGCATGCTGTCAATTCAAGAGACTTCAGAAGCCTCTTCCACTTGCTAAATAAAAACCCCCAAAACCCTCATTCCCCCTTACCAAGCTGAGGTGAAACAGAGAAGAGGTGGGAGCAGAGGAAGAGATGGTCAGAGGAGCCAGGTACTCCGTGGCCAGAGAGAGAAGAAACAGGAAGTCAGATGGAGAAAAACAGAGGAGACTCTGTACATGTCAGCAGGAAGAAAGGTGCCAGAAATAGGCAAATGGAACTCTCCACCCAGCCCCATCACCCCTGCTGGCCCAGCCCATTCTCTCCTGCTCTGTCCCTAAGCAGTCCCTCCTCATTAGTCTATCCCTGTGTCAGTTGTATCTGGGGTCCAGAGTGAAAAGATTAAATGAGGTGTATATATGGCAGTATTTGGGAAAGGCTTCCCATTACCACCCTTGAAGAATAATGTGGGCATTGAGGGAATTAGAGCCATCCTTACTACAAAGTTATCTCCAGAACACAGACCTAGGTTACAGTGATGGGCTCAAAAAACCATACAAATCTCAAAGGCTCCCTGAGAGATAACACCTGAAAAAGCTTCTTCCAGTCCTGGAATGACACTGACCACTATGCATCAAAATCACTCCTCCCCACCTCTTAACCCCAAACGAGCAATGGGGTGACTCTTCCATCTTAGAAAGTCACAGGGCTATAGGTTAAGGGGTGGAAGGTGCCCACTTTACATATCAGGAGGTCATGAGAAGTGAAGTAATTTAGCTAACCCATAGGCAGGAGGTGGAAGAGCTGGGAATTTTATCCAACTTCTGAATATGAATCCACTAGATTGTCCTTTTTCTTCTTTGGACCCTATCCATTAGACTGTAAGCTCCTTGAGGGCAGGGATTGCGTTTTGCCTTTTTTTTTTTAATTAAAAAAACATTCTTTTCCTCCCCTCTTCCTTCCCCCCCCCCCAGAACAGGGGCAATTGTTGGGCACTGATACACCAGCATCAATCATGCTCACTGGTTGGACCTGAACCTGTCTTCTTCACTTTCCTACCAAAATCCTGGAGGGTAGGAACTGTTTTCATTGATGAGTAACAGAGTAGCTGGGTACAAGGTAAGTACTCAATAAATACCTATTAAATGAAACTGATTGAAAGCCAGGATAGGTTCATAAAGGGACAATATTTAGGAGACATCCTTTTCCTTTCAGCTTGGAATCTTTTACAGAGAAGCTAAAAGGTATGATGCAGAAATTCAGAAGATCCAAGAGAGAGATCCCAGGTCTAAATTGACCTGATAAATTTCCCAGGATAAATGCCAATTTCCATTAAAAAGAGCTCCCCCAAAGCTTTCAGGTTCTTATTTGAGTATCATTAGTTTCATCTACTAAACAAGCATGTACTAAGCATCTGCTGCTTACCAGGCATAAGAGGCAGTTAGCTGGCTCGTGGATAGAGAGCCCTGGGCCTGAAGTCCAGAAAAACCTGAGTTCAGATTCAGCTCAGACACTTAATAGCTATGTGACCCCAAGCAAATCATTTAACCTGTCTGCCTTAATCTACTGTTGAAAGAAATAGTAAAATATTCTAGTATCTTTGTCAAGAAAAACTCATGGCGGGTTATGGTCAATGGGATCACAAAAGTTATATATGAGTGAACAATAACATCTTTCCAGGCAGTGTTAAAATGTAGGAATACAGAAACAAAACCTACCTTCAAGGAGGTTTCAATCTAATGGGAAAACTATATCTGCCAGGCCTTAGTATCTCCAACAAGCAGTATCAAACTCAAATAGAAACAAGGACCTTTAGTTCATACGTAGAGTCCTGTAAGTTGCATATTGATTTAGTTTTAAAATGTAGTCTTATCTGTTATTGAATTTTTATTGGTTTTGTTAATTTTATTTTAATTTCAGTCAGATGTACCAGGGAGTATTATGGTCCATGTAGCCTTTATGAAAAGTAAAGAGCAGATTCCTATCCTCAAGGAATTTAAAATTTAGGAAAGCAGCCTAAGTTATCCACAATCTCCTGGAATGGCTTAGCCCCCCAGTCTCTAGGGTCTGGTGGGTCTTACAAACTATGCCCTATTCTTGGGTAAAATCCCAGCTTTGAGACAGATCAAACCACTATGGAAACCAGCTCACGAAACTGACTGTGGGTCTCAAGCAAGATGCAAGTCCACCTTATTCACCCATCCACTTCATGGCTCCAAGCAACCCATGTTTTCCCTGTTTTGCTCTCCATGTTACCAGCTACTTCCTAGGGTAATAATATACAAACTATTCACAACCTAAAAAAGTGAAAGGACTGACCTGGTGAGAGAGGGTCAAGAAAGAAAGAAATTTCAAGATAAGCTGAAATAACTAGGTGCTCAGCATTAACGTGACCCTGAAATGAAATGAAGCTAATAATTTATGTACCTGGTACATATTTTCTTCCATTTTTCATTAATAAGTACTAATAGCTGATATTTAAAGTCTAAAAGATATTTGCAAAACATCTATTTTATTTCATTTGATCCTTAAAACAAGCCCTATGAAGTAGGTACTAAAGGTCTTATCCTCATTTTCAATAAGAAAGAGAATGAAATTTGGAGGTTAAGTAATTTCCCTAAAATCTTTTCTCTTACTAGGGTCAGAGATTGGACCTGAACCCACTTCTTTTGTCCTATTCTCCAACCGGTATTTTTACTATATTAAGAAATCTATTGCAATATTCTCCATCCCCCAGGGAATTTTCAGAGCAAAAGTTCCTAAGGACCCAAATCACTGTTGTCCATCTCTGTCCACTCTTCCTCCTTCAAACTATCCTCTGACTCCAGTGAAGTTGCATCACCTCAGAATCAGTGTTGTATTAATATAGCATGCTATAATAAACATAGATAATCCTACATTTTAAAACTTCTCTATCAGAAACAATGAGTTACTATACTTGCTTAGGATATGTCTTTAATTGTTGGGACATATACAGGTTACAAAAGAGCAGAGTGCTTTAACAGACAATATTGGAGTAAGAATCAGAATATGGGTTCCAATGCAGTGCCCTTGGCAACTCACTTAATTTGAATGAATCTCAGTTTCCACAATCTGTAAAATGAGAGAACAGGGCCAGATCATTGTTCCTTGACCATTTTTGTATGTGGCATGTATGAAGTCTATGAACCCCTTCTCAAGATTAATGTTCTAAAATAATTTAGGGAAATACTGAGTTTAAATTAAATATTAGCAAAACTAAGGATGTTACTTTTTTTTCTTCATCCAAGTTCACAAACCTCCTGAAATCTTCTGTTCATGGACTTCTTGTGAGTCCCCTAATCCCAGGTTAAGAAGCCCCCAGGTTAAATGATCTCTAAGGTTTCTTCAGTTCTAAATCTATGATCCTAGGACAAATAATATGTGTGCTTCTGGCCTTTTCTTCTTTGGCTATCCTGCCTAGGCCCAGGGAATAAACCAAGTCAGTGTTCTGAGGGAATTTTAGAAAATTATTATTCCTCTACAAGTATGACCTACTAAGGTAGTAGGCCAGGAGTTAGGGGTTCCTCTTTTAAAACAAAACAACAAGACAAAACAAATGAAAAACCATGCTGATAATGGAAGGACTCTATTTTGGTGGAGGTTAGTGCTTCCAAAATCCTAAATACAAATCATTTATGAGCTCCAAAAATTTAGGAATTTGTAGCCTAAAATAGTATAAAGAGTTCATTAAAAGCCTCTTGCCTTATTTTGCTCTTTCCCAGCCTTAGACCACTATCACAGCCCCTATTTTCTAGATAAGAAACCTCAGATGAAAGATCTTTGCCCATCTAACTTGAGGTTGAAGCAAAGAGGGGAACTGAAGAAGGGGAAGAGGAAGAAGGCAAAACTCGTTAGTCTGACCACCAAATCAAAAATCTCCCACTTTCTGGCTCGGATAGCTTTCTCAGCTTTCTTTTCCTGGGTTTTGTCTTCCACTTTTCCATCTCTTAACATTATTTTCATATTTCAATTCTCTCCTTCACCCTTCCTTCCAAATGAATAAGGCCCCTCCAGTCCTCCTGCTTTTTGTCTCCCTTTCCCCTCCATCCTTCAGTTATTGATCTTATCTCAGACTGCATCTCTGTAACCCTGAGAACTTCACTAAAGGGAAAGAACTTTGCAACACCATTGACCTGGATCCCTTCTTAAAGGTATAAACTTCCCTATGGTTTTGACCCCATTTCCCAACTCCTCTAAGATCACTTGTACCCCTAATCTACATAACTCCCTTGTAACCTGCCTCTTCACTTCAAGGAAAGGAAAACAAAACAAAACAAAACCATTTATTTAATGCCTACTGTATGCTACTAAATTACTTCGAGCTCCTCAGCTCGCCGCGCCCCCTCCCCCAATCTGTTGCATCCCGCATGCAATGGGACCTCAATACTAAAGCGCTCCCCCTCCACCACTTTCCCACACACACGATTCCTCCTCCAGTTCCTTTTCACAATACCCTCATCACCCCCAAAATGGCCCTCCGACCTTCGCTGCGAACCCTTACCGGACCAGAGCACCAGCTTGCTGTGCGCCTCCTCCTGGGAGCCCGAATCCCCGGCCAGCAGCGTGGAGGTGGCCTCGTAGGGCAACGCCGAGCCCAGGCACACGTTGTAACGCAGCGGTTCGCAAGGGGTTGCCCGGCCGCAGTGGCTCAACAGGGGAGGCGGACCAGTCTCGGCCCCATTAGCTCTCCCGCTCCAGGGTCCAGGCCTGGTCCCGTTCCCGCTCAAAGCCGCCCCCTGGCCCGGGCCCCCTTGCAGCAGCAGCAGCAACAGCAGCAGCAGCTTCAGCCCCAGTAGCTGGAGTGACGGCCCCCGCGCGGGCCGAGCCGCGGCCATAGCCAAACCCGCCAACTCAGCAGAAAGAGAGACAGCCCCCTCCGTCCCTGAACCCCCCCGGCAGCGCACACAAGCACCCGATGTCCCGGGGCCGCCGCTCAGACTTCCTGGGAGTCCCCCGAGCCCCGCTCCGGCCCCCCCTGGACGCCGCCCGCGCCCCGACCCCTCCGCGCCCAACTTTGCAAACTTTGTAACTGGCGGCCCATGGTTGGGGTGGCAGCGGCCCGGGCCCCTATGTGGGGGCCCCCACCCCTCCGCCTTGCTCCCCAAGTCTCCTTCAGCACCTGGAGTACGCCGGGCCCCCAATCTTCGATCTCATTCCCCCTCCCACCATAAAAGCCTCCAGCGTGCCCAGCAAACACAGCTGTGCGTGGGCTGTGAATTGTAGACAAACCTCTCCCCCCCTCCGCCCCCGTGCTCCAACGACCTAGGCGCAGCCTGGCCCCGCTGAGCGCCCCGCTGCACCCCAAGCTAGTCCCGCCGGCTCCCCGGCTCCTTTGTTGCCTTTGCTCGGCTCTCAGGAATGCACGGGCCGCGGCGAGCCAAGCCCGGCCCCCCTTAACTAGCAGCCGCGGGGGAGGGACGGGCCGAGGGAGGGGAGGGAAGAGGATGGAGAGAGGGGAGGGGCAGGGGTAGCCCCGCCGTCTCGGGGGCCGGGAAAAGGGGAATCAGACTACTCTCTCGGCTGCCCGCCCCAAACAGCAGGGCTGGAAAGGTTGGAGATGCTTCACGGAGGATTTCTTTAGCTTAGGAATTGCATTGAGCCAGAGAGTAGGGTCAGATTTGGGGTACGGATTCTTCTCCACTTTCTGATGACTTGCAAGAGCTAAGGTACTTCTTCTTCGATCATAGTTTAGGGATTTGTTTCAAAATAGTCTTGGTAGGGAGAAGAGGGGCCTAGACACCAGGAGCCAACCTTTGTATTACATACACTCTCCCTTCTAGGATTGACTCCTCCACCGTAGTCCCACTTAAGCGCTGTGTTTTTCTGCTAGTCTTTCTCTTCAGTTCCTCTCCCTGCGGATTTGTAGCTCAAAGGACTAAGGGATCAGATCTGATTTAATTTTGCCCCTCGTTTTACAGATGAAGAAACTGAGGCTGAGAGAGATTAAGTGATTTGTTCAAGATGCTTCAGATAACAAGTAGCAGCAAGGGAAATGCAAACATAGGTGCTCTGTGTGTGTGTGTAGGAGTAGGAAGGATTGATTGCTGTGGGCTAGGGTCCCCTCTGCCTCTCATTGTCTCTCTGTCTCTGTATGTCTGAATGTCTATCTCTCTCACTCACAACATTTTTCTTCATTCCTTAAACTGAAAGATGCAGCTAACATGGAAGCAATAAAAAAATTAAAAAAAAAAAAAGTCTTAGATGTAGAGAGTAAGATGACCTGGATACAAAATCCACCTTTTTTCTTCCCCTAATTGTGTGACTTTTAAATCTGGATCTCTTCAGGCCTCAGTTGCCTCATTTGAAAAATTGAGGGAGTGGGAAAAAAAATGACCTCCAAGGTCCTTACTAGCCCTAACTCCGATGCTGCTGCTATGGCTATTGTTACTCCTGTTACTCCTGTGTAGCTGTGACAGACAAAAAGACAATAAAAATGACTAAGATATTTCTATCCCTGCAAATGTCTAAAGACTAACCTTTGGCTTTGACTATTGTCACTTGTACTAGCCATAGCAGTAGCTCTGCCTTTTCCAGGAAGGGGCTGCCAATTGTCTTTGTCCAAAAGAAGGCAGTCCCATCTCAGCCTGTTCAGTCTGATACAGCTGTTCCCTGCTTCTCTCCCTTGTCAGTTTGCTTCCATTTGTGTTTAATGGCTTTCTTCCATTCATTTCCATTGTGGCCATCCTTGCTGGATTTCACCATGCAGAAGTTTAAGTATATAGCATTTATCCTTTCTATTAAAATGGCCTCTGAATGTTTTACTTTTCTAAGCAGTAGACCCAAGTCAAGTGCCAGTTTTCCTTGAAACCTACCTTGACTGCATCAGCTGAAAGAAGTTTCTCTCATTCTTCTAAAGATTCCCTTAGCATATTGACAAGTCTTTTCCTTTGTGCTTTATATATTGGTAGGACTACAGATTTAGATCTGAAAGGATCTAGTCTAATTCCATCATTCTGACTATGAGAAAACTCAGGCTCAAAGAGAGACTCAATGAATTGCCCAGGGTCACACAGCAAATGGTAGGATCTTCTATTGTAACATTGCCTCCTTGTCTTTTCCCTCTGTAAGTTTTAGTTTGTAAGCTTATAGAGAGGAAATACTAATACATCTTTGCTTCCTAAGCACCTAGTACAATGCCTTGAACAAATTTAAATACTATGTTTCTATCTATTGAGTAACTGGTATTGGAAGCAATATGGGCATACATAGGCCATTGGTGGTACAATCATGTCCAATTCTTCATGACCCTTTTTGAGGTTTTCTTGGCAGATACTACAGTGGTTTGCCATTTCCTTTTCCAGCTCATTTTACAGATAAGGAAACTGAGGCAAACAGGATTAAGTGACTTGCCTCAGGTCACCTAGCTACTAAATGTTTGAGGTTGGATCTGAACTCATGAAGATGTCTTCCTGACTTTAGACTTCCCACTCTCCATTGTAACAGTCTTCTCTTGTTCATATGCTACATAGTATGTATTTCTAATCAAAGTTTATTGAATTAAAGAAAATTCTAGTCTAGGACTTCATTTCCTTTCCTGCCTATGTAATATTAGTCATATTTCATATTTGAGTTAACTCAGTTACTTAAATTTTTTTTAACTAAAGTAAGGTACTCTTGGGACCAAGGATGGTTTGGTCCTCTAGGAACCAATTATTTAATCTACAGCCACAGACTGGTCATAGACAAACATCCCTAACCCCAGCCATCTTTTTATGAATGCTTGATACCCAGAGGGGAGAATGTCAAGGGATTCATTTTGATTCAGTATATCTCTATTAAGGCCTAATATGTGCAAAGTACCGTGCCAGAGAAGATAGAGTTCTGTTTCTTGAGAATTTTACATTTTCACTGGGTCTATGCTTGGGAGACAGACTGATAATAATCTAAAGATCATAAACTCTTATAGGACAGGGACCATGTTTTACATGTTTTTTCTTCCACAATGTACCTTACCTGTGCTTGATAAACAACTAGAATGTGGATGAATGAAAAAGTGCTACAGAATTTCAGAGGTAGAAGCAATCAGTGTGAACTGATTGGAAAATGTTTCATGGGGCAGGTTAAGCTTGAACTGGGCTCTTAGAGAGAGGAAGACTTTGGATGGTTAGACAGGGAAAGCCATTATAAGTGAATAAATATAATGGAAAAACCTAAAATCCCTGGCTTTAGGGGAGTGGCAGAAGACCAAAGTGGATAGATAAGATGGAAGTAGCTTTTGAAGGACCTTAAATTCTAGACAAGAAAGTGTGGATTCAATTTCATATGTATCAATGAAAATTTTTGAGCAGGGAAGTGATTAAAAATCAATGATCAAAACATTTTTTTAGGCATATTAATCAAACAGGATATTTTGGAGGGCAGAGACTGGAAACTGAGAGGTCAATCAGGAAACTGGTAAAGATTCCAGATAAAAATTGAAAAAAACTAAGTAAATTCTAGAGGCATCATGAAGGAATAACATCATTAAACAATAGGACTTAGTGGTCAATTGGGTGTGAAGGATGAAAGATGGAGAACCAATAATGATTTTGATGTTTTAGGTCTGAATAACTAAGAAAATTGGGATATCCTATATCAGGTTGCTTGCTGTCATGGAGGGGTAGACAAAGGAAGAAGATATCTTTATATGTAATTGGAAAAATAAAATACTATTTAAAAAAAGAAAAATGCAAATTTTGTTCATTGAAAAATGTCAGCTCCTGAGTTTTATCAGCATTAAAGAAAACAATATAAGTGAAAGCACTTAGTTAATAGGAAAACATCCAAATTAAAGATGTTTTCATACTTAAAAAAAAGAAAATTGGGGTACCATTGAATTGACAAAATTGGTAACTCAGGAGGGGAAATAAGTTTGAGGTCAAGTGAAGGCAAGTGATGAGTTCAATTTTAAAACATACTAACTTTGAGCTTATGAGTATAGATAGCCTAATGAAAATGTTCAATGAAAGTATCAAGGTGTGGGGCTGCTGGAGATGTCCTAGGATAGGTCCTTGGCCTTAACCAGTAAAAGGAAAAAATAGCAACAAGCCAAGTGTTTTGGGGATGAGGCAATGTGGGATAGTGGGTAGAATTAGAGCTGACCTTAGATACTAAGTGTGAGTCTCAGGGCAAATCATATCACCTCTCAGCCTCAGTTTCCTCAACTGTAAAATGAGGAACTTGGTCTTGTTGACTTCTAATATCCTTACCAGCTCTAATCTATGATTCTATGAATTAATGAATTCAATAGAAAAACTCCCTACCTAGCCAATCCCCTTACACTTTGAAAATGTAACACTGCGTGGAAATATGTATACATATATTTGATTGGTCAAGTATTTTAACATAATTAACATGTAGTGGATATCCTGCCATCAAGGGGAGGGGTGGGGAGTAGGGGGAAAAAGTTGTAACAGAAAGTTTTGTAAGGGTCAATGTTGAAGAATTACCCATACATATGTTTTGCAAATAAAAAGGCTTAATAAAAAAAAAAAAAAAGAAAGAAAAGAAAATGTAACACTGCCTCTCCAGACAGGTTTGGAGAAAGCCTGAGTTGAAACTTTTGAAGCTATTGTCCCAATATTGTATATTGTATTGGTATCCCCTACACCATTTTTTCACCTTTAAAACCAGGATGCATTGTGGGCCCCAGGGCAGGGCTGCCTGAAAACCTGTGGGTACACCCTGCTAAAAGGCAGCACTTGATGGCAAAGCTCTGTTGTTGTAACTTGCCCTTTTGGAATAAATCCTGGTTGTTGCTTCCTTTGCCTCACCTGATTTAACAAACACCCTCCTGGTCTTTCCAACTTCAGCTCATCATATGGAAGATGTATTTATCTGTTCCACCATCAGCCTGTTATTATTGTCATCTAAGACCTTCTTTTCCAGGACTGGTTTCCTGAAGGTCTCGACCTGATCTCAACTCCGATGTCCTATTCTTAGTTCAGTTTGCCTGACCAAGCATTAGTGCAGCCCCATGCTAAGTAGCCAGCCACAACACCTGCAGAGGTTGGCTTCATGTGCTTTAAAGGCAGCTGCATTTTACCTTGATTCAAAGTAATTTTTCACGTTCCCAGAAGACTAACCCATAAGAGCTACTATAATGCTCAACCATAACTTCTGGATAATTATCTGTCATGCCCAGGATGTTGTATCTCTCATATAGTTCCAATAAAAAAAATCTGTCCTATCTTTTCCCATCATTCTCTTTGTCTTCTAAAAGGATATCTTGATGGGAACATACTAATCAATCTATTTTAATTGCCTTTCCAGAGCTTTCTATAAATGTCAAGGTTATTCATCTACATTTTAGCTAGTATCAACATTCTCAAAGCAGAAAGTGGTCTTCTTTGATCAATTCCACCCTCATGGGGAGGTGGGAATGAGTTCATGCCAAGTTGGACCAGTAAGAGGAAATTGTGGACTTCAGCTGTGATGAGACAGCATTGGTATTTTACATTCCTTGTACCTGCAGAGTACCATAATCCTTAAATGCAGCTGCATTCTACCTCCATTCAAAGTAATTTTCCAGCTCCCCATAAGACTGAAAACAATATTAAGCACTTTATGTCACAGAGTAGATCCGGGACAAAGTCACAAATAAGCCCAGGGGCCCTGACTTCCAGGATGTCCTCCAGACAATATTGCCCATTCTGTTCCTACTCCACCAAGCAAGATATATTAGCTACCTAGGTATGGAACATCTGTTGTCTCCCAGCCTCTTTTCTGGAACACAAAATGTCTCTCAATTTATGGCTCTTAGGGAAAGAATAGACTTCTCAAGACAGTAGCTAAAGTAAGACAGACTTCTCTGGTTGTTAAGAAATCATGGATTTCTTGTTTTGAAATTTCTCTGTCCTTGTTGACCTGGTTAGTCCCAAGGGTGGAGAAGAAATAAAGCAATGAATGCCTTTCAGTGTGCTTAGGTTTTCCATCTTCAGCTAGGAGGACAGTAAAGGAGGCCCTCAAAACCCATACCCAATATTAACACATCCACACAGTGCATTATGTCAGGCAGAAGACCCAGGAGAGGGAGTGAGTCAGTATTTATTGAGCATCTTCTGTGTGTCCAGAATCCTGTCTTCATGATATTGGGGGGAAATGGAAAATACTACCAAATGTCCTTTTTTAACTTCACCAGACTTCCTGTATGAGCCACTTAGTCTCTGCAAATTGTCTCTGGTTAGAGTCTACTTTAACATCTCAGCCAAGTTGCTACAATGAGACTCACAGACCCCTTATCCATAAGCCATCCAGCATTCTGCCAGTTCCCACAGGTTCCCCTATTCATCTATCCACCAGAACCAGTGCTGGAGAGCTTGCATTAGATGTTCTGAAAGGCTCAGGAGTTTGAATGATCTTGCTGGGAAGTAGGTGAAATGGAAGAAGAGAGGTCAGAATGTTCCACATTTTCAGACAGTGGTGAAAGGGAAAGAGGGACTAATGGTCTCCAGATTAAAAATTAAAAATAAAAACCAAACCCCAAAACTAAAGCTTATATTCCTGTTATAATTATAACCTTATAGAAGTATATTATATCTTGTCTATCATCAAGCATTTTTGCATGAGGAAAAATGTCTAACAAGAAAAGGAATACAAATCTACTTAAAAGGACAGAGTTCTTCCCTTATGACTGTCTCATAAAGGGGTGGAGGCAATCGTGGGTTCTTGTGGAGTACAAGCTCTATCAGGTCTCTGCTGCAAAGCCTTCCAAGTTCTGCTCTGTTGATGAATTGTGTATCTAATATGAAGATCACTCTAGCTGGAGAAGCTCAGCGTGATTAATTTTCTAGTTCCCCAAACTCATACAAGATATATCTGCATACAACTAAACACATAAGATCTAGGGGAATGGTGGTGGGGCAGCTAAGTGACACAGTGGATAGAGTGGATAGAGTTCCTGGAGTCAGGAAGACTTCTTTCTTTAGAGTTCAGATCTGACCCTGGGCAAGTCACTTAACCCTGTTTGCCCCAGTTTCCTCATCTGTTAAATGAACCGGAGAAAGAAATTGCCAATCACTTCGGTATATTTGCCAGGAAATCCCATATGAGGGTCAGAAGGAGTTGGACACCACTGAAAAGATATATGGTTATTTGTTCTTTTCCTGGGAAGAGTCTGCACCATAAAAACTGAAGCACCCATTGCTGGTCAAATGGCTCGCTAGCCTCAATTTCAGAGAAAGGGATTTGGTGTGGCAGAACTGGGGAAGTTGCTTTTCAGCCTATGCTTCAAGTTCAGTGGGTTGAAATTGCTATCTAAGAGACATAGGAATGCGAAATAGAGCAAAAATAGATGAGGATTGAAAAACCTGAGGTCAGAGACAGAAAATCTTTCTTTTACCGCTTTGGGGTATTATTTCTACCCCAGGATCCCTCACTTTGAAGTTGGGGTGAAGAGGCTTCCCCACCACTCATAATAGGAAGCAAAGAAGTAGCAAAGATCCTTTCCTCTGGATACAGTGATGGAGACTGAATGGAAATCAACCCATGCTATGTTCACTTTTTTTTTTCCCCTCATGATTTTTTCCTTTTGTTCTGATTTTTCTCTCCCAACATGATTCACATAGAAATGTGTATTTAACATTAATAACTAGAAAAAATAAAACAATCAAATTCGAAGTTAAGAGTTCCTAAATCAGCCCCCAAAGTAAGACAGACACACGCACTACCCTTATTCCCAAATGGCTTCAGCAAGAGTTTGCTGATGGAGAAGCAGCAGAAGCATAAAGTTTCTGTTCTCCAGCCCCAATGAGCTTTACCCAGTGAAATGTTTTTCCACTCCCACCCCCTGGAACGAAAGGCCCTTATTTGTTGATTTTTGTCGTTTATTTTTTTTTTTCCCTTTCTCCTCAGAGACCAGACTTTAGGCCAGGTGCCCCGATGGGCTATATAAGGTGTGGTGTCCTTCAAGAATCAGGAGGGGCTTCCGAAGGCTGGGAGAGTAGATTTAGGAGAAAAAGGAATCGAAAATAATAACGTTCAGTCCTGTTTAATGTTTATTGTATGAGCGTCCCTTCTCAGCCTGGTGAGAAGCACCACACTATGCCAGGAAAAAAAATCCAACCATTGCCTACTCCTCACCATGCCTGTTTGTGCCTTATTTTATATCCGATTGTTTAAAGACTTTTAAAGACTTGAAACGGTCTGAGCAGGCTAGAAAGCAGGGAGGGAGCACGAGAACTCCAGAGTAGGCTGAATCTTAAGTATGGGGAGAAAGAAAGCGGCGTGGGCATCAGCCGAGTTCGCCCCCCCCAATCTAGTACACTCCGCCCCCTTCTACACTCCTCACTCCCCCAGCTTGGAGGCCGGTCAGGACACCCTACTCAGAGAGCCCGGGGGAGGGGCGAGATGTGCTGGGTGGGACCACCCACTAAGTCCCAGCTGTGCTTGCCCAGCTAAGAATCCGCCGAAGTGGCCACGCCCTCCGGCTCCCGCCCACGCACAGCCAAGGAGGCCTAAGCGACTGGGAGCTGTCTCCATTCAGTCGGAGACTATGGCAATCCTGCTCCCCCCACCCCACCCCCCCCAACTCTCTCCCCGCTGCAGACCAGCGCAAACCCCAATCTCTAGGCCTGCTTTCTCCATCTAGACTGGAGCAAGGTGGGCGGAAAGCCGCGAAGCCTGACAGAGCTCGCCTGGGAGCGTAGCCGCGCGCAAACCCTTCCATGAAAGGTAGGGTACGGGGAGCAAGACCCGGCCCGGACCCGCGAAGGGAGAGATTCCTCCCCCCCCTCCCCCCGACTCCCCATCGGGAGGCTAGACCAATCATCGAAGTGGCTGGATTTCCTGACACCTGCCCTGCCCCACCCAACTGCTGAATGACATTTTCCCAATTAAAGTGATTTGAAATTAGTTTTGTTTGGAGGCGTTTATGAGCTCCCCCCACCCCCGAGATAATTAGAAACCCCAGGGCATCTCGAACACTAGGTTGGGAATCATTAAGAATCGGGGTACCCTATTGGAGAAGTGGGGGAGGGATCACTTCTCCAGGGTACTGAGGCCGTTAGAGATCTATTTTGCTCCCCGCCCGACACCCCCTCCCTTAAAACGGGGCACCAGAGACCCGTTTCCACCGGGTTGGGCGCCCAGTCTCCTCCTAGCTTCCAGGACTGCATGGACGTGGATCTGATTAATGCTTTTATTGCATCTCCTTTTCTAATGCTGCAGGATTCCTACTTCTTACCTTGTGTAAAGATAAGGAGTTATGGAAGGCACACAACGCCAGTCTTAGGGCTTGGTGATCGGGAAGGCTAGGAGGTTATTGTCTATAATAGCCCCTGTACCCAAGAAAATGCCCGTTCATGGAAAAAGTACCAGGTGAGAGAAAGGGGGATAAATGGGTTCCTGTGCTATCTCCTTGGCTGCTGCTGGGAGGGTCCCCAGACACAAGCCAAAGAAAACATAATTCAAGCTGTTTTGTTTTTTTTTTAAATAAAGATGAATTTGGCTGCCATGGCTTTCCCTCCCCTCTTGTTACCATATTTCCATGGAAATGAAGGAGGGGTCAGAATGGAGTTGGCTCGGATTGTTTAAGGGGGAACACGGAATAGGGAGCTGGCAGAGGTATCCCTTTCCACAGTCCTACCCAACACATACATAACTGTCCCCATTTGACTCCTGCGATCACTACCCTCCCCCTACCTCAGTCAAGCTTCTGGAGCTGGTACTGTGCCAGCTGGGCCCAGGGCAGGGGCTACTGGTGTACAACTCCCTCCAGTGCCCAAATCTAGTTGGCACTAATTTGAGAGTGCCCAGGGACAGAAAAGGCTGGGCTTGGTTACTGTGTTGCTTGCATGAGGAAGAAGTCAGTCCCATTGCAACACCGTGCAATTGGCATCCCCTAAAATGTTTTTGTTTAAATGCAACTGAAACCCCCCGCCCCAAATAGACCCAACAAATAAAAACCAAACCAAACCAAAAAACCTCTCTCAGTTAGAAAACTGGCACAGCCCAGGATGAGGGAGGACCATCCTTCTGTGATGGAGGCCATCTGCATGTCTTGCCTTTGCCCGTCTGGAGCTTGCTTGGTTACTGGGCAAGGGGAATCCAAATTTCTGTTCTTTGCCCAGCCCAGTGCTGTCAGTCGATGATGCCCACCTTTCATCCTGGTGGGGGCATGGATGGGGTGTTCAGTACCATGGGTCAGCCCGGTGCTGCCGATTGTAGAGTTGTAACTTGACCTGATCTTTGATCTGTCTGATAAGGATCTGAGATAGCAGAATGCCCACCAGCTGAGAGAAGCAAAGAAACTTGGTCTTTAATAATACTCCTTCAGACCCTATTCCTTGTTTCCCCTTTCTACTACTGAGTCCCAGGCTACCAATCCTGCCAAGGGCCTCTGACTGTTGGAACAAAAGTGTTGGAGTCAGGAAAATCTTAGCATAAATGTGTCCTTAGAAACCTTTTAGCTGTGTGACACTGGGCAAGTAATTTAACTTTTTTGCCTCAGTTTCTTCAATAGAAATATTGATAATGATAATGATAGCACCTATCTGCCAGGGTAAGAATCAAATGAAATAATTTTTTTTTAAAGAGCCTGGTACAATGCTTGGCACATAAGCACTAAATAAATGCTTGCCCCCTTTCTCACCTTAATGCCCCAGTCTCTTATAAAAAGTTTTCTTAGCTTTCTCAATACCCAGGCCCTAGTGCTGATTCCCTGAGGTATACCAGCCCTGATACAACCTTCTAGATTATATAGTAGAGAAATTAGGGCTTCTTTTATCCTAACCCAATTCACAAACTCTATTAGATGGATTACCTGAGGGATGGCTAGGCCTAGTGCCACACCCCCAACGAGGAAGAGGTTGCTATGGATCCAGTTGACTAGCTTGTCAATGCAACCATTGGTGTAAATGACTTTACCAGCCTCCAGGTAGTCAAGAGCTTGCATACCTCGGCCACACATAGTGTTGATTACTGCCTGGAGATAGAAGAAAAGGAGGAAAAAAGAAAGAAGAAGGGAGAGGAAAGAGAAGGAAGGAAGAAAAAGCAAGGGAAGAAGAGGGAAAGGAAAAATGGGGGAAAGGGAAGAAGGGGAGAAAGAGGAGGGTGGGAAAAAGTTGGGGAGATGAAAAATCAAATAGAATTCCCTCTCATTTTCCACTTCAGACAGTAATCAATTAGCTGCTCATCTTGCATATACCCCACAAGGGTTCTGGAATACATTTGGAAAGTACTAGGTAGAAAATGTTCTCAATACAAATCCAATTCCTTTTGTTTTGGAACTGTCTAGGTCCTTCTATCCCTCTCTTTCTTCCTTCACTCTTCCTCATTTTCTCCCTTCCCCTCCCCTCCCTTATCCCTCCAGATGAGACCCTTGGCCTACAGTAAGGAATTGGCCAATAGGAATCACATTTGAAAGTTTCACTTAGTGTTTGTCCTAAGTGAGAAGAAGCCTAATTTTAGGTAGGGGGATAGGGATCTGACCACCCTTAAACCACTTCCCATGGATCTTTTAGAATTTGCAACCATCAGTTGCCCTGTCATCACTGGCTAAGAGGAAACAATAAGGAAGGCAGCTCACCTGGTTGGATTTGTGTAAGCAGCAGGAATAAGGCACAGAACATCGCTCCCGGCTGGGGTTGTCTTCTGTACAGTTGAAGTACATGTTTTGGGACCAGTCCTTATAGGAGATACCACCACAGCAGTGGAACTGCAAAGAAACCAGTCTATGCAGGTTAAGAATTAACCATTTTGAACCCAGAGGAGAACCATGGTAAAAACTCAGAACCTTCCACAAATCCACATTAGATTTTTACTGATTTTAGAAAATTTTATATGGATCAGAGTTCTGATTTCTGTGAGCTAAAGCACTTGCTGGTCAATGCAATTGGAAGTGATCTCTACTTCCCTTAATTCCTATAATACTTTACGTCTTATCTATAGTATTGTTCGAATTCTATCCTGCATGAATTATTTGCACATTGTTAAAGTTTTAAGCTCCTGGAGGGCAGAGGCTGTTTTATTCATCTTTGTAGAACCCACAGTAACTAGCACAATGCCTTGCACATAGCAGGTGTTCAAGAAAATATTTTCTAAAGAAATAAAATCTCATGCTGCAAATTTTCCTTTGGGATCCAAAGAATGGGAGATGGAATAACTCTAACATATGGGAGAAGAAAAAGAAGATCCATTCCAAAAAACCTCGGAAAATTGATTGTGAAAGTCAAGAATATGGAACAGAAGCAAATAAAATATTTCAAGGTCAAATGTCAGATGTGGGGTAGGATCCAGCATTACTCTGTCCCCCAAAAGCACCTGTTTACATAGCACTCTGATGGATCCTGTGCAGAGTAAGTGCGAAGCAAAAAATATGATGGAACCAGAAAACCAAGTATCTCTTAGAGTCAGCTGAGCTCATGCTTATGACTTCCCAGCTGACTAATCCATACCTCCTTCTGGCCAAAGTCAATGAGGTTCTGTAGGTCTAGGTCATCTCGGTAGTGTACAATGGCATTGTTGATAATTTCACTCACTTTTCCACGAGCCTGCCAGATACATGGGGAGAGATGTGGTATAGTAAGATACTTACCCCTCTTGCTTCCGCCATTCCATAGGGGAGGGTGTACTCTGAAATCTCAGAGATTTTTTTTTTTACTTTTCTTTTGAACTTTTTATATTTATATATTAATACAAGAAGTGGCAAAGTGTAGTGACTAGAATACTGGATTTAAATGCAAAAACACCTGGATTCATATCCTGTTGACACTAGCTGTGTACCATGAGTAAGTCACAAATTTTCTGAGTTTGGTTCCTCATCAATTAAATGGGGTT
The DNA here is from genome assembly GCA_023553655.1 of Myrmecobius fasciatus. NCBI lineage: Eukaryota > Metazoa > Chordata > Mammalia > Dasyuromorphia > Myrmecobiidae > Myrmecobius > Myrmecobius fasciatus. Next base: position 299,002 of record JAJPUD010000670.1, read on the forward strand.
AATACCACCTGTAGGAGTACCTATCTATTGCACTGCTTAGCACAGCACCTGGCACATAGTAGGTGCTTAATGAATACTGATGCATGTAATGTGCATTGTAGACTTTAAAATGCTATGTAAATATTTATTATTCTATCTTAAAAATGTGATGTCATTGATGTAGGTCCACCTGTGCAGATCATAACTTCTCTAAAAAAATGGTAGATGGTGTCTGAGTGTAATTGTGACTGAAAAATTCAGGCTAGTGATAGCTAACCAAATTTAACTAGGCTGATCCTCAGATGACAGACATACAATCTAGCTTTGGGTCAGCACTTGAGACTTTCTCAGATTTGTAAAACTTCCTAGAATTTTGTTTTGTCTAACTCAGGGTGGTCACTTCCATGTTGCAATAAGGCATCAGAGGAAGAGGATTTTAATGGAGGGTGAACTTCACATAATCCCATTTTGTATTATAGTTATTTGTATACCATATTTTTTCCTTTAATAGATTGTAAATTCCTTGAAGGCAGAGATCTCTTATATAAACTACCTTCTCTGTCACTTTTGCTTCCTCATTCTTTTTTTCTAACTGTTAAGATAGGGAGTGTATGTGTGGGGAATCCTGCTCAAGATCTCATCTCAACATTTGTCTCTCCTCTCCATCGACAATCTTTATTATCTCCTTTTGCACCAAGCACATTGTAGGTTCACAGGCTTTGGAGCAGCCTTTGAATTGACTTTGACCAACCTTCTTTATCTTAGAGAGCACCAAAACCAGAGACCAGTTCTAGCATCAAGAACCAGTTTCCAACTTCCAGGCTAAGTCTATTTAGGTGCCACAAATAGAGGGAGAGATCAAGGTTGGCTTTTACCATTATGCAGGGTAGCTCTTCTTTGTGAGGGTCCTTTGGAATGGCCTGTGGCCCAGCCATTAACTCATCATAGGACAAAAAAAGAGTTGTACTTGAAGCTGGAGGAAGAGCAAATTTGACTCTTTCTAAAGAAAGATGAGTCTATCTTTGAGGTATCCTTGTGTGTAGCCATTCAAAAAATATTTGTTGACTCTCAAGGTCAAGCTAAAAAACTGGAGATTTTTCAGGAGGTATTGAACAAAAATACTGACCCATGGGGGATAAAAGAAATGACAGCTCTAATTCCAATAGACTTATGATGGAGAGAGCCATCTGCACCCAAAGAGAGGACTGTGGGAACTGAATGTGGAACACAACATAACTTTGTCACTCTTCTTGTTGTTCTTAGCTTGCATTTTGTTTTCTCTCATTTTTTTTCCTTTTTGATCTGATTTTTCTTGTGCAGCATAATAAATGTGGAAATATGTGTAGAAGAATTGCACATGTTTAACATACATTGGATTACTTGCTGTATAGGGGAGAGAGTAAGAAGCAGGGGGTGGAGAAAAAAATTTGGAATACAGGATTTTGCAGGGGTGAATATTGAAAACTATGCATTTATTTTGAAAATAAAAAAACTTACTATAAAAAGAAATGTCAGCTCTAATTCTAATAAACTTGTGATGGACAGAGCTATCTGTATCCAGAAAGAGGACTGTGGGAACTGAATGTGGCTCACTACATAGTATTTTCACCTTTTTTGTGGTAGTTCTTTTTTCTCATTTTTTTCTGATTTTTTATCTAATTTTTCTTGTGCAGTATGATAATTGTGAAAATATGTATAGAAGAATTGTATATGTTTAACATTAAAAAAAGAAAAGAAATAGCAGCTCTTCTATCCACAGTGTAAGCTGATCAACTGTTTCATTTTTCCCATTTTGTCAACAAAGATGTACAAAATCTTGAGTTACTCAACTGCTAGCAACTTAATTTCTGTATTTTGTTCAACTATTTGCAGTAAAAATTTACTAACTAGTTTTACTCTGGATACATCCCCTTAAATTCTGGGATCTCAACCCCACAATTTGGACTTCCCAGACTGGAAAATAAAAGGAAATAAAACTTATTCCAAGAACAAACAAGCCTCCTCCAACCACTTTTAAATATAGTTGTTCTGGTTATTGGTCACTTGGCATGAATTGTCTAACGGCTAATTTTTGCTTAGGAAATGGAGGACTGAGGCTAAGAAAGCTTAGAATGGAAAGGACCATTCTCTTCCTCTCTCTTTTTCCTTAACATGAAAGGTTCCCTTTAATTCCCCCCCCCCCCCAATACCTTGTCTGAAAAAACAAAGCCCAGGACTCCGGCAGCTAACTGGAGCAGGAACACGAGGGTGAGGCAGAAAGAGAACTGTGAGAAGATAGGGATGGGAGAGAGATAAGCTTGTTACTGAGTCTGGGTACCACTCTTGTAAAATGCTGTTGTTCATCCTTTCTTCTTGAAGAGGGTGATGTTTTGACTTTTGAGTGAACTGCCATTTAAGTATAGGGAACAATGGGACTATCATGCAGCATTTTTCTAAGATGACTACATCCATCACTGAGCCATGGCTTTTTAAATGCAGATATAATAATGCCCAGTGTACTTGAGGGGAATGGGGTATGGATGATTACTGGGAGTTTTTGGGAAAAGGAGAAAGGTCTTTTCTCTTAAATTTAAAGTTTAATTTAAAATTTAAATTTAAAACTGGGAGTAAGGTAATAAAGATCAAGAAATCAACATAAATTTCAGAATGGAATCTAGGAGCCCTGGCCCTTAACAGTATGAGGGAGGAGAATTAAACTGGAGGAGAAGAGTACCTTTTCCCAAAAAGTACTTACCGTTTGCAAGAGGCAGATGTTTTCACGAAGGGATCCGATGCAGCCACAGAAAGTGAGTAGAAACATGAGGATGCCCACTATGATTAGCAGGATGGCTGGGTCCACTGCCAGGCAGGCCAAAGCTGCCTCTGAGGGGACATATAATATAACCTGCCTCACAATTCCTGTTTGCTCTGAGATTTATCACCTTTGCCAAGCCTGACAGGCAGTTTTGGTACTAAGTCCCTGTTTTAACCACCACAAGGGGGTGGCAGAGAGTCACTCTCCTAAACCTGGTCTGGGAGATTGAGATTGGAACAGTGGGGAATGATTTCCCTGATGGAAAGTAGAATATTAGGCTTTTTTTTTTTAATTTTTAAAATTACACTTTACTTTTCTACCTCCAAATTTAACAAGGATATATTCAACATCTTCATTTAAATCAGTGCTAAAAATCTGGAACTACCATTGTCAATTTATTCTCACTTCTGTAAGCATTTCTATGTAAACATTTGTATTTCAGATATATAGCAATATTTGCTTATGTATGCCTTGGAAAGTTTTAACATGTTCATCTTAGCGATCTCAGGTCTAATATTTCTGTCCTTTGATTCTGGACCTACGGACAAAACTTAGTTGGAATCTACCAAATTTAAAGTAATGAATTCTGTTCATTAAAAAAAAAACCCAAAACAATTAAAATTTCTTCTGTAACTAAAATAAATAAATAAATCAGTGCTAAAAGAACTCAAAAGGAAAGGTCTAAGAACAGAGACATAAGGCATATAACTAGAGACTTCCCTTTAAGAAGTTAAAAAATATGCTTTTTATTCAAAAAAATTCCAATAAACTTTGGACACAAAATGCCATTTGCATCCAGAAAAAAAAAAAAACTAAGGACACTGAAGGTAAATCAACATGTGCTATGTAAACTTTTTTTCTGTTTTTTTCTCTCTCCCATGACTTTTCCTTTTTGCTTTGATTTTTCTCTTCCAACATGATTAATAAAGCAATGTGTATTAAAAAAGAAATATACTTTTTTGGGGGTTAAACATATGCAAGTCTTCCAAACATATTTCCATATGATATTAGGCTTTTAAGCTCTTCCTGTTTCAGTTCCTGGAATAATTACCAGGAGATGTGTCTCCATTAGGATGGTGGGATTTTGTTACCTCACTACTAGGATGATAGAATTACTTTGTTTTCTAACCCCTGACCACCTCAGTCTTATGCTTGGGAGTTGAATGCATCTTGAAAGATTCCAGGAGAGTTGGCAAGCCTAGATGGCATTCTACTCAGATTAGCTCCCTTTCATTGTTGGTCAGACAGGTATCCCCTATAAGTCCTTTCTCCTCCTGATGGGTTAGAGTAAAGAGGTAAGAGCAGAAAAAAGAAATATATGGACTAGCTGGAAAGGGGACAGGGTCAGGATCCTATATAGGGAGGGAACAGTCTTTGAACTCACCTGCATGCTTCATTAGCCGAGCATAGACTCCTACACCAACAAGTACCATGGAGATTACCTAGAGAGAGAAAAAAAGGATAATTTAGGCTATGGGCCCAAGAACTCTAAATAGAATCCAGTTTTGAGGCATATTAGGAACAGGACAATGAAGTAAACTTTTAGATCCTTGAGACTAAAAGCCTCAATATTATATAGTACAAATGCTGCTGGAATTAGTGACAATCAGGACCTGAATTCAAATCCTGTCTTTAATATTACCTGTTTAGACAGTCATTTAACTACTTTGAGTTTTAGTTTCATCTTTAAAATGACTATAGTGTTCTCTTGTCGTACCTAGGTCACAGAGTTGATGTAAGAAACAAAATGAAGTAACATGTAAAGTTATAAATCAACATTGACATGATTATATTAACAAGGAAGAGCTAGACAGATTTAGGGTAAGGGTATCCTTAGATCTGAACCAGTTCTGTAGTCTGTAGGCTTAAGGGGGAGGGGAGATCCCTCAGGGGAGAGGGGAAAATTAGCTAATTGAACCAGATAATGTGTTCATATATAAAAATTTGGGCTACAGAGTGGGCAGAATTTGCCTAACTTAAATTCCTGGCTGCCCCCAGGGGGAATAAGCTAAATGGAGCCTAACAGGGAGCTCCAGTAGGAGCCTTTCCTGTCCTCCACTAATTAAAGTGAGGACAGCCCTATTGAACACGTCCCTCCTAATACCCCCCTTCCCCTTCAATCTGCCCAGTCCCCAGGCTGGTGCTAAGCAGCAGCATGCTGTCGCCATGGTGATGGCTGGGGCACCGATCTGGCTGAAGGGAGTTCTCAGCAGCAGGAACTCAAGCAACTCAATGGGGAAGGGGTCAAGGAGCTCTGGGGTGCTGGCTGCTGGCTGAGCCCCTCCCTCCACTGTGGCTGGAGGAAGAGAGTCTTAGAAGTGGTAGCCTAGGCTGGGGAAGGGAAAAACGGGTGTGGAAGCCGGCCTCTAAGGACTGGCTCAGACTGGACCACAAGGCACCAAGTCATTTTTCTAAGAAGCTTCTTTATAGGCACCTTCAGGCAGCCAAACAATGGTGACACCAAAAGACATAACATTTTCACTTCCCATTCCTCTCTGCCCTCACTCTTACTTCTTCTGGGGATCCATCCCTGCTCCCTTCCCTCTTACCCCTTTCAGGGACTTTGTCATTGACCCAGTTATTTCTTTCAGGGACTTTGTCATCCCCCCAGTTACCTCTTTCAGGGACTTTATTATTCCCCCCGTTATCTCTTTCAGGGACTTTGTCATCCCCCCAGTTACCTCTTTCAGGGACTTTGTCATCCCCTCAGTTACCTCTTTCAGGGACTTTGTCATCCCCTCTGTTACCTCTTTCAGGGACTTTGTCATCCCCCCAGTTACCTCTTTCAGGGACTTTATTATTCCCCCCGTTATCTCTTTCAGGGACTTTGTCATCTCCACAGTTACCTCTTTTAGGGACTTTGTCATCCCCCAATTATTTCTTTTAGGGACTTTGTCATCCCCCAGTTATTTCTTTTAGGGACTTTGTCATCCCCCCAGTTATCTCTTTCGGGGACTTTGTCATCTCCACAAGTTTTTTCTTTTAGGGACTTTGTCATCTTCCCAGTTATCTCTTTTGGGGACTTTTTCTTTCCCAATTCTTTTCCCTTAATATTTGGCTCTGCCTTCAGATATCACTTTTTTGAGAAATGTTCTCTTTATTTCTGCTGAATCCATGTTCTTATTCTCCTTGAACTTTTTTTTTTTACATTTCTAATTGAGATCCATAACTTTTGGCTAAGTAGTCCCGACACAGCAAAGCTAAAAATAGCAAATACAGAATTAGAGATGCTGTTATCCCAATGTAATTCACTGTAATTCCATTTATAAGTCTATAGTTATATAGAGGAAGAGGGAGACTCAGGGGGAATGACAGGAAGGTGTCGTCTTCTCATCCAGAAACATTCAGAGTTTGCAGCAGCAAAAGCAAGCAAACACTGACTTTTTCTTCTACATCAGGTCCCTACTGTCATCGCTAGGTCTCCTTCCTGGAGCCATTTATCCATCTCCCTCTGGTCTTTTTCAGTCCACTTGTTCCTCTAGAACATTCTGAAAGATCTCCTTCCTTTTAGGCTAAAGAGAAAAAACACCAAGAGAATCTGCTGATGATTCTAACTTATGTTATCTGGCTATAAGGAAATCTTCCTGGGGACAAACTCAGGAGGCAGTTCGAGAGGGTGAAAATTCCCCTCTAAGAGGTAGAACATCTAAATTTTAGTTCAAGCATTGCCATTTACTAATAGTATGATTTAAGCAAGTGATTTACCTTTGCTAAAAGGAGATGTTTCCTTATCAGTAAAAAGGGGGAAATACCTGAACTATATCTACCTCCTCCAGGGTTGTTATGAGAATTAAAGGAAAATGTTTAGAAACTGCTTTCTAAAGTATAATTTTAAAAAAATTAACAAAAATATGCTGTCACTTTTCGTTAGGGAAAAATAAAAGAAAAATAAATCCTTGTAAATAGTCATACAAAGCAAATTTCTGCATTAGCCACATTCCCCAAAATATGTCTTATTCTGTACACAGAGTTCATGCTGTCTCCATCAAGAGACAGGTAGCATACTTTTGTCATGGATTCTCTGGGATCATGGTTGGATCAGTATTCTTAAGTCTCTCAAAGCATATAAATGGCTTTTTAACTGTAAAATGCTAGTACAAACTATTATTATCTTATAAATATATGTAAGCAGGAAAAAAAGACGTGCTTATAAAAAATTGTACGTAAATCAAATTTGCTCTAACTCAGATCATTTCCAAGTTACTATGTAAAAGGTGGTGGACCAATTGTCCTCTCTTGGCCCACTGTATTTAGTCATTCATCCACCTTCCTGAGTCAGTTGGAGATTAAAATTCATCAAGAACTTCTCAGAGAAATGGGTTTTAGTGAAAAGAACACTAAAGCAGGGACAGGAGATTTGAGTTTAAGTCCCTGTTCTACCATTAACTAGCTCTATAAACTAAAAAAAAAAATCACTTAAGCTTTCTTAACAACACCTTCTTCTTCTGTAAAATGAGTTTGTTCTAGATGATCTTTTAAGGTGTTTTTCAGCCCTAAAAATTCATGAGTCCTTGTGTAAACAAACAAAAATCCTTTCAAGGACCAAAAAGACCAATCCATGACTTTGTATGTAATTCTGAATATTTCTTTCATATTTTTCTCAAGTGAATTTACTTGCTAAGCCTCATAAAGAATTTAAGGCTCTAAGAAGAAGCAGCTAAGTGGAGACTAAGTAGGGTGCTAGATTGGGACAATGAGACTACTTACTAGTTTTGCTGTGGAAGTGCAAGTTCTTCCTTTTTCTGGACCTACTTCCCAGGAGGTTTGCTTCTTTATCAAGGGAGAGATCTCAAAAACTCCAGAAGCAGCTAGGCAGTGAAATAGCTAGAAGAAGACCCGAGTTCAAATCAGGCCTCAAGCCCTGACTAGATGAATGACCCTGAGCAAGTAAGTCATTTAACCCCACTTGTCTCAAAAAACAAATCCCCAAACACAACTCCTCCAGAAGAGCAATTCTGATTCCAAGGTCAGTGTTCTATTCACTGCACCACTTAGCTATCCCAAAGGATTTATTTACCATGATACAGGTAGTGACAGAGCCAGTATTTGAATTCTGGTCTGCTGGCTCCAAACTCAGCATTTTTTTCCATTTTGACAAGCTGCTCTTTACATTTCCAATTTCTCTTTCAAGTCTCCCAAGGGAAGTTACCACCATAGTTTCCTATGCCTTTCAACAGTAGCCTCTAGTGGCATTTTAAAAAATCATTGTTTTATGCCCCTCTCGCCCAGGTACAACATGAGGAGGAGGAAATCCACAGATTCTGCCTAGTTGGAAAAATAAACTGAAGATTCTGGCTCTGGGAAAAGACTCATCCTATGGTGAGCTAAAGCAGATTGTTAAATTTCCAAGGTGAGTATTTATACCTTGGCAGTCAGCAGCACTGTAAGTCAGGACTTAATTTATCATTTTGTTGATAGTAGAACTTAAGCAATGGAGAAAATGTTAATGATGCAGTGTAAACTTAAACGTGTGTGGTGATGATAACTGTATAAATATGTATACATATACTGGATTTGTCATGTATTTAAACATAATTAACATGTATTGGACTACCTGCCATCTAGGGGAGGGGGTGGAGGGAAGGAGGGAAAAATTTGGAACAGAAAGTTTTGCAACGGTCAATGTTGAAAAATTACCCATGCATATGTTTTGTAAATAAAAAACTTTAATTAAAAAAAAAGTGTGAGCTGAGCACATTATTTCCCTTAGAAGTCCAGTTGTTAAATATTTGCCAGCACACTGCATACTCATCCATTCCCCCAGGAGAGGGAAGTAAGGCAAAACCAAGAGTTGGCTTGGTGCCTGTGGCCTTCGGAGGCAAGGTGGCAAAGAGCCAGCATGTCTGGAGCCCAGGGCAACCCCCTGGTAACTCCCAGTGAGGGAAGGGGACACCATCCTGTGTGGGGCTGAAGGCTTCTGAAAGAAGCTTGAGAGTTCGGCTCCCTTTCACAGTTTAAAGCAGGAAGTAGGAGAAGGTTGATTTTGAGTCGAAGCTCTTTTCTGCCATCCCTGTTCCTTCACTTTTTTTCCAGAGCCCCCAAATAAGTAACTGAGTCAGAGAACCCCACCCTGTGAAGAGGGAAAGATCAATGTAGAGAAAGAATAGAAGAAACGTTAGGTTATCAGTTACACAAAAGCCTTCAGGAAGAGCTCCATAGGGCAGAAATGGCACCTATTCTAAACTTTGCACCTTTCCTAGTGCCCATCATCCCGTTCCGTATACAACAGGTGCTTACAAATGGAAGAACTGCCCACAGGAAGGAGACCTCAAAGCTGTGGAAGTATGTTTGACATCCCACCAATGTTATTAAGTCCCTACTGTGTGCAGAGCACTGGAGGAGGTACAAAGTTTGGACATACTCTTATCCTTCCTGGAAGATCTAGAACTTGTGGGCATAATTCAGATCCCCAGTCCTGTGACTAATTAATTTTCTTCATAAACCTTAAACTACAGTAAAAATTACTTTTAAGGATAACATATTCTTTGTGTACCCATGTTTTGAGGTCAGTAATTTCTCTTCCTTATGTCCTCCTATTTTGTAGGGCTGGCCGTTTTAAGACTGCTTCTCTAGTGGATCTTTGAATGATACTTTCTTAATAGAATGGTTCAGTCTATAGGTGTTATTCATGACCTAACACCAGTGATCTCAAGAAGTGGACTTGTTGGGTTTTTTGGTGCCTGGGACCTCAGTCTAGCATTCTGTTTTAGTAATAGGAACAATGAATTTGGAGTCAGAGATCCTGGGTGTTAGATCAGGTAGTTCATTTATTTATTTCATCACTCAGAGCATGTCTAATAACCTACTCCAATTGGTATCTTGGAGTGGCAGATGGAACCAGTGGGTATCAGGGCAGGGTCAAATTCCTCGATTAATATTCAGCATACCACCTTCAGCCTCTGCATCTGGCTGATAAATACATATCTTCTTTCTCCTTTTTGCCTCCTCATTCCACCTCCAACCTTTGCATTTCACCAATGCAGGAAGAAAAGGGGGTAGTAGTTAATTCTGAACTAGGAATCTTATAGATAATTTCCAGAATCCTGGGAAAACTAATTTAGGTTAAGGGATCCTAAAGAGATATCACCTCTAAAAAATTAACAGCCTGATCATAAATATACAGGAGGTTATAACCAACAAATATGTATCAAGCATCTATGATCTATCTAACTACCCAATATCCTTGGCCTTAAGGAGTTTACAGATAACAAATATATATATATATGTAGATATCTATAAAAAGTAAGTCATTTTTTTTGAGGGGAAAGCCATTAAGCAGCTGTGAGGACTAGGAAAAGCGTCATGCAGAAAGAGGCAGTTGAGATATTTCTTGAAAGAATCTAGCGATTCTAAGACATAGAGATGAGGAACAAGCACATTCCATGAATTGGGGAGGGACAGAACCAAGACATAGAGACAGACTCAAGCATTTCTAACCAAAAAAAATAATAATACAGGGTACTCTGGGTCCAGACTCCACATTCGGAGAGCCAGGGTCAGACTCTAGGTAATTCCTAGGGATGGAGCCTTTACAGAAGCAGTGGTAGCCACTAGCTGCCTTCCCAATATGTTCCAAGCACAGACACAGACAGCACCCCAATACTCCTCCTGCCCCCTTAAGAGGTCAGAACATACTCTGGTTGTGAAAGATGCTGGCCAGCACTACTAGTCTTTGGATCCTTCAGGCATAAGGGAGAGAGGGATCCTAATTAATCAGAGCTGGAAGGGGCCATCTTGGAGGTCATCTCTAAGCTCCTCATTTTACAGATGAAGATAGAAACATTTAGGTTTTTTGGTGCCAAATCCAGCAGTTTTCTGTGAACCATACTGGTAGAATGACTGAACACTATGTTTATCTTCATTTGGGGCCCTAACTGAACGAAGTAGAGGCAAGACCTAGCCCAGGGATGGGGGAGATAAGAGAATCATTTATTACATTTTTTAAAAACATACCCTTTAGAAAGGTCATAACTCCACAGAAGAGAGCATAAATTCATTTCCAGAAACAGATTGAGGTCTAGTGCTAGAGTGGAATCATTATTAATTAGCTGTTAGTCAGGAGTTCTTTTCTTTTAAAAGGGAAAAAATGAAACAAAGAAGGAGATACCTTGACTCAGAGCCCCAGCTTTTTAAACTGTGGTTCATGACCTCAGGTCTCATAACTGAATGAGAGGGTCACAAAATTATGATTTATTATCAGTAAATGTTTGGTTTCTATACCTATTTTGTATATTTATATGCTCTGGGCCACATAATTTCTCAGGCAAAAAGGGGTCATGACTGGAAAAAGTTTAAGAAGAAAAGAGAACCAAAGACTCTCTAGAACTTGTGACTTCTCCTTAGGTTAAGGGAGATTTGAGGAAAAGCACTCATTATTCTGACTCAAATTCCCCCAATTTGGCTGCTGCAAGTTCCTTCTGCTCCTGAACAGATTATGGATAAATGGGTCTGAGGAGCTAAGCTCACTTCCTCCTTATGAGCTTCTCAAACCCAGCTGAGAGAGAAGGGGGAAAAGTACAAAGACAACAGAATAGACTCACTGAGCTGTGTCCACTGGGAGAGAACAGCTGTGGCTAGAAGGCTGCTGAAAAACCCACAAGGAACACGGGGCAAAAGAATAGGCTAAATTAGAATATGGTGTGTGTGTGTGTGTGTGTGTGTGTGTGTATGTGTGTTTTGGGGGGAAGGTTATCATTGTGATGACAGTGCTGGACCCATTGCCCCCAGCAAAATAGCCATCAGAAATGGACACTGTGTGGGCACCAGGAAGGGAGATATCAATAGCATTTGTCACTTCCATGGAAAAACTGAAGTAAAAAACTCCTCATCAGCCCCACACTATGTGGTGAAAGGGATTTCCTTCTATTCTTCAATACCTCCTCTCTTCCCTCATCCCACCCCCAGACTGAAATCAGAGCCTTTTAAGTATAAACTCTTAAGTGTCATTAATTGGTGATACCCCAGCCAGAGTAGACATGTGCTTTATTTACTCAGAGGCAAGAAGGTAGAGGAGAAAAGGCACTGAAGAAAGACTCAGGAAACTTCTCAGCTTTGTCTCAGACCCCTAGCAACTAGCTATTGGTGTGACATCAGGCAAAACCCTCTGTGGACTTTGACATTCTTATCTGTGAAACAAGCTAGGGTGGCTTACTAACTTATTGTTAGGGTTCCTTAAAGATCTAAAATGGTATAACTAAGTATTTTTCAACTTTCATTCCTGAATTTCCTTCTTTGAATAAGCTAAACTTCATCCCTCTGAACCACTGGGATTTTTTCCCTGATATCTCTATGGTCTAATTCAACTCTGATGCCAAGTCCCAACATTTAACATTAATGTATTTATGTATTTATTTATTAAAGCTTTTTATTTTCAAAAGTTATGCATGGACAATTTTTCAACATTGACCTTTGCAAAACCTTGGGTACCAAATTTCCCCTCTTTCCCTTTCTTCCTCCCCTAGATGGCAAGTAATTCAATATATGTTAAACATGTTAAAAATATATATAGCATTTATTTTTCTTATGTGTATTCTTTATTCAGATCTCTGAAGCCTTTCTATGATTGGCTTTGAGCTCTGGTTTGCGTGTATGTGTGTATATATATATATATATTTTTTTTCTGGAAACAATTTAGGCTCACGATTCCTCTGTATCCCCCCAAGTCTGAGCTCTTGGATCTAGGCAAAGCTGGGTTTAGACAAAGGGAAAGCCCAGAGAGGCAGCTTTGGAGACATGGTAGATTCATTGGAATGGCCAAAGCAGGGAAGGGTCACTCCAGGTACTTTTTGTGGGACATCCCCAACAGGGCTTTTTTCCAAGAGCTCCATCAGGCATTTGGGGAGCTGAGATAGAAGTTCCCTCCAAATTCTGAGTGGCAAGTCCAGACAGGGAATTTCTGTCTCCCCATCTCTCCCTATTCTTGTTTATATGCAGCTATACACTTTTCTGAACTCCAGACATTGCCAAGTCTTTCGAATTCCAGCCAATTGGGATTTTGTCTAGACCCCTAGCTGTATTGTTCCAAAGGCATAGGCCGCCTTTAGAGGCTTATTTAGATAAGCCTAAAATTTCGAGATCACATTAACCTTGTTCTGAGAACAAGAAGGCAACAGGTGAAGCAGTCAGTCAGGTGAAGCATTCCTACCCTGAGGCTATTCCTGTTCTAGGCCACAGCTGAGGGTGGGCAGCTGAAAGGGAAATATTTCCACCCCACAGCACAGAATCCCCCTTTCTAAGGGAATGCCATTTTTTTTTCTTCCTTTTTCCCCAAAGTATATTCTCTTCCAGACTGCAAGCCGGGAACTCCCCTATTTTAACCTCAGAGCTGATTAGCGACCTCCTTCTCAGACCTGGGTTACAGAGATGGCTCTCTCATACCAAACTCAGCTTTTTTAGCCAGACACGAACCCCAATAGGATTGTTCCTCGGGGATCCAAGATTCCGCCACGATGTAGCCTATATCAGACACCGGTTCTGTTCCCCCCCCTCCCCCAATCAATACCGCCCCAGCATTTCTGCCCGGGTTGAAATGATCTCAAGTGCCCAGAGAAAAGGATTTCAGTCTCCCCTTCCCCCTCTCCCCCCATTACACTACCTTCTCCCTGAGCAGGGCATCCTGAGCTATATCCCTTGTTGCTTTCCCCTTGCCACAGCTCGGATACTACCCGTTAGTAGATCGCCTCCTAACATCAAGCGCACAGATCCCCGCACGGAGACTCACCCAAAAAAGCATGTTGAAGAAAAAGAGCAGGTACTTCACCACCGGACTGACGAAGGAGAACTCCTCTCCACTGACTGCCGACGCTGGCCCCGATCTCCGGGCCATGGCCCCGCTGCCGCCTCCCCTGGGGGGCCTATTTCCCCGGCGACCGCTCTGCCCACCTGCTCACACTGTGCCCAGGGACCAGGGAATCGCGCGCCCAGGGAGGAGGCTGGACAGCGGTGGGATGTCCCCGGAGAAGGGAAAGGATTCCCGTGAGAATCTCGGGGGCACAGCCTCTAGCCAGCCAGAGCCGGCAGCCAGAGCAAGCCCCGTACTCCCGCGGCCAGAGGACCACCTCCTCCTGTCCCCGCACCCAGGAAACTTGGCCCGCCCCAAGCCACCGCCCATTGGCACGGCTGTCGGCCGTCTGGCTTCTCATTGGACAGTTGCTGATGTCACTAAATGCCCAGCCATTCCCTCTTCTCCAAAAGGAGAGGGGAACACCTGTTCTGTGAGGGATAACTTCTTAAAGGGTCAGTAGTTTTCCCTGGCTTCCCAGAAGGGCCAAAACTGCAGCTGCTCAAGTGGAAAGAAGTGATGGGGAGAAAAGGTACACAGTCCAGCTGTAGCACACCCACACACCCACACCCATCCACACCCCCATACCCCCTCCCCACTAAGTGAACACACATGATGCTCAAATCTCCAGTTACTTTTTAAGAACCTACTATGTGCTTGCCCCTGTTGCAGCTATGGTGGGGAATACAATGTGAAGGACAAGACATTTTCTGAGCCAAAGGAGTTTACAATCCAAATTACAATTGTAATTAAATTCAACAAACTCATATAAGCACCTACAAGGTAGAAGACACTATGCTAGGTACTAAAGTTGAATTAATATACACAGACTATTTGGGAAAATTTAAGGAGAAGTTGCTTGGTATAGACTAAAAATACAGTGAAAGTTGAGAAAAGAAAAATCAGTAGTAATCTTGGAGAAAGATTAATTGAATAATAAAGCAGTTTAGAGGGGAAGAGGGAAAGCACTTATTATTATTAAGCAACTGTCAGGTACCAGGTGGCAGGTAGGTGGTTCAGTAATTAGGGTGGAGGGGCTTGGAATCAACTCTGATTTCATAGCCTACTAGCTGTGTGATCCAGGACAAGCCACTTATCTTTGTTGGCTTCAGTTTTTTTAATCTCTAAAATGGACAAAAAAACCACTCCAGTATCTTTGCCAAGAAACCCCACGAAGATTCACAAAGAATCAGATATAATTGAACCAATTGAACAACATACATTAAGCACTTTACAAATATTAATTTGATCCCCACAAAAATCCTGGGATTTTTGTGCTATTATGCTCCCATTTTACAGTTGAAGAAACTAAGTTGGAGATTCAGTGGTTTGTCTAAGGTCACATAGCTAGTAAGAATCTGAGGTGGAATTTGAAATCAGGTTTTCCTGATTCCAGGCTCAGCAATTTATACACACTGCCACTTATTGACTTGAAGTCAAGGTCATGGTTTGGGGGCAGTTAGATGGCACAATTGATAGAAAATCAGCCCTGAAGTCAGGAGGATCTGAGTTCAAATGTGGTCTCAGACACTTAACATTTCCTAGCTGTGTGACCCTGGGCAAGTCACTTAACCCCAATTGCCTCAGGGGGAAAAAGGAGAAAGAGAGAGAAAGCTCATGGTTCTAGTCCTGAGTCTGCTATTAAAGAGATAGATTTCCCAATCTGATCCTCAGTTTCCTCTAAAAAAGCATGGTCCTTTAAAATCCAAGTACTAATAACAGAAAAGGAACAACAATGAGGTATAAAATTAAGAAGTAAAAGATATGACTGCTCCAAGTGAGGAGGTACAAATAAATTCCTTCAGGCAATCAGATTGGAAACAAATATAGGAAGAAGAATGATGGGCTGTTCTTCAAGGTGACTTTTAAAACTCAAAACAAGACCCCAGCTCCTGATTGGCCAAGAAGTAGTAGCATGGAGCTGGAGAAAGGGAAGCAGCAAAAAGTCTCATGAAGGTAGAACGATAGAAGTTTAAAAGGTAATGGCAACTGCCACAAAGAAAGAGTTCTGGTCTGGACTCAGGGGACAAGGCTGCTTAGATCAATCAGGCACTAGATGCCTCAGGATAGAAACTGCTAGAAACATTCATCCTCCCAGTCTTTATCTTTCAAAAGATCTCAGGATAATAATCTTCTATCTCCTATCTCCTCTTCAGCTCTTTAGGATCTTGAATTCTATTCCTCTGGGCATGGGAGAGAGAGAGTGATAACATTTCTTTATTTTAAAAGTTTATTTTATGTTTACCAGCCTTGTACCATGCTCATCTCTGCCTTTCAGAATCCATGTTCTCCTCTAAAGCTGCTCATTATTTTCCACCATCCTTCTTTATATGATTTGAATATGAATTTATGTTCTAAACCTCTGTTGCCTTTGGCTGCATATATCTCTGCTTTCCAAGGAGAACAAATGTTTATTAAGGCAATCCTTTTGGTTTCTTTTTGTACCTTTCTTATGGTGACTGTTTTACATTCATTAAACTTTTATATAAAATTGTCAAAAAAATTTATATATACATATGTGTGTGTGTATGAACAGTGGTAACACATCATTTGTTTAACTTCCCCCTTGTGGAATGTGTGAATGAGAATAATTTGTTCCAATGGCATGAAACAAGTACCATCAACACTTAGAACTTGGTCAGACAGTGAAGAGGCCAAGGCCATCCATGGCATTCTGGACCATTGTCAATCTTGACTTTTGTCTTGCCAGTGAACTTTGATGACTCTGGAAAGTGAGATTAACACTCTCCCCTCCCTTAAATCCAATTCACTTGCAAGTCAAGAAAACATTGAATGATATCAGTGATCTTTTTAGAAAATGAAGAACAAGCAACATACTTAATAGGAACATTGTTGGGAGGAAACCACTGAGCCATAAAGCTATATTTAACATTCAGATTTTTGCCACAAGTGCTGTCTCTGGCTGGATTTTCTAATTAACAAAAAGGTAAAGAAAATTACAGATTCTTTGATATTACTTTCCAAAATAGAGGAGTATTTATACTAGGAAGCCTTACTGACCCATTAATGATTTAGTAATCAGATGAAGGGAGCAAATAGAAGTGATTGAACCGCCCTAATGATTGCACATTTTGTTAAACACTGAATTATGCAAAACTTGAACATTCTATGGTTCTAAGTGAGATTTGAGGTAAGGCTTATATAGGTAGGTAAAAAAGCTAAAGCATATGAACAAAATGTGTATGTGCAAGGGAGAGTGAGGTTTAGCTTTATAGTAGCAAAGAGAGTGGCAAAATTCTTGATCCACTGATACTTCTAAGTCTATACCCCTCAAACAGATAAAAGAAAGAGTGAAAAGATCCATCTATATGAGAATATTTAGGGGCAGCTAGGTGGTCCAGTGGATAGAGCACCAGCCCTGAAGTTAGAAGGACCTGAGTTCAAATATGGCTCTCAGACACTTAACACCTAGCTGTGTAACCCTGGGCAAATCACTTAACCCCAATTGCCTCAGCAAAAAAAAAAAAAAAAAAAAAAAAAGAATATGTATAGAAGCTCTTTTTCTGATGACAAAGAAAATTCTTTGTGCCCATCAATTTGGGAATAGCTGAAAAAGTTATAGTATATATATATATACATATACATATGTATATATGTATATGATGGTATATGATGGAATGCTATCATAAGGTAAGAAATGAAAGGGGATGGTTTTAGAAAATTCTGGGGAGACTTACATGAACTGGCAAAAACCAAAGTTAGAAGAATCAAGAGAATACGTTATGTAAAAATAATAGTATTATAAAGGCTAAGATTCAGGAATTCTGATCAACACAATAGAACTTAGGAGTTCCAGAGGACTCATGATGAAACATGCTATCTCCAGATAGAGAGGGGATGAACTTAGAGTGCAGACTGATTTTTTTTTTTTTTTTTTTTTAGGGGAAGAAGTGAGGGTAGGAGGAGGGAATATGGTTAATAAGGGAATTTGTTACATATTTGTAACTGGGCTTTCTTGCTTTCTTAGGGCTTGGAGGAAAGGAAGTGGGAGGGAGAGAATCTGGAATTGAAAAAAAACTAAATTAAAAAAAAGAAAATGACTGGCAACAGATTATCAATGACAATGAGAAGCAAGAAGAGCTAGACCTTATATGGTACTTAGAGAATCGTAATTTATTTAACAAGGGAGTGATATGATGATACAAAAGCATGAAAAGTCAAATTTGTTAATACTACATAAAAAGAATTGGAAGACAAAAGACTGGAGATAAAAACATCAACTGTGAGATTTTTTGGTGAAATGACTATTAGAGTAAACAAGATTTGGGTGATAAAGACCTGAATTAAGTTGATAGGGAAATGGAGAACCAAGGGCAGATCTGGGAAACAGAAAAAATAAAATAAAATAAAATAACAACACATCTGGGACAACTTGTTGGCGCAGTGGATAGAGCACAGGCCTTAAAGTCAGGAGGACCTGAGTTCAAATCAGACCTGAGACACTTAACACTCCCTAGCTGTATGACCTGGGCAAGTCACAACCCAGATTGCCCTTCTTATTCTTACATGCCCTCCAAAATCCCCCTCACATCAGGGAGAGCACTGAATTTGGAGTTGGAAGACCTGAATTTAAATCCAAGTTCTGCTACTTATTAAACATGTGATCTTAGGCAAGTTACATAACCCCTCTGTACCCTTTTTCCTCATCTATAAAATTAGGGAGTTGTACTAAATCAGAACCAGGTTCAAATGTAATTGGAAAATCTTCAACAAAATAAATAAAAGTAAATTTCAACATAATGTTAATTTGTGATTTTCAAAATCAATGTGCAGCCTGCAGTGATTCATTTCTATTTGAATTTGAAGTTGTCCAGATGACTTGCCACAGTCCCTTCTAGCTATATATCTATAATCTGGGAAACAAGGCTCAGAATAGATAGATTGGATAAAAAGGAATTAAGAATGACTTCAAGAAACTAAAATAATAGGGATATTGACTACAGGTGGAACTGGGGAGTTGGGAAATAGAACCAGTTTTAATTCAATTGAGCAAGCACTAGTTAAGAGATTTCTACTAAGTCAGTTAGGAATGAAGAGAAGATAATATATTTACTTTTGGCAAATATATTCACAAAATGTTTAAGTCAAACTACTTCATTTTACCAGCCAAAAAACAAACCCACAGGGGTTGTTTTGGTTTTGAGATTCACGTCTAATTGGATCCATCCTCTAGAAAGTTGTAAATATGGGACAAGAGAAAATGTCAATAAGAAGGAGGACTCATTAAATCTGAGGCATTAGCACAAATGTGAAACTGAAGGAAGGAAAGTAAAAGAGTTTTCTTGGCCAGTGAAAGTAGAGAAAGAAGATTCTGGAGAAAGCTAAGTATTAAACTTGGGAGCCACCCACAGTTGAGGGACAACTAGATTGTGTGTAACCTGCTAGGAAATGCTGAAGAGGAGTTTGAAAGAGTTATGTAATTTCAGTTCAACATATTCTCAGTTCAGTCAATCTGCCATTTTTATCTAAAAGTGACACACTTCTTTTTGTGGGTCTTTTCAATGTGACCCCATTTTGGGGAGAAACTAGAGTGATTTGCAGTTTTCCTCTCCAACTCATTTTACAGAGGAGGAAACTGTGGCAAATGGATTTAAGTGGTTTGTCCAAGGTGACATAGCTAATAAGTATCTGAGGCTAGATTTGAAATCATGAAGATGAATCTTCCTGACTCCAAATCTTGTGTTCTATCTACTTCACCATCTAATTGGTACACAGTAAGTGCCTAATTAATATTTATTGATGGACTGAAAGCTAATTTTTCCAAAAATTAAAAAAAAATTCTTCCACATAAGCACTTACATTAATATCTTATATTTTTTAATTAAAGCTTTTTATTTGCAAAACATATGCATGGGTAATTTTTGAACATTGACCCTTGCAAAACTTTCTGTTCTAAATTTTTCCCTCCTTTCCCCCACCCCCTCCTCTAGATGTCAGGTAGTCTACTACATGTTAAATATGTTAAAATATATGATAAATCCAATATATATATATCTCCATATTTATATAGTTATCTTGTTGCACAAGAAAAATCAGATCTAGAAACAAACAAATAAACAAAAAAACCTGAGAAAGGAAACAAGATGCAAGCAAATATCAACAGAAAGCATGAAAATGTTATGTTGTCGTCCACATTTCATATCTCTCTCTCTGGGTGTATATGGCTTTCTTCATCACTGAACAATTGGAAGTGGTTTGAAACATTTCATTGTTGAAGAGAGCCATGTCCATCAGAATTGGTCATCATATAGTCTTGTTGTTGCTGTGTATAATGATCTCCTGGTTCTGCTCATTTCGCTCAGCATCAGTTCATGCAAGTCTCTCCAGGCTTCTCTGAAATCATCCTGCTGGTCATTTCTTACAGAACAATTATATTCCATGGCATTCATATACCATAATTTATTCACCACTCTCCAATTGATGGGCATCCATTCAGTTTCCAGTTTCTAAATCACTACAAAAAGGGCTGCCACAAACATTTTTGCACATATGGGTCCCTTTTACATTAATATCTTGAGAATTTAGAGGGAGATTAATTTTTTCTAAATAAAAATGTTTGTAAATCATATCATTTCAGAGCTGGAAGGACTTAAAAAATCAACTAGTCCAATCTGCACCTGAGCGGAAGTCCTGTTTGTAAGTGGTTTTCCAGTCTCCACTTGTCTAGTGTAGAGCAACAGTATCTCCTGAGTAATTCATTCCTAATTATTAAGATTTTTTTTGTGATATCAAACTGGTATCTGCTTCTCTGAAGCTTCAATTCATTGTTCCTATCTGCCCTCTGGGACCAAGCAAAATGTATCTTTCCCCCTTATAGCTTGTTACATTCTTAAAGAACAGGGCATGATGTATTAGATTACCTGTCATCTAGGGGTGGGGGGTGAGGGGAAGGACGGGAAAAGCTTGGGAAAAAAAAAGTTTTTGTAAAGGTCAATGTTGAAAGGTCACTCATATGTTTTGTAAATAAAAAGCTTTATATATATAAAAAAAAGAACAGGGCATGGCTGAAAAGACACTATAAAAATAGTTATAGATGCAAAATTGGAAGACAGTGCAGTAGGATGGAAAGAGTACTAGATTTGAAATTAGAGAATGTCAGTTCAAACTGCCATATTACCTGTGTTATTTTGAGCTACAGATATAAACTTTCTGGGCCTCAGTTTCCTTATCTATAAAACAAGGAGTCATCCTAGATAATATTGAAATTCACTTCCAGACCAAAATCTGTGATCTTATTTGATCACTACAAAACCCCAATGAGACAAGTTGTCCCATTTTACAGATGATAAAATTGAGCAGCTCAGGAAGGCTAAGTGATTTTCCCAAGATCACAGATCTCATAAATCATGGGACTGGGATTTGAAACCAGGTTTTCTGACTCCAAATCCAATACCCTTTATACTCTGCCACTTAGACAAAAATCATATAGGCAACATAATTTAATTAGTTCAGGTTAGAACCCAGAAATCTTGACTTTCATTCTAGTAATCTTTCCAATTTCTTTTCTTTTCTTTTCTTTTCTTTTTTTTTTGCTTTTTGCTGAGGCAATTGGGGTTAAGTGACTTGCCCAGGGTCACACAGCTAGAGAATGTTAAGTGTGTGAGACTAGATTTGAACTCAGGTCCTCCTGACTTCAGGGCTGGTGCTCTATCCACTGCGCCAACCAGCTGTCCCTCATTCTAGTAATCTTTCCAATTTCTAAAGTGTGTATGTATTATTGTTACTTATCCTTATAATTTTTTGAATTTGTATTGACTTTTTAGTCTGCTAAACCTTAGGGTATCCTTCAACCTGGATTAGCAAATTTGAATTTTTAAGACTTCATCTAGTCTTTCATCCACATGAAGGTCATAATAGGCCATAGAAGGTCATAGATTCAATGACACATAATGTTCATAAAGCATGCACCCATATCTCACTCACATCACACATAGACTATTTAGAGCTGGAGGAGATTTTAAAATACAACCCTCTCATTTTACAAGTAAAGAAATTGTTCCTTTCCACAGAGCTAATTTAGCTAGCTTGGCACTAGAACCTGGGTCTCCATATTCCCAGTCCAGGACCTTTTCCAATACATATGTTTCAGCATGAAAAAATATTATATATGTACTATCATGATTTGCATATTCATGTAATATATAGGACTCACATTTTATTCATTCTATTCATATCACATCCAGGCACAAACAGACAGGACATTCTTATTCTCACATAGTGAAAATGAATGAATAATTGTTAAGAGGACTAAATACTGGACTTTTAATCAGAAGACCTGGCTCCAAGCCCTAGCTTTGTACTTACTGTGTAATCTAAAGCAAGTCATTTATACTTGCCCAGCCAGGTGAAAAACTAAGGCACAGATTTTCAAAGTGACCTGCCTACTAGGACCATGAAGGGACTGAGATCACAACCCAGAGAAAATCAATCAGATCAAGAAAGAAAGATGAAATTGCTCACTGAGGGCACAGAAAAACTGATTTCCCTTCAGGAGAAGCACCAGGGCAGATAATGATAATAATAGCTTCCATTTATATAGTGTTTTATGGTCACAAAGTGCTTTCACAGTCTGAATCATAGAATTTCAAAGGTGCAAAGGACCCAGTGATATCTAGTACAATTTATCCATGCCTGAAAAAGGATACCCTGTACAACTTACCCAAGAAATGGTCATTCAACCTTTGCTTGAAGACCTCAAATGAAGGGTAACCCACTCCCCACTGAACCAACTCATTCCACCGTGGGAGAGCTCTAATTGTTAGGAAATGTTTCTCTTTGCAACTTTCACTTATCATTCTTAATTTTACCTATGGAACCCAGCAGAGCAGGTCTAATCCCTCTTCCATAGTTTTTATCCTATTTTATTTAATCTTCCCAACAACCCTACGAAGTAGGTAATAAAAGTACTGTCTGTGTAAGATAAGTAAAGAAACTGAGATCCAGGATTAGCTCAAGGTTGTACAGGCAGTGAAGGGAAATTATTATGATTTTCATAATTATCAAGATGATATGTATAATGACTATATTAATAATTTAAATTTCTCAGAGCTGCCTCTTCTGGCTTGTGAGTCAGTTTTACAATGCAGCTTGAAATGATCAATCAGTCCTTGACAATGTTCTCTGTATGCTAAGTGAAATAAATCAAAGATTGTAGAACCTCTTCTCATCACAGTACTCTGGTCCTGTGCCCCCACCAAGTAAAGACCCTCATGACTTAAAACAATCATTTAAGAACTGGAGAACACCCATACCATCCTGCATGTATGGGCTTGTCATGGGAAACCATTCAAGTTCTGAAAATTATTGTACTATAATCCATCTTCCCCCTCCTTTCCCATTTATGATTTGTATGTAAAATCTCTACCTTTTCTGCAGCAGGAGATCTCCTGTTTAGGGGAACTTACAGTTTGCAAACTTATTCTTCCCTCTGAACGTGATTAATTAAACTGCTACTTGATCTCTAAAACCTATCTCTGCTTTGAGCAGCATCAACTATCCACGGTTTAGAGACTAAGAAAGCAAAATTCAGTTAACAGTAGTAATAATAGCATGTTTATTGAATAGTTTAAGATTTTAAAAGCATTTTCCTCACAATAATCTTATACAAAGATTTGTATATCTATTTTCTAGGTGAGAAAACAGGTTTAGAAAGAATCACTTAATATCATAGAGCTAGTGTGAGAGCCAAGACAGATGAGAAATCTGGGCAAGGTTTATTATTCCAATGCACTGCTCTGCTCTATTTGGTTCTCCATAACTGGTCACAGATAGAAGTCAATTAATTATGTTTTTAATATGAGTAGGATTGGGGGAAACAGGTGGAGTCAGCTGTGAGGATCAGGCTTCTGGGGTTCAAGGACAGCAAGGTAGGTGACTTTTTTCACTTTTAATATTTATCTTTATCCTTAAGAAATTCATAAAACAGCTCTCCGCACTGATTTGGTTGATTATGACCCTAGGGATAATCCGAATTTAAACAATGTCCTCCTTTTTTGACTACTTTTCTCAGTAGGTTCTCCACCTCCTATAGCTAAGTATCCTCCTTTTTCATCAGTACTACAGGCTTTTTTGCCTTTGTAAACTTCTTATATTCATGAAAACATCAAAATTAAAAGGGACCTTGTCTAATTCACCTCAGTTCAATTCAACAAATATAAATTATAAACACCTACTGTGTACAGATCACTTTACTAAGCCTAGGATGGGAGCCAGGATGTATGTGTGTGTGTGTTTGTGTCTGTGTATGTTTGTGTATGTCTGTGTGTGTGTGAGATTAGCTATGACTCACATAGGACATAGTCTTTGCCCTCAACATGGACCTTGCCAACTAGTAATGGGATATAGCAAATGCACAAATAGCTATAATGCAAAATCATCCATGATAAACATATAGGATAGATTCTTCTGTGAAGTTCAAGCATTTCGGGAAAGCTTAATTCAATAACAAATGTTGGTCTAATTGAATAAAGATCGTGACCAATAAAGGAAAGTCAAGGAAGACATTACAAATGATGTGGCACTCACATGGCCACTATTTTAAGGTGGAGCACTATTTCAGTGGCATTTCAGGTATAGAAAACTTGAGCAGAAGCACAGAGCTGAGTTCACATTAAATATGGGTGAGAGTTGTTAAGAAAGCCAGTTTTAACTAAAGCATGTAGTATAATATGGAAAGGGGAGTAAGACGTAATATGACACAAAGAGTAGGGTGGCCCCAAATAATAGAAGGTCTTGATACTTTAGAGGCTGTCCAACCTCTTTAGTCTTATCCTCCTCCCCTTTCTTCTTTCCTTCAACAGATTTCTTTGTAGTGTCAGCTTTCTGTTATTTTTAACCTTTAAATTTACCATTCTTAGCCTGACACAGAATATTATTTCACCTAACCAGTCTTGGCTTAGGGGTTCACTGTTACCAGAACTCTCAAGTTCTTCATTGGATTTTTCTTGAGTATCCTATGGTGAATTTTTTTCTTTTCCCTTCTTTTTCGTATGCTTAAATTTAAAAAAAATATTTTTTTAATGCATAAAATTTTATTTTCTCTATATATAGCCTTTTCTCCTCCTGAAAGAATATAAAAGTAAAATAAACCCGATGTAGCAAACATACATGGTCAAGAAACACAAATTCTTATGTTGTATATCTTATGAGTCCATCTTTCTATTAGGGAGGGAACAGCACTTTCCTTATCAGTACTCTGGAACCAAGTTTAGCTGTTTTTATTTTTTTATCAGAATTCTTAAGTTTTTCAAACTTATTTATTTTTAGTTGCAGAAAAAGCATTTGATAAAATCCAACATCCATTCCTATTAAAAACATTAGAGAGTATAGGAATTAATGGACTTTTCCTTAAAATAGTCAGTAGCATCCATTTAAAACCATCAGCTAGCATCATATGTCATGGTGATAAACTGGAACCATTCCCAATAAGATCAGGGGTGAAACAAGGTTGCCCACTATCACCATTACTATTCAATATTGTATTAGAAATGCTAGCCTTGGCAATAAGACAAGAAAAAGAGATTAAAGGAATTAGAGTAGGTCATGAGGAAACCAAATTATCACTCTTTGCAGATGATATGATGGTCTACTTAGAGAACCCTAGAGATTCAACTAAAAAACTATTAGAATTAATCCACAACTTTAGCAAAGTTGCAGGATACAAAATAAATCCACATAAATCATCAGCATTTTTATACATCACCAACAAAATACAACAGCAAGAGATACAAAGAGAAATTCCATTCAAAATAACTATCGATAGTATAAAATATTTGGGAATATATCTGCCAAGGGAAAGTCAGGATCTATATGAGTAAAACTACAAAACACTCTCCACACAAATAAAGTCAGATCTAAACAACTGGAAAAACATCAAGTGCTCTTGGATAGGTCGAGCGAATATAATAAAGATGGCAATACTACCTAAACTAATCTATCTATTTAGTGCTATACCAATCAAACTCCCAAGAGATTATTTAACTGACCTAGAAAAAATAACAACAAAATTCATCTGGAAAAACAAAAGGTCAAGAATTTCAAGGGAATTAATGAAAAAAAAATGCAAATGAGGGGGGCCTAGCTGCACCACATCTAAAACTATATTATAAAGCAGTGGTCACCAAAACCATTTGGTGCTGGATAAGAAATAGAGTAGTGGATCAGTGGAATAGGTTAGGTCCACAGGACAAAATACTCAATGACAATAGTAATCTAGTGTTTGATAAACCCAAAGACCCCAGTTTTTGGGATAAAAACTCACTATTTGACAAAAACTGCTGGGATCATTGGAAACTAGTATGGAAGAAATTAGGCATTGACCCACACCTAACACCAGATACCAAGATAAGGTCAAAATGGATTCATGCTCTAGGCATAAAGAATGATATTATAAACAAATTAGAACAATGTAGGATGGTTTACCTCTCAGACCTGTGGAGGGGGAAGGAATTTGTGACTAAAGAAGAACTAGAGGTCATCATTAATCACAAAATAGATAAGTTTGACTATATCAAGTTAAAAAGTTTTTGTACAAACAAAATGAATGCAGACACGATTAGAAGGGTAGCAGTAAACTGGGAAAATATTTTTACATCCAAAGGTTCTGATAAAGGCCTCATTTCTAAAATATATCGAGAATTGACTCAAATATATAAGAATTCAAGCCATTCTCCAATTGACAAATGGTCAAAAGATATGAACAGACAATTTTCAGACGAAGAAATTGAAACTATTTCCGGTCACATGAAAAGGTGCTCCAAGTCACTATTGATCAGAGAAATGCAAATTAAGACAACTCTGAGATACCACTACACACCTGTCAGATTGGCTAAAATGACAGGAAATGATAATGATAACTGTTGGAGGGGATGTGGGAAAACTGGGACACTGATACATTGTTGGTGGAACTGTGAACGGAGCCAACCATTTTGGAGAGCAATTTGGAGCTGTGCTCAAAAAGTTATCAAACTGTGCATACCCTTTGACCCAGCAGTGTTTCTACTGGGCCTATATTCCAAAGAGATTTTAAAGGAGGGAAAGGGAACAACATGTGCAAAAATGTTTGTGGCAGCCCTTTTTGTAGTGGCAAGAAACTGGAAATTGGAGAATGGCTGAATAAATTATGGTATATGAATGTTATGGAATATTATTGTTCTGTAAGAAATGACCAACAGGAGCGTTTCAGAGAGGACTGGAGAGACTTGCATGAACTGATGCTGAGTGAAATCAGCAGAATCAGGAGAATATTATACACAGCAACAAGACTATACGATGATCAATTTTGATGGACATGGTTCTCTTCAACAATGATGTGATTCAAACCAGTTCCTATCGTTCAGCGATGAAGATAGTCATATACATCCAGAGAGAGGCCTGTGGGAACTGAGTGTGAACCACAACACAGCATTTTAACGCTTTCTGTGAATATTTCCATGCATTTTGTTTTCCTTCTTAGGTTGTTTTTTTCTTCTTCTCTTTCTAGATCTGATGTTTCTTTTGCAGTAAGATAACTGCATAGATATGTATACATGTATTGTATTTGTCATATAATTTATCCTATTTAGCATGTATTAGATTACCTGTCATCTAGGGGTGGGGGGTGGGGGGAAAGAGGGGAAAAGCTGGGGGGAAAAAAAAGGTTTTTGCAAATGTCAATGTTGAAAAATCACTCATATGTTTTGTAAATAAAAAGCTTTATTAAAAAAAGTTATTTATTTTTAGAATGTCATTATTCTAATTGTTTTCCTGGTTCTCCTGACTATACTCTATCAATTCATGCAAGTCTCCCTCTACATGCCTCTGAAATCATCAGGTTAGGTGAGTTTTTTGTTTGTTTGATAGAGCACATTAGGCTTTTAAGTTCTCTAGGCTTTTTAAAGACCTTATAATGGATATCTCATGGATGCCTAATATAGTATCCTTATGCCTTGTCCATGCAACTAACTGTATCACATGCCAATCAGGAGTAAGTCTCAAAGAATTCAGGGTGCTTGCAATAAGCAAAATATTTCTAGGGGTTTTTCCAATTGTAATTTTAATTAATTTCTAATTCTAATTTTTAATTTTCTAATTCTTATTGTTCTTATTATAGATGGTAGAGAGTTCCTTACATTTCCTTGATCTTCTTGTATTTGCCTTTTTAATTATTTTTCTACCTTTAGAGGAAGTTTTAGGACTTCTTAAATTTAGTGACCTTTAGGCATGATGGTGCTAAGAGTTCTGCTGCTTTCCTCATTCTCTTCCCATCTGTCTGACCATTCCTAAGTTTTCTTTCCTTTATCTTCTTCATTCCATTCCCACTTACTGTAGGTTCTGTCCTGGACCTTCTTAGAAACTTAGAAACTAGAACATGAAGAGTTTAAATCATTTGCCCAGATCACATAGGATCTGTCAGAAGACCAGACTTGATTCCAGGTTGCAAAAAGGGTGCTGATCTGCAGAAGTTGAATAGCTAGTAGTTCTGTATATCATTGACTTGAAACAAAGTGGATGTCAATTCAGTGTTGAATTTTGAATGAAATAGAATATTATTGTGCAGAATGTTATTGACACCAGTGTCATCCTCTGAATTTTCTCTTGCCAATGGACTGATGACTCTGGAAGAAAGAGTAAGACTGATTACTTTGTGTAACTCTATCTCACTTAAATTCAATTCATGCTTGAGTCAAGATAGCTCTCTGTGATCTCATTAGGCCTCTTCAAAATGAAGGATAAGAAACATTGCACAGTAAGAAATGGTGAATCTGCATAACTCAGAGAAACATAGGAAGTTTTTTTTGGAAACTGACGCTTAGTGAGATAAGAAGAATCAAAAAAGAATAAGTATTATTTCAACCAGACTGGAACTGGCTTCTAGTCTTGAATGGCCAGAGTCCAACAGAGCAGGTTAGAGACAGAAGAGTCAGGGATCAAACAGAAGTTTAATGAATTTCAGAGTGAGGAAAACATAAGTCCTCCTGAAGAAAGGGCTTACCATGCTGGGGCAAAGGAGGTGCTTTACCTACATCAATGGAAAAAAAAACCCACAAGTGGGCTGGACTATGGCATAACCATTCTTAGGTCTTGAGTAGCACTTCTCACAACAGACTCATGCATGAACAATACAGGTGTTTCTGAGTCCTGTGTCTCAAGTTGGTTGTCTCGACAAGACGGGCAAAGAACCAGAGTAAACATGGTGGGAAAAGAAGTGCAAAACCCAGTTTAATTTACTTTGCTGTTACAAAAAACAGGGATTGTGAATATAGCAAGGGATATGATGGATCACCTGCTCTCAGGTACCTAGAAACTAGGGGGAGCTTCAACAAATCTAAACAGTTATTGATTATTATGAAAATCATAAATCCTTCAATGAACCGATCAAAGCAATAACTTTTTCAGAGGGTGAAATCATCCAGAATGCAAAGGATTGTTGGTATGCCAAGTTCAGGGCTCAGTCTGCTTGCTGGGCCTTAGCTCTGGGAAATAGGTTTTTTTCCAAAATATCTTGATAATTACAACAATGTAAATGAAAAAAATCCCTAAAAGAAATCTGAACATTGGGTAAAAGAAAAATAGGTGATCTTAAAGAACAGATAACGAAACATACCTCTTTCCTCAAAAGAAAAGGATATAAGACTACTAGGGCAGAATGTGGTATACATTGTGTTTTTGCTTGATTGTTGTTTTTTGTTTGTTGCAAAAGAAGGTTCTTGGGAGGTGGGAGATTGTTTACAGAAAACACTGTGAGGGGGCAGCTAGGTAGGGCAGTGGATAGAGCACCAGCCCTGAAGTCGGGAGGACCTGAGTTCACATCTGATCTCAGACACTTAACATTCCCTAGCTGTGTGACCCTGGGCAAGTCACTTAACCTCAATTGCCTCAACAAAAAGCAAAAAAAAAAAAAAGAAAGAAAGAAAGAAAGAACTGTGAGGCAAAGACAACAGACATCAAATGTTATATATATATATATATATGAGGACGTTTGAGTTTTTATTAATCAACAAATGGATAAAATAGGGAATAGTATAGGATCACTACTTAGGTGCCTCTCAATTGAATTCCTACTATGTGTATACAAAGAGGCATAGTAGAGCTCTGTGGGATAAATAAAAATTCTTTGATACACAATTACTACTCACAAGATACTCTAGATTTAGATGGGGTAGAGGAGAAAAGACAAACACAGGAAACAATAATACATATGGTTCAAACTATCAATATTACCTCATATCCATAACATGAGCTAAAATGACAAAAAGGAAAATTACAAAAGCTAGAAAGGTTTTGGAAGAATAGGTTCTTTAATCACTGTTGGAGATGTGAATTGGTCCAACTATTTTGGAAAGCGATTTGAAACTATTCCCAAAAAGCTTTTAAACTGTATACTCTTTGACCCAATGATGCTTCTACTAGATCAATACCCCAAGGAGGTCAAAGAAAGAGGAAAATGACCTACATGTTAAAAAAATGTATAGGAATTCTTTTGGGGGGTAGCAAAGAATTGGAAAATGAGAGAATATCCATCAAATGGGGAAAGGCTGAACTAATTAGATATATGAATGTGATGGAATATTACTGTGCTGTAACAAATGATGAAGGAAATGGTTTCAGAAGACTTGTTTGAACTGACACAAAGTGAAGTGAGCAGAACCAGGAGTAGAATTCATACAATAATATTGTAAGGATAATCAACTTTTAAAGACTTGAGAAGTCTGATCAACACAACCAATTATGGTTCCAAAGGACACATAATGAAATATGCTATCCACCTCCAGAAAGAAAACTGATGAACTCAAAAATAGAGATTGAAGCATATTTTCATCCTTTCTCTTCTCTTCTTTCTTCCTCTTTTTCTTTTCTTCTTTTCCCCTCCTCTCTCCCTCTCCATTTTCCTCTCCCTTTTCCTACTTCTCCCTTCCCTGGAGATAGCTAACTCAGGATTTTGTTCTGCTTAACTATACATATTTGTTTTTTTTTTTTAAAATTTTAATAACATTTTATTTTTCCAAATATATGCAAAGAACAATTTTCCTTTGCAAAAGGTAATTATGTTTCAAATTTTTCTCCCTCCCTCCTCACCTTCTCCCATAGGCAGCAAATAATCTAATATAGGCTAAATATGTGCAATTCTTCTAAACATATTTCCATATTCATCATGTTGCACAAGAAAAATCAGATCAAAAAGAAAAAAATATATAAGAAAGGAAAAAAATAACAAGCAGACAACAAAAAGGTGAAAATATTATGCTTTGATCTACATTCAGTTTCCATAGCTCTCTGTCTAGATTCAGATGGCACTTTCCATCACAGGTCTTTTGGAATTGCCTGAATAACCTCATTGGTTTTTTTTTTCTTTCTTTTTCTTTTTGCTTTTAATAACCTTTTCTTTTTCTAAATACACGTAAAGAAAGTTTTCAACATTCACCTTTGCAAAACCTTGTGTTCCAAATTTTTCTTCCTTTCATATCTCCTCATAGAAAGCAAGCAATCCATTATAGGTTAAACATGTGCAATTCTTCTAAACATATTTCCATATTCATCATGTTGCACAAGAAAAATCAGATCAGACTTTGATCCACATTCAATCTCCATAGTTCTCTTTCTAGATGCAATGGCTCTTTCCATCCCAAGTCTATTAGAACTGCCTTGAATCACCACATTATTGAAAAGAATCAAGTCCATCACAACTCATCATCACATAATCTTGCTGCTATATACAATGTTCTCTTGATTCTGTTCACTTCACTTACCATTAGTTCATGTAAGTCTTTCCAGGGCTTTCTGAAATCAGCCATTTCTTATAAAACAATAATATTTCATTACATTCATGTACCATAACTTATTCAGTCATTCCCCAATTGATGGGGAATCAATTTCCAGTTCCTTGCCACTACAAAAAGAGTTGCTACAAACATTTTTGCACATGTGAGTTCTTTTTCTTCTTTTATGATCTCTTTGAGATACAAACTCAGTATACTGCTGGATCAAAGAGCATGCATAGTTTGATAGCTCTTTGAGCATAGAATCATCTCCTTGTGGAAAGAGCTGACTTTACATATTTGTAATGAGTTTTTTCTTGTTTTTTTCTTTCTTTCTTGTCTTTTCAATGGATAGCAAAGAGAGGAAAGGAAGGAAGATAATTCAGAATTGAAAATAAAACAACAGTGAATTTTAAAAACTATCATTGTAGAGAATTCAAAGAAAAGAGAGCAGATTGAACTAGCAGAGTGTGAAACTTGATCTGGGCCTTGCAGGATGATTAGTGATAAACAGTAAATTACATATGTTTATAGATATATATGTGTGTATGTATATACATACATACTATATATGTATATATATACATACTACATATGTATATATACACATAAAATAGAAGCAGGTTGTGGAAGCTTGGAAAAGAAATGTTCTTGTCATGAAAGTAAAAGAAATAAGAGAAATATAATGCCCTAAGTTATATACAAGTTCCTAGAACCACTAACTATGAGTATCATTTTCCAGAGATTTTCTAAATTTTCTGACATTTTCTGAATATCTCTCAAAATCTCAGAAGTTGAATCTCAGATGAACTCAGCAGCCTCCTAGTATAACCCACAAAACAAAGAAATCCCCATTATAAAATTCTCCTACCAGTTGTCATCTAATTTCTAGATGAAGACCTCCAAAAAAGAGGAACCTACCACTTCCTGTGCTTTTAGGCAGCTTCATTTGTTAGGAAATTTTTTTCTGACATATACCTTAAATTTTTCCTCTTTGAAACTTCTATTTTTTATTCCTTGTTCTACAATCTGGGGCATCCTCCAGTTTATCAACTTCCTCAAGTTAGATACCCAGAACTAAATGCAACACTTCAGATGAAGTCTGATCAAGCAGAGTACAATTGGACTGTATATCATTTATCCCTTCCTGGAAGCTGTGTCACTCTCAATGTAGTTCGAGATTATATTATCTTTTTTTTGGCTTTCAACTCATGTTGATGACTCATATGGAGTTTGCAGTTCATTAAAAACCCCAGATCTTTATCAGAGCAACTGCTATCTATCCAAGCCTTCCCTACTTTCTACTTGGAAGCATGACTTTTTTGTATCCAAGTATAAGAATTTACATTTGTCCTTATTGGATTTCATTTTATTTGATTCTCCCTAATGCTCTATCCTGTTAAGCTTTTTTGGATTCTGTCATCTAGTGTCCATATCAGCTTTGAGCCATCTGTAAATTTGATAGGAATACCATCTATGTCTTTATTCATATAACTAATAAAAATGTTAAATAGTTCAGAGCCAAGTACAGGTCCCTGGAGCACTCCACTGCCAACCTCCTACCATGTTGATATTGAATCATCAACAATTACTCTTTGAATCCAGCCATCCAGTTAAATTTCAATCCATCTGACTATCAATCTAATCCATCTCTCTATCTCTTTCCCAAGAATATGAGATGTTTCATAAAACGCCTTGCTAAAGTTTAGATAAATTATACCCACAACATTCCTCTTATAGTAATCCTGTCAAAAAAGGAAATTATGTTGGCCTGACATGAATTGTCCCTGATGAAGCTGTTTTTTTGTAAGAAAAGAGAAAGAGCGAGGGTGGGGAGAGAGAGACAAAGACAGAAAGACAAAGAGAGCCAAACAGAGAGAAATCCAGCAGATATTTGGATAATTGAAGTCCCTCATTACTATTATATCATGCTTCTGTGGCGGGCTTATAGTTTCCTGAACTCCTCATCTGTTTCTTTTTTTCCCCTGGCTGATCTATAGTATATTCCAATGACATCTGACATCACTTCGGTTTCTCCCTCCATTAATTTTCAGCCAAATACTTCAATTTTTTAAAATTGAGCCAGAATTAAATGTCACATCATAGTCAGAAAAAAGACATTTACTTAAATTGAAATAAAGAATGAAAAGTAAATAAAAAAAGAATGAAATTAATAGCAGATAGTCTCACTGTCAGCTCCTCAAAATTATTTCATCTAACCCTCTAGGTCTGGGAGGATGTGAGTTTACTTGTCCTATTTCTCCAGGTGTTTTTTTTTTGTTGTTGTTTTGTTTTGTTTTGTTTTGTTTGTTTATCAGCACAGTGTTGCAAATGAGATAATAGAAAATATAAACTCACTGGCCCATTGGATAAATTCTGTAGCCCCCAAATTTGGAAGTATCCTGTATTGGAATGGGAGCACTTCACAAAGCTGCTTTATTCTTTTGGGACCTATGCTAGTACATTCTGATTCATATGTCTTCAATGAGAAATTCCTCCTGCCACTAGCATCAACACTAGCAGGTTGCATCCAAGAAGAAATGCTTTTTATCACCAGATCTGGCATGAAGAATTAGGTTCAACTCCTCATGTTCTTTTCATTTTCTTTCACTGTTCTCCCCCACCCCCCGAATTGCTTGTCTGCTGGGCTTCTCTCTGTCCTCTCTGTCTTTCCTTCTTATAAAAATTCTTCCAAGTGCTCTAAAAATCCCCCACTAGAAACATAAATGCTCATGCTGCTGAACATTCTATGTGGAAATGCCCCCACTAAATCACAGATATTTCTGTGTATCTTGTGTGATTTTTCAGGGGCCATAATTTTCTTTCTTTTTTTTTTATCATTATTGGACAGAGACTATTATAAATGAGAGAAAAATCTCAGGATATTCTATTCCAAAAAGCAAGAGATAAAAGAACCACAAATTATGGAGCTTGCAAGACTGAGCATAATCCTGCAGGGGCAAAAAAGATTTTTAATGGAATAAAAGATTGTTAAGCATTCCCAATTAAAAGACCAGAGCTGAGTAATCGAGATGTGTACAGTGTGTGTATGTGTGTGTGTGTGTGGGGGCAGGGTGAAGTAAAGTACAGGGCTTGGAATCAGGAATATTCATCTTCATGAGTTCTAATCCAGTTTCAGACACCTACTAGCTGACCCTGGACAAATCATTTAACCTCATTTGCCCTTGTTCCTCATCTGTAAAAGGAGCTGTAAAATGAGAAAATGGTAAACTATTCCTGTATATTTGTGATGAAAACTACAAATGGGGTCATGAATAGTCAAACACGAATGAAATAACTCAACAACAAATATATGCATATTAATTGGATTCTAGAATATTATATATCGAGATATACACACACACAATATATAATATGTATACATATATATACATAATCTATATAAACATATGTATCACACAAATATACCCCCCCAAATGGCATAGAATCTAGCTATTATAAAAAATTAATTCATTAACATGGAGAAATAGATAACAAACTATAACAGTTGAAGACTTCAGTGTTGCCCATTAGACCTAGACAAATGTAACAAATGGATAAACAATAAAGAGACTAAAGTCCTGAACAAAACAGATGTTTGGCAATTATTGAATAAAAAGGATTGTACATATTTCACTGCTATTCATTGTACTTTTACATAAATTCACATACACCAGAATATAAAAACCTCAAGAACAAATTTAGAAGATCAGATATATTAAACATATCCTTTATTAACTATTAGTGTAATAAAATTATATTCAACAAAGATTCATGGAAGAAAGGATTCAAACCTGAAGGACACTAAATAGTTTAATCCTAGAAGATTGGTGAGTCAAAGAATAAATCATCTTTTATCAAAGAAAATTATAATATACCAAAACTTTTTGGATGTAGCCAAAGAAGTTCTTAGGGGAAAATTTATATTTTAAAATGTTTTCATCAACAAAAGAGAGAAACAAAAAAAATCATTGAATTGGATATATAAAAAAAAAACCTAGAACAGCAACAAAATTTTTTAAGCCCCACCTAAACACAAAAATAGAAGTTCTGGAAGAGATTAACACAATTTAAAGCAAAAATAAGTTGAACTAATAAATAAAATTAAAGCCTGAATTTTTAAAAAGATGAATGGAACTGACAAATTGTTATCTGTTATTGATTTTTAAAAGAGAAAATAAAATTAGCTACATAACAATTATTCAGAATAAATCACAACAAATTAAAGGAAAATTATTGGAAATATTTTGCTTAATTACATGGCTAAAAAACTGATAACATAAATGAAATTGATAAATGTTCCCAAAATATAAAATACCTACTTAGATCAAAAAATAATGAAAATAACTTAATTTTAGGATGATAAATTGAACAAATTATATAAGTACCCCTTCAAACAAGTAAACAAGCTCTAAGGCCAGATGTTCTTACAAATTTCAGCATCAAACTGCCAGAGAATAAGTAATTTCAATATTACATAAACTATTTGCAAAAATAAAAATGAAGAGATTCTATCAAATATTTCTACTATTATGAAACAAATATCATCTTGATACCTAATCCAGAAAGAAACAAAACTGAGAAAGATATATAGACCAATATTCTTGAATAGTAACAAAAAAATTAAAGAAAAAAATTAGCAAAAAGGTTATAAAAAAAGTTTAAATTATTATACACTATTATAATGTTAAATTTATATCAAGGGTTTAGGGCTAGCACTACATTACAAAAATTAAAGAGAAAATATACCATATTGGAAACAAAAATCAGATCCATAAGTGCTGAAAAGGGGGTTTTGTTTTATCTTATTTTGTTTTTTTACAAGGTACACCCTACATCTCTGTTTAAAAACAAAACAAAATATTAAAAAATTAGCATGGAAATGCATGGATCATTCCTCAATATGGTAAATAATATCCATATAAAATCAAGGATGATGTATAATTGGGGATAAACTAAAGGTCTTTCCAATAAAATCAGGGGTAAAGCAAAGATGTCCTTATAGCCACTATTATTTGATAAACTGTTAGAGATGCTAGCTATAGCAATAAGATGGGCATGAGAAATTGAGGGAATATGCATAGACAAAGAAATTCTAAAAATATCCTTTTTGAAATTTTTTTAAAATTCAATTTTATTTTACTTTCAATTCCAGTTCTAGTCTATCTCCTTTTCCTCTCCACTCACTGAAAATGTAAGAAAAACAGAACCTATTCCAAATGTGTATAGTCATGTAAAACAAGTTTCTACATTAGCCATGGTGAAGGAAGGAAGGAAGGAAAGAAGGAAGGAAGGAAAGAAGGAAGGAAGGAAGGAAAGAAGGAAAAAAGGAAGGAAGGAGGGAAGGAAGGAAGGAAGGAAGAAAGGAAGGAAGGAAGGAAGGAATGAGGGAAGGAGGGAAGGAAGGAAGGAAAGAAGGAAGAAAGGAGAGAAGGAAAGAAGGAAGAAAGAAAGGAAGGAAAGAAGGAAGGAAGGAAGGAAGGAAAGAAGGAAGGAAG